>JARHVA010003942.1:1597500-1766187 GCA_037957365.1 Torreya grandis | reverse complement strand
TAGTAGTCAACTTGGACACCTATCTTGTTATAGTGGAGTTTCAGTCCACTATTTAGGGTAAGATATGATAAGATTGATTAACTTGAAAGGCAAAATTTTTTTTGCTCCTAAGTTTAGCTGTATGAACTGTATGGACTGTGTAGACCAATTTTTTTTTTTTTTTTTGGCAAGCCTCTCTTATCAAAAGATAGATTTGAAAGTGCAACTTTGGGAACCCACCATTTGAACACTAGGAGGTATTTTTGAGAAATTTGTTTTTTGAAATAGCTTAAAATTTCATGCTCTTCAGTTTTGTATTTTCAATTGTTTCTAGATTTTTCCATATTTTTTACAAAATTTAGATTTTTCTATAGTAGCTCTTGCCCATACTCATTTTTTTAACTTTAGAGGCTCATAAATTTCACATACAACCTCGTATTGAGGTCTTTTTTTTTTTAAGTTAATATATTTTTGAGAAAAACACATTGGTGTAGAAAGTTTTGTAATAAAATGCATGTTTTTTATACTTTTAGACTAGTGGGCCCTAATTGTGCTTTTTGTAAACTAAAAAAATTATAATCCAGTATTGTAATTGCACTCAATTATAAAGTGTCAACAAATTCTTGTTGGGTTGAATAAAACTAAGTAATGTAGGGGGTTTTGTGGTATGTTCTCTACTTTGATTTCTGCTTTATAATGGTTTATTTCCAATTTCATCATACGAAATCCTAAGTTCCCACCATTAACAACATACAATTATAACACATGGAAATGAAATGCTTAGAATGCATTAATGATGCAAGAATATATGCCTTACATAATAAATCTTCTTACTCCACCTATTGATACAAAAGAGTTACAACACTTTCTCTTTAAAACTATTAAGGTAATTGGATGCATTGAATCTTACATGTCTTTAGATTTGAATTTCCATCTTGACAAATGTACAACTCCAAAATGGGTTTGGGATAAATTAGCATCATTCTTTGGAAAAATAGATGAGGTTTTTGGTTACCAAACTGACAATGAACTCATTAGTTTGGATCCTAAAATTTATGCTACAATACAAGACTACATCACTAAATTCATAGATCTAAGAGCACAACTTTCTGAATGTAAAATTGATAAGAAGGATATTCAATTGATTTTTAGTGCCTTACACAGATTAGGTCATGAATATTCATCCTTTGTCTCTATCTTTCAAACTCATAGGCTCATATTGGGCACATCATATCAAATGCCCACCTTTAAGGTATTCTCTGAGATTTTAATGGTTGAAGAAGAAAAGTTAATATCTATGGGTCTAATTTCAATCTAAATCTCAATCTCTAATTTCAAGCCAACCTTAACATAATCAAGTTTAAACATTAGCATAAAATATAGGTTCAAGTAAAAAGAAGTAGAATAATCAAAATAAGTCATATAAAGATAGGAACAAAGGGAAACAATCTTCCTCACAAGAAGATTATAAATCCACTAATAAGAAGGGGGATTCATAAAAAAGGACTCTCACTCCTTGCCCTTATTGTAAAAATGGGTACATAATGAATAATATTGTTGGAAGAAAGAGATTGATGAACTTAAGGGTCTTCTAAAAAATAATAAAATCAATCAATCAAAGGATTCTTCCACTCCTTTTAATTCAAGGAAAGGGAAAACTATGGCACTAGTTGCATTGGCAAATTCTCCCAAGTCATGGGTACTTGTCTTAGGTGCTTCACACCATATGGGTTCTAATCAAGACCAATTTTTGCATTAGAACCAAGTTATTTTCCTCATATTCTCATAGGTGATGATTCTAAGGTAGATGTCATAGGAAAAAGTATAATTGATTTTGATAGTGGTGTATTTAAGGATGTCTTCTATGTGCTAGAATTATCAACTAACCTTCTCTTTGTCTACCAAATCACCCACTTTGGTATTGGTAGGAAAGTTGAGTTCACAGCTGATTTCATTTCAATCAGAAAATGGGAGGATAATTCCTTAGTTATAGTGGGAAAAGTTGACAATAAAACTTGGCTTTATTCATTCTCCCACTTTATGCCTCAATCTTCCTCTTCAACATTTCTCTCACACACTAGTTCAGTGAGCAAGCTATGGCATGAGCAATTTGTTTCATCTGAACTACCGTTATTTAAAATAACTTAGTCAGCAAGAGATGGTTATAAGACTTCCATATATTTAGTTTTTAAGTGGGTGTATGTCATGGTTATGCCTTAGGAAAACACCTATAGGATATGATTGATAAAGGGAAGGCTTGGAGGGCTACACAAGTCCTTAAACTTACTCATAGTGATTTAGTGGGTCCATTACCTACTTTGTCTTTTAGTAAAACTTGTTATGTTCTCACATTATTTGATGACTATTCTAGATATACTTGGGTTTATTTTTTGAAACTCAAGAGTGAATTATTTGATAGATTTCTAGACTTCAAAGATCTGGTAGAGAAATAATATAAGAATTATGTCAAGATCCTTTACACTGATAATGGAAGGGAATATGTAAACAACAAGTTTGAATAATTATATGATCTTGAAGGAATTGATCTTCAACATTAATTTGAATACACACCTCAATAAAATGATGTAGTAGAGAGGAAGAATAGATACTTAAAAGAGATGGTAAGTTGTATGATTCATGTAAAATCATTAGTACCTGAGTACTAAGTGGAAGCAATTAATTGTGCTACATATATATAGAATAAAGTTCCTCAAAAAACTTTAAAGGGTATAACACCTATTGAATATTGGTGTAATAAGAAGCTATATGTACATCATTTTAGAGTCTTAGGTAGTCTATCTGGGATCACATACCTTTAGACAAGTGTTATGCTTTAGAACAACAAATATAGAATTGTATATTTATGGGATATCCTAATGGTGTTAAGGTATATCGACTCATTTATCAAGATTCACATGAGCCTATTATGATAAGAAGTGTTTACTTTGAATAAAGTCCTTCAGTCTTGTCTTCTAACATTTCTCATTCTTCTTTCTTAGAAGAATTAGATAGCAATGATGATGATATTCATGCTTCATCTACTTCTAGGCATGATGAGGTAATACCTCTGCATTAGGGTTTAGTAGGTCATGTTCCTCCTCCTCCTCTAGATCCTCACCCATTGATGACTTTATAGGCTAGATAGACTTTGGTAGATGTAGACCCTCTTGTTAGGAATCCATCAGATAGAAAGAGAACACAGTCATAGCATGATCTTCCACATTCTTACATTGCCACAACTTTTAATCCATAGTCTTTTTAGGAAGCCACAAGGATAGATGAGCGGGATTCATCAATGGAAGAAGAGTATGCATCATTGTTTAGGAGAAACACTTGGGATCTTGTTCCTCTTCCTCAGATATATTAGACTAATTTTGTAGTGGATGGAAATATTGATAAGTATAAATCATGTTTAGTGGCAAAAGGTTTTTGCTAATTAGAAGGCATTGACTACACAAAAACCTTTGCACCTATTTCTAAGATTAATTCCATTCACTTGATACTATTTATTGGTGAAACTCATGGTTGGGTTGTACATCAAATGGATGTGAAGATCACATTTCTTCACAGGTATCTTCATGAGGAGATATATATGGAGTAGCTACAGGGGTTCATTCAGGATTCTTCATTGGTGTACTACTTGTATAAGTCTCTCTATGGTTTGAAATAATCCCTTAGGGCTTGGTATTCTAATTTAGACACATTTATTCTTTCAGTTGAATTCTCAAGATGTCACTTAGATCTAAATGTCTATATTCTATGGCAAGAGGATTCACTATTATACTTATTTCTTTATGTTGATGATCTTATTATTATAGGGATCACACCATCTATCATTAGTAGTGTTAAGACTAAATTTAATGATAGGTTTTATATGATAGACATGGGATTATTTAATTATTTTCCCTAGATTTAAATAGCAATCTTCTTATAGGATTACACTTTTATATCCCAAGTATGCCATAGACTTGTTATATCAATTTCACATGGCTAATTATAGGCCTACACTAACTCCCTTCTTATTTGGAGTTAGATTTGAGGTTAATTATTACACTCCCTTAGTTGATGACATATTATATCATCAACTTGTAGGTATCATCATCTATTTTACTCATACATGTCCTAACATTTCATATTTAGTTGTCATGCTTTCATGCTTTATGTAGACACCACATGAGCTTCATTAGAGAGCTACCAAGTGCATTTTGAGATATATTCAAAGCACTATCGAATATGGGATTCACTATATAGTAGGTACAAGTTTATACATGGTGGGATACATAGATTTTTATTGGGCTAGCAATTATGATGATTGTAAGTCCACTTCTAGTTATAGCTTTCACTTCAGATCCAATCCCATTTATTGGTAGAGCAAGAAGCAACATTTTATTTATCTTTCATCTATATAGGTTTAGTGTCATGGAATTTTTAATGCCACTTCTAAGGCTATTTGGATTCAAAATATTCTCACTAAGCTTTGTGTTCTATTTCAGAAGCCATCAGTCATCTACTATGATAACTAGAGCACTATCTAGATCTTTAATAATCTAGTTCATCATCAGAGAACCAAACACATACAGATCCCTATGTAATTTATCAATGAGTTGATTTAGGTGAAGATCATTAATCTTTAATATTGTCTTATAGAGGAGTAGATTGTAGATATTTTCACCAAACCTTTCACTAAGAGCAAGTATCTTCACTTATAATTTGTTTTAGGTGTGTGGGACATTAGTTCTTTAGGGAACATTAGTTATTTAGGGGGGTCTCCTAGACCATTTTGAGCAAGATTTTTTTTTCCTTTGGGTTTTTTCCTTTCCTCATCTATTTGTATAGAGTACCTAATATGACTACATATTATCAGGACTCTTATTTGCATAACCCTACCTAAGCTTCACTTATGGGGGGTGTTGGTGCATTTATTTTCTTTATTATATTTACTTGTATTTTTTTTGGTACATTAATTAATTATTATAATTAGTTTATTATATTTATTAATAATTTTTACCATAGGATAAGCTTGCTTAGTTAGTAGTCAACTTGGACACCTATCTTGTTACAATGGATTTTCACTCCACTATTTAGGGCAAGATAGGATAATATTGATTAACTAGTAGTCAACTTATTTTGATCATTTACACAAATTAGACACCTAACTTGTTAATGTGGAGTTGCACTCCACTATTATTGTAATCATATATCAATTGAACTACACATGTTGTGTGATTTCATTGATATTTATCATGCACACCTTGCTCTATATAAGCAATGGCTATTTGTGTATTATATATTAGATTAATATTAAATTATTAGAGTAATTCATCATATTTGAGTTATTTATTCATTTTTGTTATTTTCTTGGATATATAGTTATTTTTTATTACTATTATTATTTTATCCCTTATTTATAATTTCTATTAGATTTATTAGATCTTGTAGCTAATTGTAATAGACAACTCCATTTTAGGCACTACCTTTTTTTAAAGTGTAATTTTTTTTGAGTTATACACATTGGAAATATTATTTTACATTTCAAAATTGAATAATTATATATTCATGGGGGTTTTATATCATCATCTTTCAACACATATTTCATTACATACTTGCTTTTTATACCATGGATCTAATTTTAGTTATGACTTGTACACCATTTAAATATCATGAGTGGAAAGTCAAAGTGAAAATCCTCTTAAAGAGAAAAGGATTACATAGAATTATAATGAGTATAGAAATAGAACTAACACTTAAATCAAATAAGGTAAAGTGGTACAATATAAGTGACAAATACTATGGTCTTATATGCCTATATATGTCTCTTGACTTACTTTTTCATATTGAATATACAAAAAATCCAAATCAAGTGTACACTTTATTAGAAAAATTGTATGGAAATAAAGATGCCATGAGGGGTCATGAGTTAAATAATGAGCTCATTAGTTTTATCTCAGGTGATTTTGATATTATACAATGCCTCTTCACAAAGTTCAAATCACTCATATTGTAGTTGAAACTATACAACATTTACAAAAAGGATGATCAATTGATTCTTTACATCCTTGAAAAATTAGTGTCTAACTATTATATATTAATTTATACCTTCCACATCACCAAGTGTGGCATTGGACCTACATGGATCATGTCATCCTTGGATGACTTTGCTACTAACTTGAATCAAGAGTAAGACAAGCTCATTCAAATGGGTACATTGAGGTCATCTAAATAACATTTTTTAATTTTGAGTCATGAGAAATAGAAGGATTTTAGTAGTAAGGATAATAAATATAACAAGAAAGACCCAAAGAAAAGAAAGGGTCATAAATATTATGCTAAGTTAAAATCTTCAAAAAAATCCTCCTCTTTAGATGGGAAATCCAAGAAAGAGCGACTCATTTGTGGATATCATAAGAAATTTAGACATGATGAATCCAAATGTATGAAAAAGGAGATTAAACAATTGAAATAAATGATTAAGAAGCATAATATTATTTTCTCTAATTATTCCAATTGGAATTCATTAGGAAAAGAGTCTTCTAAGGCCAAATATAATATGAAAGGTAAAGATAAGGGAAAAGAACTTGTAATAGTTGCATCCCAAACTTCTACATGGGTTATTGACTTTGGTGGATCACACCACTTGGCTTCATCATAATTTTTTTTTCATAATTAGAGCCTTGTTATATGCCTTCCAATTTATTAGGTGATGATACTTATATATAAGTTAGTGGGAGTGGATCTATTGAAGTGAAAGATGGGACATTTCATGATATTTTATGCATTGCCTCTTTATCCACCAATAGCTTATCTATTTATTAGATCACTCACATTAGTTTGGGTAATATATTTGATTTCACACCTAGTTCTATGCTTATTATTGAATAAAAAAATGGCTCTAGTTTTGTACTTGGGAAAGTAGATCACTAGTCATGATTGTATACTTTCTCACATTTTACACTTGATCAACCCTCTACTGCACTACTCATTCATTCATATGGATTGAGTAAATTATGGCATAAGTGATTATGAAAAATAAAATATTACTACCTAAATTAACTATTGAATAATTTTACCTCAAGTGAATTTATTTTATCCACCCTATATATCTCAAACTTTCATAGGGTTTCTTAGGATTGAAAAATGTGTACCATGGTCATTAATGAGGTTATATAATGTGTTTCATCTCTTGTCATAATTTTTAGTATCTCCCAAGTCATTTTATGTCACCTTTTGAGTCATTAAATGAAATTTTATGGTTTCCCATGAAAAAAAGGTGTGAAAGTGAAATGTAACATCCCACATGTTAGGAAAGTTTGAGGAACTATTGTGAAACTGACAAATTATAGGTGTAACATCCATCTAAGAAGACCAATAATTTTTAGGAATTTATATGGCCTATAAAATATTTATATCATTTGTAAAGACTTAAAAAAGTGTCTATTGAGATCCCCATAGTTCATTTCCATGCTCAGGTAGCTTTGATAGGTCCAAAATTTCCAATAATTGACCTCTCTAACTTATCGCTCTCTTAGACAAGTCAAAAGGATCAAATGGTTTCCATTTGGTATAGAAAGGAGGATTAGAGTTCAAGTGAGTGTAATTTGTGGGTAAAATTATTCTATGTTTACTCCAAACTCATGTTCATAGTTCTAATTTTGGTGATTTGTGCTTCATGAACCATTGCTAAGAGTGTTAGTAACTCTAATTTGCCTACACATCCCCAAAAACTTTAGTTTTCTTCTTTGTTTACATTTACCTGAGAAAACCAAATGGTGTACATGATATTAAAATAAATTACCATCATTCTCATAAGGTTTTTAGTTAGATTTTCTTGTGTGGATATCAAATAATGAACAAGACTATCTCATTTTTCTATTAGAAGACACCATGGAAGTTTGTAGATAATGTTTCATTAGTAGCATAGTTTCACCCTTCTATAAATGGTTTCATATCAAATATTATATGTTTTTTCCAACCCCTCATATCATGTTGATCATTTTTTATTTTGATGTTTTAGTCTCAAAGAGTACCATTGATGGAGAATATAGTCAGAATTACACACAATCAGATCTCATTGTCACTATTAGTTACAATCAAGTAAAACTAAGCCTTAATCAATCATGTTGATGAAAAAACAAGGTTTTAAGATGTTAAGAAGACTATAAAGGTGGAAACATTAGGATTTATCTATTAAAAGTCGTTAGATATTGGTTTTGAAGACTTATTTAAAATACATAATCTTATATATAGTAACACCTATAAGCAGCCTCCAATATGGTCTAAGAGTCAACATAAAAGAGATAAATTAGTGTTGAATGGGAGGTTTTTGAACTCAATGGGGACCATCAATATTTTTTTAGAGCATAGGGAGTATCATTGTGATAATGGTGAGGCCATTTTATAAATATAGACCTAGAACCATGTCCACATATTGAGAAGGTTACAATTGATAAGTTTTACCTTGAATTCTTTGAATGAGGGTTTTTCCCATACTAAATGCCATCTTATGATGAAAAATTTGAGTTCTATGTTAGTCAAAGTGTCTTATTTCCTAAAGCCCAAGCCTATAGCTTACATTTAAATATGATAAGGTGGTTTCTTGATCAAGATAAAATTATATTTAAGTGGTTTTTAACTCAGACAAGTTTGACTTGAAACACTCAATAAAACACAATGTTAAGATGACCAAAAATAACACTTGTAGTTACCTATAGTATTGAGTGAAAATATGGTCTATAATCATGAGATAAGCTCATATAGGTATGGAATGGTATTAATTAAATCTATAAGGACAAAGTAAGGTAAATTTTAGGGTTAATACATACACCATCACCTACAAGAATCCTAGGATTCCCCAAATGAAACATCTACATTCAGACTAGAGACCCACAAAGTGTTGATGATGAGAGACTTGAAGTTGAGAGATTTGTAGATATATATGTTCATTCAAGTTAGAAATTATAAAATTATCTTAGAGGGATAAATATAAACTAAATTATTAATAAATAAATAAAATGATTATCTACAAAGGTCCCTTAAATTCCCCCTGATTGTCACCTACATATGACATAGTCAACATAGTCTAGGGACTAGTTCTAGCTAGTGGAGAGAGTTAGTTTGGAAAGTTGGAAGAGATGTATGATGGATTAAAAATGATTTATATCAATCCCATAGTGGTAATTTAAATTTAATATGTTCTTATATAAATTAATCATATCAAGTACAAGTTCTAACTTGTCACTCAGTCTAAAGTTTCAAGATCCTATAGATAGTACACAAGCTTAAAAGCTAGTCTTAAGAGTTGTGATATTAAGAGCTATAGAAAGATGACCAGGCCTTTAAAATTTGTTAAAAAGGTTATAAATTCCTAATATATCCTCCCATAGACTTAGGTTTTCCAATCAAATAGGTAATAATCCCTCTATTTTGTCTCAGATAGAGGGCACTCCAAGAGTAAGATAACTGCAGGCATAGAGTGTGAACAATAAGAGAATGTGAAGGAAAGTATTGTAAAATTATATAATGATGTGTAATTTTGATTTTTAAATGAATAAATGATCCCATAAAATCATCTATATTCATTAAAAACCTCTACAAGTGACCATTTGCTCAATAATAGAGTGTAGGCCTATTAGGCCTAAAACTAAATATGAGCCCTCAAGATGCCTAATGTTATTCATATTACCATGAAATAATTAAAAAACTTAGGATTACCTTCAAGGGAAATTTTAGGATGGATTATAACATTTTTTTATATGGAATCATAATAATGGTTAATTTGGCCTAAGACTATATTAGACCTACACAAAATGCAAGATAAATCTTGAGAGGCTATTTTAAAATGTTCATATCTTTATAGACTGACTAAATGGTATCTTATGAAGATAGGAATAGTTTAAATTGGTCATAAACTTTGTCTTAGTGGAATTTGTTTGGAGGTTGAGCATCTAGTTTTTATGACCATTATTAAGAACTAGAATAACTCAAAACCCTCCCAAAACCCTTATTTAAGACCTGATGGAGAAAATCTGAAAGGATATGAATTTAAATGTGGTTAAATGGTATTTAAAGTTATTTAAAACTATATATCACTCTCCTATGATCCTCACCATTCATATATTCCTTACTATCTCCTATATAAACAATCCTAACACTGAGTTTTTTATAGGTTTTGAGGTAAATTTCAAGTACACAAGGAAATATGTAGATGAAATTCATAGAGGGGAGTATTTATAGAGTTTTCCTAAATAATAAAACTCATTTATCACCATGTATAATCATGTAAATATCTATTCTAATATTTTAATTGAAGGCAGTCTTAGACATACAATGAAAAGAGTAAGTGATTATCTAGTGAGAAGATGAGAGGTCTGATTTTAGATATTTTTAAGGTCTAACTCATGGATTATAATATAAAGTGACTTTGAAAATATGTCCTAATTACCCTTCCACATATTTCCTTAAGCAATTTCTACTCACCTTGATGATAAATGTGAAGGTTGAAGCCAAGAGGGCTAATAAGTGGTTATAGATAGTGAACACAAGTGTCAAGAAGAAGGATATTAGTTATAGGGGCATCTGATGACTATGAAATATTGTTTCCAACCTTCCTAATAAATTTCATATGTGTCAAGGATTCTTAATAAAATTTATAATATTCAAGTAAACTCATCACTAAAAGGCAGTTTTAAGAAGGCTATTTGAGGTCTCTATGCTAGCTTAAAGGAGAATGATAAATTTCTAGTGGATACTTGTCCATGACAACTTATAAAACTATTTTAAAACTTAAATATCTTGTAATGTAACTAGTTCTCATAGTTTTACACTTGTGCTTGTGGCCCTTTCACTTATCTTCTCTCTCTTCTCTTATGCTCTATAAATGCAAGCTTTTTTGGCTTTTTAATGAAACCCACACTTATTATGGTGAAGCCTTACTAGTTTGAATACTATATTTTTCCTCTAAAATAAAGTTTTATAATATTTTTTTAAGATTCATAGCTTCTTATCTAAGTATGTGAATTGGTGCATAGTGTAATGTCAAGTGATAAGTATATATCCTTGTCTTCTCTTTACTCTTCCATGTTTGATGCAAGTAGTTTTCCCTCTAATAGGTCACATGAAGTGTAGCTAGTGTATTTATCTATCTTCAAGTGTAAGGAGTAAATTTTTGTCTAAAATATAACCTTATGTTCACTCATATAGATAATTACAATGCATATCACCTCCATGTTTAAAATACTGATGTTAGAGTAATCTAGGATGTTGAGACTAGTTATGTGAGTCATGTTTCATAGTGCAAGTGTATGGTAGTCTAGTGGAGATCTATCTAGTGTATCACCTCATTAACATAGGATTATTTTCATGTTCCTTCAACCCTTTTTCATCCAAGTAAACAAGTATTTTAGGTGATAATCTATCAAAGAGAAATATAGGGAGCTAGTCCTTAAACCTATAGGTTTACCTCTGCTATAGGTAATCCATAAGCATAGATGCAATCTAATGATTCACTCAATATAGATAAGGCTTTAACAAAATATCTAGGTGAAAGATTGAGTTACAATAGTTATGGCATGATCAGTGGGACTATTGTCTCAAGTACATCTTGTTAAGGTGAATTATGTTATTGACAACATCACAACTACATATGGTGTTATTTTCAACATTTGAAAACTCAATTCAAGGTAATATCTAGTTATGGACCAAATTTTATCATTCCTTTATTCATACTTCATGGTCCTTACTGGGTCAATTACTATTAGAGGAAAATATACTATAGATCCATTCACTCAACCTAAACTTCTTCTTAAAGTTCAATGCTCTCAACCTATCTTGACATTTGAAGAGCAAGAAGACTTTGTAAACTAATAATATCAGAGAGTGAAGAGGAAATTGAGGAAAATATGGCTTAGGATCATGCTTTCCTAACCTTTAACACTAAAAATCCCATACACCTCAATACATATGATGATATACCTCTTAATGCCACCAAGAGTATTCCCACTTTCAATGGTAAAGGTCCTATCAACCTTAGTGATAATATTAGGTACATCTCTAACTTATATAACTTTCATAATTTCATTGAAGCTAATATTAAAATTAGGTTATTTGCCATGTCTCTTAAGGGGAAAGCCCTCGACTAGTATAGGACATTACCAGGAGGATGTATCACCAATGGGTATGAGTTTGGAGAGTTGTTAACCCAAAGGTTTAAATACAAAAGTGATCACACATCACTCAATCATCAGCTAAATATGATTCAAAGAGGTCCTTAGGAGACTATGAATGAATTCAATGAGATATTTTAAAGAACTTGGTATAGGCTATGTTGATTCCTAAATGTGTACCACAGGTGCCTAGAGTGTTAAGAAACACTTCTCATTTTTGAATTCCTAACAATCCAATGTATGAGTTGAATGTTATTATAATCCTATTATATTTTTGTGGAATAGAGGTAGAACAAATGACTATTTCACAATATTTATATTAGTTGGTGGTTGGAAGCCACCTTGGCCAAACAACAAATCTATGTAGAATATGCAAAAACTATGCAAATAATAGTGAATTATGATCAATGACTAAATTAAGAATTAAATTATGATGGATATTTATAGTGAAAAACTAAACTAAGGTGTTCTAGGTCAAAAAAAGAGAAAAAAAAGGGGTAGAAAGGAAAGAAATATTGATGATCTTTGTTATAAACATCATGACAAAGTTTAGATATCATCAAAGCATGCGCTTAAAACTAATGATGATATGAAATAGATTAAGTCTAAATATTACCATACATCAGGAAAACTCCTAAATAATGTGGAAAAATCATTCAAATAAGAATCAATTTCACTTTAAAGATTATACCACTGCAAGCAAAAAACATTAGCCCAAATGTTAGAAGAGTAAAGGAAATAAAATGAAACTAAAGACTCTCAATCAACCTAACATTGGCACAAGTTAATATATCTACAATTAAAGATGCACACCAAGAATCCATTAAAATTATTAAAATTTTTAAACTAGAATAAGTAAATGAGAGAGAAGCTATGATAGTAAACATATAGACAAGAACTGGACAATCTTTGCAGAACTCCTTGTTTGTATTGCTTATTCCAAGTTTACAAAATAATTTTGGATCGAAGAACTCTCTCTCCTTTTAAAAAAATGAAAATATTGTGTTTTTATATAATTTCAAGGTAATATACCTGTTAGTCACATTAACATCAAATGTACAAAAACAAGGACAACTATCTTTTTTACAAAATTTATAAAATACACTAGAGTTTTTTTTTAAAATGACTGTTAGGCTAATGTGATAACAAACTAGCACATGCATTTAAAATAAAATATTCCATTTTCAAAATATTGTAAAATTTACTACAAAATGGAATATTCCTAGATGGTTGGTAGGCCCTATGTTGATGAAACCCCTTGTTACTGTTAAAAATACTCATGGTTATATTTGCATTGAGCAGCTATATATTTTTGTTTTTACTTCAACCTAAACATATATTAAAACCCAATTAAAAAATTGGTTTTTATTTAGAAATTTATATTAATGAAAATATTACAAGCTATATATCCTTTCCACTAAACTATTGGGACCCTCTATTTAAAAACCATCAGCTCTGTTTGCACTCCCTAAAAAGTGGTAGAGTATGGGAAAATAGTAGAAAAAACTTTGGAGGGAAACTTTATATGGTTTTATCTTTTGGTGTGATTCATCATATGAGCTTAAACTATGTACAAATTGTCTTGGAATATAGGTGAATAAATCCATTTGACTATTTCTCCTAAAACTATAGTGCTTTTGAGATATGGCTTCTTCAATATGCTCACTAGGCTCAATTTGAACCCTGCAAAATTGGCTGTGGAAAAATAGTGGAAAATGCATTGGAGGAAAACTTTCTATGAGTTTATCTTATAATTCACTATCTTTCATGATCTAAAAACTGCCAAAAATGTTCTTTTTGAAAATGTGAACAAAATCATTTTACCATTTCCTCTGATGTTGTAGTGCTTGCAAGATATGGCCTCTTCAACATGCTCACTAGGCTCAATTTAGACCCTGTAAAATTGGTTGTGGAAAAATAGTGGAAAATGCATTAGAGGGAAACTTTTAATTCTTTTATTTTTTGATGTGCTACCTCACATGAGCTTAAACTTAGTGTAAAATTTCCTTGTGAAAATGTAAATAAATGTATTTGACCATTTCGTATGAAGTTTTAGTACGTGAGAAATATGACCTCATGAAAATGCCTACTCAACTCTGTTTGAGCTCTTTGAAAATGTCTACGTATGGGAAAAATAATGAAATATGGTCAAAAGGATAACTTTTCATACCCATAAATTTTTATGCACTTTCTCACATGATCTCAAAATTAGTGCAAATGTTTAATCTACAAATTTGAACAAACCCATTTGACCATTTTCTCCAAAATTGTAGTGCATGAGAGATATGGCCTCATGAAAATGCCTACTTGACTTTGTTTGCACTCCCATTTGACATCCACACGATCATGTTTGACATCTTGAAGACCATCAAATTTAAGCTCATATGATTTTTTGAATGGGATTAAATTTGACATTTATGTGACCTTCATATTTAGTCTTGAAATTAAATTTGACGTCTGTGCGACTGTCATTTGATGTTCACACGACCATATTTGACATCTTATAGACTGTCAAATTTAATCTCATGTGATTTTTTGCATGGACTTAATTTTGATGTTCACACAATCATCATATGACGTTTTCATGACCATCAAGGTCAAAAATGACTATAGAAAAACAATTGAATTTTCTTGAAAGGCCAACTTTGGATGCCCATAACTTTTAATGCACTATCTTAGGTAAGCTGAAATTTGATGAAAATGTTCTTTATATTAGGGTTAATAAAACCATTTGACCATTTGTTTTTAAGTTAAATTTCATGAGAGATATGTCATGTTCAATATGCTCACTAGGATCTATTTGTACCTGTAAAACACAGTCAAAAATAATTTAGAGGTCAACTTTACATCTCCATAACTTTTGATGTGATACCTTTCATGAGCTGAAAATTAGAAACAATGTTCATTTTATAAAGGTTAACAAACTTGTTTGACCATTTTTCCTAAATTTTAAGGGTGTGAGAGATATGTCTTATTGAATATGCTCACTCGAATTTGTTTGCACCCTGAAAAATTAGCTAAGTATGGGAAAAACTACAAAATTTGGCTGAGACTATATTTGCATCTCCATAACTTTTGATGTGATATCTTGTGTGAGCTAAAATTTTTATAAATGTTCTTTTTATGTGGTTTAATAAACCTATTTGACCATTTGTCTTGAAGTTGAAGCATGTGAGAGATATGGCTTATTTAATATGCTCACTAGGATCTGTTTGCACCTAGAAAACACAATCAAAAATGCTTTAGAAGGAAACTTTACATCTCTATAAATTTTGACGTGATATATCATGTTATCTAAGACTTAAAAAATATTTATTTGTACAAATTTTAACAAAATCATTTGACCATTTGTCTTGAAACATCAACACGTGTGAAATATGACTTTAGCAAACTATTTATTCAAATTTTCTTCCATCAAACTAAAATTTTTAGATGGATGGACACAATGAGGAACCAATTTAATACCATACACTTTAAATATTATTCCAATTACTCTTATCAACCCATAATGTCTTTTCAACCTACCCATGGCCTTTGTAAATTACCAAATAACACCTTAAGCCAACTCATTTAACTTGAATTTCTATAGACCAAAGGCTAGTAAAAGATTAAATTGGGATTAAATCATGAAATTTAGACATATCTCATTCAAAAAATGCCTCATCCAACTTGTAAATTAAACATGAATAAAAAATGGTAACAAACTTAGATAGGATCATACCAGAACCATGAACCAATACATCAACCAAACCATGGTGTGAATGAGCTTCAAAATTAAAAAAATGTCAAAACATGCTAAGTAAGTTTTCAATTTTAAGGTGAAAATTTTCACAAGTTGATACAAAGTCCCCATTTTTAAAAAATGGGAGTATGTTGACCTCAATAGGTTACCTCCTCCCATGAGACCCCTATAAGCTTTGTTTTCCCTACATATCTTAGAGCTATTGGAACTAATATAGACATCATGTTGTAGTCCATAAGTGGATACACTTTACTTAAAGCCTATGACCTAAACATTAGAGCTAATAATGGTCTAATACAAGTTGGTAATCTCCTTCCAAAAGTATTTATACCCCTTTTTACCAACATATCTATTATTACTCCAAGTGTTACTCCAATCCCAAGTGTAAATAACAAGTCTAAAGCTTCCCCAAATATATCAAAAGATGCCATTGCTTTGGATGCAAGATGTAAGGCCTTATAATATCTAGTTAGGTACGTAAATATGAAATATGGAGTTAGACAAAATTTCTAATCTTATCCTTCACAGCCAATAGGTTCCCACCTCAACAATATGGTCAAGGGAGAGGGCAAGGCCAGACTAACTTCAATAGGCCACCCAATGCTTATAATACAACCTCTAAAACTAACACAAGAGTTATGGTCTCAATCCATAGCAACTTGGTTCAAAATGAAGTATGGTAATCTCAAGGATAGTATATGGATGCCAATGAAGGTGGATAAAAATGCCTGGTAGTTTAAGGAGGATTTACTCAATTTAAAGTAGAAGATAAGAATTTCATGCAGACAGAAATAAATGAAAGATGATAGCCCCAAAAATTGAGCCTTGTAAATTTTTAAGTGGAAGATAAATTTAACCTCAATCAGAGTGATTTATTTTCAACTAATACCATATCAAAGAGGAAGGATTTATGATATGTTTATCATGTTGATATAAATTCATGTAACCCTCCTACAAGGTAACAAAGTGTGAATGCAAGTGTGACAACCCTTATAAGTTATGCACCTATTCAAAATCATAATATAGGAATGGTGACATAAAGTGCTCCATTACCTCAAATTAAAAGCACTTATTTGTCTTTAAAAATTCAATAAAATGTGAGTGTTCTTGAATTTAATATTATTGATTCTTTGAAGATTGCTAAGACTAGTATTTCTCTTTGGGAAGTGCTTCATATGCTTGATCAAAATGAGCTTCATCAATAATATCTATACCAAATCCAAATTACTCCTAAACCATCAATACATGATGGTTTTTCACTCACTAATTCTCCCACTCACATTATTGAACCCTCTTATAAATCTGAAAAGTCTCCACCCTTCTACCTCACTCTCATTTTGAGAGACAAACTTGTTTATAATTGTATTATAGATAGTGGGGTAACTACCTTAGTTATTCCCAAACTTATGGCAAATAATTTGGGCTTGGAATATTAACCATATAAAAATGGAGTGATATAACCTTATGAGACACAATCTAATTTTGTGGGTCTCATCAAATGTTTGACAGTTTTTCTGCATGATTATCCAAGCACTCTCAATCCTTCAAGATATAGTAGTGGTTGATTTATCTGCTTACTTTGCTATTTTCTTCTCAAGGTAATTCACCACCAATTTAGGAGTATATCTCTTAGTTTATTATTACTTCTTGGCCTTTAATACAATGTATGGAGTAAAGGTAACTATTAGGACACAACCACTGTCTAAGTTTCATATTGATCCATATATGAAAGTAAGCTCTAATCTCAATTATACTATCAATGATCAAGAGGATTATGTTATGGATGATGGAACATCCTCCAAGATTGAGGGTATTTATAATATTTTCTTAGATGAGAATGGTGTTGACACTTATGGACATGATCCATATACTTTAATTTAATAGACTGACCTTGGCACATACATCATTCATGAGGAAGGCAATGAACATTTTGAGGTAAGCATTGATAATTATTTTCAACAAATTGTTGAGTGTAATTACCTTATTCATATTCAAGATGATAATGGTATTAAAATCATGGTAGATCAGGATAATGAGGAATAAAATGCCATTCTACCTAAAAAAATGGAGGAGTCCATGAATGTGATGACCATGAAGAGGAAGATGGTCTATAGCATTAGTTCTATGTCATCGTTCAAAAATATGAACAACTGAGTAAGTGAACTTCTCTTCCTAAGAAGCATGAATCTAATATTAAGTTTGTTGATGAATCTCCTAATCATGAAGGAGAATGTCTTATCAAGCATGAAATAGAATGTTTTGTTAAGCACAAGAATGGATTTCAAACTACTATAAAAAAGGCTACAGTCATGAAGGAATATAATGAGGGTAAGACATAAATATGTGTGGTTTAGGATCAGTCACAGCCTCATTTTTATATTGAACCAATTTCAGACATATTAGAGAAGTAAGGAGATAAGCTTTATGGTTGTAAACATCAAGTGCATCATGTCCTAGACAATACTAAAGTTAAGACAACTTTGATGAATCCTAAGGTTTAGTTTGAGAGGTGTCAATTAAACATGACATAAGTCAAGAAATCTACAAGTTCAAAAATATTCTTGGAGGGAAATATGGAGCATTCATGGGAGCTCCAAGTGACACACTTTTAGTCAGCATAAGATCCAAAGATGGTGAGTTATTTGACTATCTACATAAGTAGGTGTTAATTAATAAGTATGTATCACATGAAGGTATGTTTTCTTGGAGAAGCAATGATGAAAGAAACATTGTATTTGACCATGGTTAAAGCAATGATTAATTTGTTCTTCACCTCAAGTGTTTGAGGTCTTGTACATACTAGGATAGGTGTGTTTTGATTATGTTGTGTGTGTTTTCCATAAGTGTTATTGAGAATACAAGTGTGTTTGTTTTGATGTGTGGTCTTGTGTGTTTATTTCCTATTAATTAGTGTGTTTTTGAGTTCTTTCAAAAGCATTTCAATGTCAATTATATTGTATAGGTGACTCCATATCCCAATGGATAGGAGAAGGCTATTGGTATTTACCATAGTTGGCTTGATACCCCTAGAAATTTTTTAAAATGTTGACTAATTTGACCTTGAGTCAAATTAAGTCAACCCTCTTATATAATTCAAACTTTCATAGGGTCTCTTAGGATTAGAAAATGTGTACCATGGTCATTAATGAGGTAATGTAGTGTGTTTCATCTCTTGTCATATTTGTTAGTTTCTCCCAAGTCATTTTATGTTAGATTTTGAGTAATTAAATGAACTTGTATGGTTTCCCATGAAAAATAAAGTTTTTTAGGTGAAATTTAACATCCCACATATCAAGAATAGTCAAAGGAACTATTATGAAATTGATAGATTATAGTGTAATGTCCAACCAATAAGATCAAGCAATTTCAAGCAGTTTTAGGTAGTTATATAGCCCATACAATAATTATGGCACATGGGAAGACTTCAAAAATTGTCTCTTGAGATCCCCATAACTTATTTCCATGCTCAAATAGCTTTGATCGATCTAAAATTTCCAAAAACTAACCTCTCTCTTAGACAAGTAAAAAGGGTCAATTAGCTTCCACTTGGTATCGATAGGATTAGAGTTAAATCAATTAAAATTGGTGTGTGAAATTAGTCTTTGTGTACTCCAAATTCATGGTCATAGTTCCAATTTTGGTGATTTGTGCTTCATGAACCATTGTTAAGAGTGTTAGTGACTCTAATCATCCTACACATCTCTAATGGCTTCAAATTTCTTCTATATTTACATTGACCCAATAAAACTAGGTTTTGTACAAGATCTTGAAGGAAATGACCATTCTTATCATAAGGTTTTAAATCAATTTTTCATTGTCTATATCAAGTAATTATCAAGAATATCTCATTTTGATAGTACAAAACACCATGGAAGTCTGTAGACAATGGCTCATTAGTAGTAGAGTTTCACCTCATATAAATGGTTTTAGATCAAAGGTGATATGTTTTTTCCAACCTCTCATATCATGGTGATAAATTTCACACAATCAGATCTCCTTGTGACTATCACCTACAATCAATTAAAACTAAGCCTTGATCATTCATGTTGATGAAACAAGAAGATTTCAAAATGGTGAGAAGACTCTCAAGGTGGAAATAGTAGAACTGATATATTCAAAAGGGTTAGAGATTAGTTGTAAACACTAATTAAATATACAAAATCCTATATACAATAACACCTATATGTAGTCTCCAATATGGTATGAGATTCAACACAAAAGAGATAGAGTAGTGTTGAATGGGAGGTGTTTGAACTCAATGGGGACCTTTAATTAGGTTTGGGAGCATAAAGAATATCATTATGATTATATGTAGATATACCTATAACCATGTCCATAGATTGATAAATTTTCAACTGAGAAGTTTTATCCCAACTTGTTTTAATGAGGGTTTTGACCATACTCAATGCCATCTTATGATGAATAATTTGAGGTATATGTTAATCTAAGTGTATTTTTCCCTATAACCCAATCCTAGAGTTTACATTTGAACTTGATAAGGTGGTTTATTAATTAAGATAAAATATATTTGAGTGTTTTATAACTCATAAAATTTTTACCTAAAACACTCATTAAAACATAGTGTTATGATGACTAAAAACAACACAACTTGCAGTGACCTATAGTAGTGAGTAAGACTATGGTCTCTAGGCATGATATGAGCTCATATAGGTATGTAATGGTATTAGTCACCTATAAAAGGATAAATTAAGTTAAAATTTAAGGTTAATATATAAATCATCACCTACATGGATCCCATGATTCCCTAAATCAAACATCTATAGTTAGACTATAGACCCATAGAGTGTTGATGGTGAAAGACAAGAAGTTGAGAGCTTTGAAAGCATAGATGTTCATTAAAGTTGGAAATGATCCAATTATATTATAAGGATAAATATAAAATAATGTGTTACTAATAAATAAATTATAATCTATATAGAACCCTTAAGTTCCCCTTAATTGTCACTTATAGTTGACACAGTCAACACAGTCTAATGACTGGTTCTAGCTAGTGGAGAGAAGCGATTTGGAAAGTTGGTAGAGATGTATGATGGATTTAACATGATTTATATTTATTTAATGTTGTTAATTTCAATATAATATGTTCTTAGATAAATTAATTAAGGAAAATAAAATTTCTAACCTATCACTCAGTCTAAAGTTACTAGACCCTGCAGATAGTACACAAACTTAAAAGTTAGTCTTAAGAGTTGTGATATTCAGAGATATAGAAAGATGAAAATGACTTGAAAATTTGTATAGAAGTTTATATATACCTAATATAGCCTCCCATGTCCTTATTTTTTCCAAACAAAAAGGGTAGATTCCCTCTATTTTGTATCAAATAGAGATCACTCCAGGAGTAAGATAATTCCAGGTATAGAGTGTGAATGACAAGAGAATGTAATGGAAAGTCTTGGAACACTAAATAATGATGTGTAATGTTCATTTGGACATGAATAAATAATCCCATATAAGAATTTATAGTCATAAAAAACCTCTATAGGTAACCATTTGCTTGATAACATAGTCTAGGCCTATTAGGCCTAAAACTAAATATGAACCCTCAAGATGCCTAATGTTATTCATATGACCTTGAAATCCTTCCAATACTTTAGTATGGATTATGACCTTTTTTTTTAGATGGAATCACAATAATGGTCAATTTGGCCTAAGATTGTATTCGATCTACCTAGAATGCAAGAGAAAGCTTGAGAGGCCATTTTAAAATGCTCATATATGTATGAACTGTCTACACGGTACTTTAAGTATCTAGGAATAGTTTAAAGGGTTCATACACTTCGTCTCAGTGGTAATTTTTGTAGTTTGAGCATATATTTTTTATGAACCATTATTAAGAACTAGAATAACTCAAAACCCTCCTAAAACCCTTATTTAAGACCCAATGGATAAAATATGAAAGGATGTGCATTAAAAGGTGGTAAAATGGTCATGAAATTTATATAAACCTATCTATAACTTTTATAAGCTTCTCACCATTCAAATATTTTATATTTTCTCATGTACAAACAAGCTTAACACTGAGTTTCTTATAGATTTTGAGTTAAATTACAAGTACAAAAGGGAATGAGAAGTTGAAAGTCATTTAGAGGGGTGTTTAGAGAATTTTCTTAACTCCTAAAGATCATTTCTCACCACAAATAAGCATGGAAACCTCTCTAATAATATTCTCATTGAAGGTAGTCTTGGACAGATAGTGAAAAGAGTGACTATCTAGTGAGAAGATGCGAGGTCTAATTTTGTATATTTTTAAGGTCTAAATCATGGATTATAAGACAAAGGTAATTTTAAAATATGTCCTAACAAACCTTCCATGGATTTCCTTAAGAAACTGCTAGTTACCTTGATAAAAAATGTGATGGTTGAAGCCATGAGGGCTAGTAAGTGACTGTAAATAGTGAACACAAGTGTCAAGAGGAAGGATATTAGTTAGAGGAGTATATTATTACTATCACATCTTATTTCCAACATTCCTAAGATAGTGCATATGTGTCAAGTATTCATAATATAGTTGATAGTAGTCAAGTGAACTCATCACTAAAAGGAAGTTTCAAGAAGGCTATTTGAGGTCTCTATGCCAACTTGAAGGAGAATGATGAACTTATAGTGGAAACTTATCCATGATAGCTTCTATACCTATTTCCATGCTTCATTCTCTTGAAATTTAATTAGTTATCATAGTTTTACACTTGTACTTATGACCTTTACACTTATCTTCATCTCTCTCATCTCTTATGCTCTATAAATGCAAGCATTTTAGATTTGTAATGGAACCCACATCTGGTATGGTGAAGCCCTACTAGTTTGAATATTGTATTTACCCCTTAAATTAAGTTTTCAAATCTGGTTTTGAGATTCATAACTTCTTTTCTAAGTATATGAAGCGGTACATAGTGAAATCTTAAGTGATAAGTATTTATCCTTGTCTTCTCTTTACTCTTTCACGTTTGATGCAAGTAGTTTTCCCTATAACAAGTCACATGAAGTGTAGCTATTGTATTTGTCTATCTTCAAGTGTAAGGATTATCATTAGTGTCTACAATATGACCTTATGTTCACTCACATTGAGAAGTATAATGCATATCAATTCCATGTTTGAAATACTAATTTTATAGAAATCTAAGATGTTGAGACTAGTGTTGTGAGTCATGTTCCATAGTGTAAGTGTATGGTAGTCTAGCGTAGATATATCTAGCGTATCACCTCATTTTCATAAATCACTTTTCATGTTCCTTCTATCCCTTTTCATCCAAGTAAGTAAGTAGTATAGGTTATAAGATATCAAAGAGAAATATAGGGAGATAACCCTTAAACCTAGAGTTTTACCTCTATTATAGGAAACCCATAGGCCTATAGGTAATCTAATGTTTCACTAAATCTATATAAGATTTAACAACCTCTCTAGGGTGCAAGATTGACTGATAATAATAACTCAGTCATGATGATATGTTTTCACAATCATCACAAGTTAAGTATTTTGATAGAGTTTCCTAAAGTTTCATACAAGGTAATCATCCTCAGGAGAATATGACAAGGGAAAATAATGAAGAGCTTAATAGATATTGGAGATTGTCCATAGTGACATTACTATCCCATTTTCAAAACCTTCATTTAATATGACTAAATATATGCTTAATTTCATTGATGACTATTCTAGGTATACTTGGGTGTACTTTCTTAAGCAAAAATATAAGGTATTTGATCATTTTAAGGACTTCAAGGCACTTGTATATAATTATTCAAGTAAATCCATCAATATTTTCACAACACAAATGGTGGTATGTTAGTAACCATTTTGATTAATTTTTTACATCAAAGGGGATTGAACTATGGTATGTAGTTCCATATAATCCTTAGAAAAATGGTGTTACAGAGTGAAAAATAGGTCCTTAAAGGAAATGACTAATTGTATGCTTCACTCCAAGTCTCTTGCATCTTAGCATTGGGTCGAAACCATAAATTATGGTTATATCTAAAAACATGTTATTCATAAAGAAATTAAGTGAGTCACTCCTTTTAAAGATTAGATTGGTTAAAAACCCACAATGAATAACTTTTGAGTGTTTGAATCTCTTATTATGGCCTGCATTCCCAAGAAGAAACATACATCAATGGAACCTAAGATTCAACCTTGCATCTTTTTTAGATATCCTTGAGGGTGTTAAGGGATATATGATTCTCCATTATACCACTCATGAGTTGTTTATTGAGATAAGTGTTCATTATTAAGATGGTCATTTAGATTGCACATTCAACACCTCTCCCCTTTCCTTAGATGTACTAGGATTTAATGATAGTTATGATGATTTAGATCCATCTCAATAGCTTCCTAATGATCCATATTCTTTTTATAGTTCTTAGGATGAGAGTAGTGATGAGGATTCACCTCCTCCCAGAATATAATTAGAGGATAAGGAATCTCCTCTTGACTCTCTGACCACTATTCCTCTTTGGTCTAGAAAAAAATTAAAAAGTGTTATCTAATGAGTTGGATATCCATCAAACACTAGGTGAACATGTTCACAATTCTAGGATGCCCTACATTATTTTATTTTATATTCTTTTGATCCAAAATTATTTCATTAGATATAAGTAACTACTTAATGGTATACTAATATGGAAGAGAAGTATGGTTCCTTACAAGTACCAACACTTAATATTTATTCCTTCTTCCTAAGGTAATAAAAATTAATCAATGTGGGTGAATCTATCAAACAAAATTTGTAGTAGATGGGTCTGTAGACAAGTTCAAAACACATCTAGTAGATTTTTTTCTCATGTATCTAGAATTGACTACACTAATATGTTCACTTTAGTTGTTGAAATGAATTCAATCTAACACACTCTCTCTATTACCATAACATATTGTTAGGATGTTCATCAAATGGATGTGAAGAGTGTCTTTCTACATGATGACCTCAAAGAGGAAATATACATGGACTAACCACAAGAATTTATGCAAGATTCTTCTTTAGTTTTAAAATATCATAATTGTATCTATGGCCTCAAAAAATTTCCTCAAGCTTGGTAATATAAGATGGACACAATACTTCATTTGGTTGGGTTCACCAAATGCCATTATGATCTTAATGTCTACATCTTATGGAAAGATGATTCATTATTGATTGTATTTTTCTATGTATATGACCTATTGATCACATGGATGTCTTCATCCACCATCGTATTAGTGAAAATTTATTTGTCTAATAAGTTCTCAATTATTGACTTGGGCTTGTTGCTATATTTCCTTGGGATTTAAATTTATCAATCTTACTTCAGGATCACTATTGTATAATCCAAGTATTCTCTTGATTTTCTTGCATGGTTTAAAATGGTTGATTGTAAGCTAGATATGACTCCTTTTATATCTAGTGTAAATTTAGATGCTAATTGTCCATATCCTTTGGTTGATGCTACCTTGGATCAATAAATTTTTGGTAGTCTCATCAACCTTATACACACTATACTTGGAATTTCATATGTAATAGTCATGGTCTCTAGATTCATGCAATAACCACATGATATGGTATGGAAAGTAGCTAAGCATATTCTCCACTATATTTAAGGTAATCATAGTTTCAAGATTCACAATGGAGTGGGCATCAATGTTGATTTGATTAGTTATACAAATTCAAATTGGGAAAGTGATATTTAGAATCATAATTCTACTTCAAGATATAATTTCTCCCTTGATTTAAGTCTAATTAGTTCTTTAATCAAGAAGCAAACTGTTATTTCTTTATCTTCTATAGAGTAAAAATATAGAGGAGCTATTAATTCTTCCGCTGAGGCTATTTAGCTTCAAAGGATTTTAAATGAGTTTGGCATCTAGTTTTTATGACCAATAGTTATCTTCTACATCTAGACAATAGAGCAAATTGTTGATATATTCACCAAACCCTTCACTAAGAGTAAGTATCTTCATTTGCAAGATCTTCTTTGGGTTTGGGTAGATTTAGCATCCTCCTTTAGGGGGAATTTTATTATATTTGGGTACCTCATCATGGATTTGTGTTGAAACCTAATTTAATACCCACTTAAGCTACACTTAAGGGGGGTATTAGTGTAGGTTTTTATTCCGTTTAATGGTTTTTCCTTACACATGTTTAGTTAGCTTACTTAGGTGTCATTTTAGGTCATTGTGAAAAATAATCCCACATTCATGAGGAAGTGAGGACATGTTTATATTTTAATTATATAATGTACCTTATTAAATATTCTATGGATAATGATGCTAATGTTAAAATGATAGTCTTTTTATTGTTGAGAAATTACTTCTTCCTAGCTCATGTTTGATTTCACTACTACACACATGTAATTTCTTCATGCATTTGAATCCATCTAGTAGATCCTTAATTGTGGCCTACTCTAACCTTCACCCTACCTAATAATTTAAATATTGAGGGATGAATCCTAGATCTTCCTAACCCAAGAAAATTAGATGTTATTTCTTGGGTAGATAGGCTAGTTGGGACTAAACAAGAAATATTTGAGATCCAATATCTAAAATCCATGGTGGGGGAGGGAGTTATTTGTCTACAAATTCATGAATTAATTTTAAAGCTATACTAGCTTCTATTATCAAATGAATTAATAGGTAAATTTTAAAGGATAAGACCTAGCATTAACATTATCAAAGAATGGGATGATAAGAAGTGGAAACTAAAAGGTCAGGTAGATATTTCAACCATGACTCGGGATTTTTCCTCTTTTCCTTCTCAAATTATGAAGATTGTTCAAATGATTTAATAGGAGGCCCCTAGTTTCTAAGAAAAAATGATTTATCTGTTAAAAATGGAACCTAGGTATGGACCTCAATAAGGAAAAATTTAATCAAATTCCTATTTGGTCTAAGATTTTGGGTCTCCTATTGAAATTTGGGAAGAAGAGGTCTTAAGTGGTATTGTAAACTTATTTGGCTAGTTTCTCTCCCTTGATATAATTACTAAATCCAAGAAACATCTTGTATTTTATAGAGTTTGTGTAAATTTATTTTTAAAAAAGTAGTTACATTATTATATCAAGATAGTTCAAAAAAATGTCCTCAATGAAGCAAAAAAATGAACAAAAAAACTGTGTTGAGATAATAGTAATAGTATAGGATAAAGTGTTGAAAGTGTTAGTGGATGGAAAGTATGTAGGTATTGAGTACCATAAGTATATCCCTCATGGGTATAATGATGAAGTTATTGATGGACCAATGTTATAGAAGGAGGGATATCCAAAATAATTTGATCATAAAGAGATCAAAGTTTTGGTAGGCAAGGACCAAGATCAACAATAAATGGAAGTTGAAAAAGTGATACCATGTATCCTATGGTTTATCCCATAAATAAATCCATGTATGAGTTATATTTAATAAATATGGAAAATATATCACTATGGAATAGATCTTTGCATTAAGAATATGTCACTAGTGAGTTGGAGGATGGGGATTTTGAGGCCACTATTAATGATGAATAAGAAGAGAAGAAAAGGAATTTGATGTCCTAAAAGAAAACTAATTCCATTAAACACAACACATCCTAGTGATAAAGTGACTATGAGAACCAAATGTAACAAGTTGTTTATATCCTAAAACTAGGGGGTTAGCTAGAATAAAATCTAGTTCCAATAAAGTAGGAAGATATGTTACTGAAGCCTAGTTGTTTTGCTAAACTTTGGTAGAAATTTATATTTCCTATAAATGTTTGTTTCTATTAGGATTTATTATTGTATCTCTTTATAATAATGCTTTTGGATACTTTAAACCCCATTTTTTACCCTTGTCAAATAAAAATATTATGGAAAGGTTGGACAAATTCTTAATTTCACCTTGTTGGTTACAAGGGAATTTCACTATAGAATATTCAATCCTATTTTTTTCATTAAATTCACACTCCAACCAGATTATCAATTAAAATTATTACTTTTCATAAAATATTCCATTTTAAATTCAAATTTTTATGGCTAAGATAACCTAATTTTTAGGAAAAACAAAAAAGTTGGTAGAATAGTTTTGATCTAGGATATGGTATGGCACCAAGATATTCATATTTTTATAGAAGTCAAGATTATTAAAGGGAAATATTAAATAATGGAATACCTATTTTTTTGTTATATTTTTGAGGAAAGGGTAATTTTAGAAAAATATCTTGCATTTATAAACTCCCTTAATCATTATTCTCCTATGACTATGGATCATCTCCAAAAGGAGGAGGACATATTTAGAAAACTAAATGAATTTTAAAATCAAGAGGAGATATTTTGGAAGTAAGAAACTATAGAATCATGATTAACTAAAGTGATAATATTACCAAATTATTTCATCCATAAACTATTGACCAAAGGTAAGTGGTGACTATTTTTGACCCCTAGGTCAAAAGGTTAGCACCTATAAGTTTAAATTTGATTGGTAATGTTTTAATATCCTTGTTCATATCCATTTTTTACCTTTTAAATTCTTAAAATTGTCTTCCTAAGGTCTTATTAGTATACTCTAAGGTAATTTGACAAAATTAAGATAATGGTTTGTCTTTATCTTATACTAGGCTAGTCATGCCATAGTGTAAATAAGAAATGATGTAAAAGGGTTATAGGTTGTCTCTAAAATACATATTACCCATTAATCACCTTGAATAAACATTTCATACTTGTTTGGATAGATTAAGGTAATTTACAAAGTTTAAGGTAAAGTTTTATGCAAGGGAAAATGCATGTAACTAATTCCAACACATGTCAAACCTTAAAAAGGTGAAATATCATTTAAAATACACTTTTTAAAGTTATTTAAGGATTTATATGACTTTAATATATGTTATTAATGTCATATCATATCAGTTTTGTAGGTTTAACCTCTAAAAAGGGTAGTTTTAGGCACTTGTATGGAGTTGGGAGACTCACTTTTAGGTGAAAATGGTTTAGGAGTGCCTCTTCATCTTAAAAAACTCAAATCCATGATAAGTGTTTATTAGGGTTTTAAATTATCAAGATATTCCATTTGGAAGGCTTAAAGTATTAAAATGGAGACATATATGTATGTAGACCTATAGGTCTACATTTTCATACTTGAAGCCTTCTAAATGCATGATTACGAGATGAGAATAGTGTATTATTTATTATTTACGTAAATTAATAAGTATAATATGTAACATATGAATTTTATTATTATATGGGGTCTAAATAGAGTGAAAGAGATAGAGGACAAGACTTACAATGTAACCTTGCATAAACTATCACACGCAAGTGTGTCTTAGATGGTTTTGAGAGAAAATATGTATACTTGTGTGGTGAAAGTGAAGTCTTTAAGGGGTTTTAGGAATTATAAATAATTTAGGACCTTTATTACCTTGTATAAATTAAAAATAAATTTAGAATATGTTATTTTAGAAACTAATATTCAAGAAGTCTAAACTTGCCACCTACAATCAAGGTTGTGTATAGATTGATGAAGAAAAGTTGTCTATGGAAGGCAAGATGGAAATATAGAGGCCCTAATAGGGTAATTATTAATTAAATTAATTTTTTTATGAGGTCTTGGAATCTTATGATAGTGATAAAATTAAAAAACTCTTATCCCATTCAAGCCTATTAGACCTAAAGGGGTCACTCAAGCCTGTGTGTGAACTTGTCAAGAGAGAAGGTGGTTTTTTAAAGGGTCAGATAAGATATATAATAAATATAAAAAGTGTTACCATTTAAAAATAAATATATAGGTTTTAAATATATAAAATACAAGAAGTACATCTCAATCTCACTATTTAATAGTCAAGGAACCAACATTGTACAAATATAGGTATGTATAAGTGTTGAGAATGAAGATGTAATGGTATATTAAAGCTAGTTTATATATGGATAATTAAGATATATGTAATCCCTATTTAATAATGCTAGTTTATATATGGATAATTAAGATATATGTAATCCCTATTTAATAATTATTTATTTAAAAAATCATAATATTTTAATAAATACAACCTATCTTAAGCTCACAGTTCATTGTCACTTATAGGTTAGCATAAGTAATTCAACTCATTTTCAAGCATAGGAGTAAGAGGAAGTAATAATAAGTGTGAAATGGTTTAAGCCTAAAAATGAATGATATTTTATTAATTTTAAAATTATATCATGGGTTCAATAATTTATTTTAATAGTACTAAATTTAAAATCTCAACATTCAAGAGCCATTCATCCCTATACCTACAGGCAGAATGGTCAAACCTAAGTGACTTGAGACCTGTGTATGTAATTTTGTGATAAAAATCTGATTTTTTAGGGTTATATGAGAAAATAATGACATGATAATGTGTTAATAACTTCAATAGTATAATCTATGATATTTTAAACCCCTCAAAGTGGATGAAAAGGGAAAACATAACCAGTTAGGGTTAAGAATGCTAATATGTTCATAAACCCTAGTATGAGATAACAAATGTTACATAGGTTATAAAGAGGATAAGTGATGAATATTAAAATTTTCATACATTTATAATGGTGTAAATAACCTAAGTATACCATTCACAACTCAAACTAGGTATCAAGTTTGCATTTTAAAGACAAGTCTTCTCTCTTAACCTCACTCACATAGTCTACTAGCCCGAGAGGCTCCTAAACTTTGATCATATCACGCATAAAGAGATGAATTGTGGATAAATATATTATTAATAAAATATAACCCATATTAACTAATTATTCATGGAATTTTTATGTTCGTCTAAGGCCTCAGCTTTGTGAATAATCTTTGAGAGTGCAAGGTACTCACAAGCTACCAAGAAGGACAAAATTGACCTAATGAGAGAGATTGATCTCTTAAGAACTTTAAAAACATTTTATTTAAATTTAAAAAACTTTTAAATCATTAATCTCTCTAGTAATAATGTCACCATGACATTTTATTATGTTTTTAACCATATGGATGTATTAAATACTATGTTTTTCTAAGTATTTAAGCTCAAAATAGGGTATTTAACCTCATGGATATATGAAAACAATTAGGAATGATTTATTTTGGTTTATTATACCTTATCAGGTCCAAAAATACATACATTTTACCTTGAAAGTGATCTTATAGGTTTGATTGTTGAAGGCAGTGTAAAAAAGGCTTGTGATAGACTAGGTTTTTCGGCCATTTCATGGTTTACCTATCTACACAAAGTTTTATAAATATCAAATTTTACATGGATAATTTTAATTGGGTAGGAAAATTAAATAAAAAAAATATGTTTTGTTTCACACATGTGGGAGAAGTTTGAAGCGAAATCTCAATTTCTAGGCCTCGAGACCTAATTAAAGCCTAATTAGAGAGAGAGAGAGAGAGAGAGAGAGAGAGATATTAGGTGAATAAGTACACTTCCACTCAGATTTGGGTCATGAAATTTGGAACATATATATAAGGCCATAATAGGTACTCAAAACTATTCCTATTTTACCAATATCATAATACTTTATTTTACACAAGGATCTTTGTGTGTTTTTAGGGCTATAAAGAATTAAGTGCAAGTGAGAGCTTAAAATACAAAATGAAGTCTTAGAGAGTATTTGAGGCTTCAAAAAGATTTTATTTAGGTCTGATAAGATATTTATAGGCCTTAAATTTAGATATATTTCACTTATTAAGATACAATCAGGTTTTGAGCTATTTGGACAAAAAAGGTGTAGTGAGACCAAAGGGGTTTCAAGACACCTAAGGAGTTATGATCATCATTAAAATGCCAATGTAAGAAGAATAATAAATAATTTCAAAGTTCCAAATATTATAAAAACATCATTTCAAGATTAATTTATTACAATAAGTCCACTTGTCACTTTCCAAGCCAAGAGGAGGGTATTTTAAAAGAGGAAGACAAAGGCTTCAAGCAAGATAAAAAATCCCATGCCATTTGGAAGAAGATGCATTTTAAAATAAGAAACACATGTTTTCAGAGACTTGATGAAATTATTATTAAACCTCTTATTGATTGTAACTCTCACTTTAAAATTTCCAATTGCTCCCTTCTACGCCTCTCTCCCTTCTACTCTTATTTCTCTATTTGTATGTCCATCTTGTCAAGTATTTTTCTTGGTATTCCTTGGCATGTTGTCATTTTATAACATGCATATGCAATTTTAAAGATAATTTACAAGTCAAGTAAAGTGTCTAAGTGAATATTTAAGGTTTAATGAGTTGTCTAATCATTAGTGTCATTATATGACCTCTTGATTAGTCCTCCTATCCCAAACATCTATCAAAACCTCCATAATTAAGTGTTGATGTAGAGAGGTAGATTAGGAGTAGCGTGTGTTTAGTTTAGTCTCATGGTTTATGTACACATGTAGCTGGTTATTAGTGGTCAATTATTTTTATGTATAACATCTATTAGATTAGGTTTTTTTCTCTCTTCCTAATAATTTGATAGATTAGTGAATGAGCCTCAGTGATACATCAATGAGAGCTAGCCCTATAACCTAGAGATTTAATCCACCTAAAGGTCACCCACAACTTAGGATTTTCTCCATGTTACCCCAAATTTATAACTCCTAAACAATATTCCAATGATTCAAATTTTGGTGATAACAATAATTTAATAGGATTTGTAAAATAGATATAGTAATGGTTTGGTCTTATTAGACCCAAAGGCCATAAAATGAAATCTATGAATTTCTTTAAAAATATATTATTAGAATAGGAAACTAAGAATGATTTTGGTAAGAAAAAGTATTCTAAATATGATTTCATTTTATATATTCCAAATATAATTATAAATAAATGTGAGTTTAATTAAACCCTTTATTGAACAAGATATTAAGGTTATCCTGGAACTTATGAAACCTAACAAAAATCAAGGTTTGAAGAAACCTCAAGGTTTAAATGGATTTTTGGATACTGTGTTTTATATATTCTATGAGATTATGGGGAAGAAACTAATGTGGGTGGTTAATAAGTCTATGTAATCAAATAAATTTTTAATGTAATTTCACTACAACTTTATTTCATTTATTCCTAAGAAATTAAATTTGATTACTTTTGTGGACTTCAGACCCATCTATTTTTTAATTCAATGTATTAAATCATTTAGAAGGCACTTCAGAGAGGTTGAATATTTTTTTCCCTAATATTATTTCACTTGAACATGTATGATTTTTCAATGATAGGAAAATTATCGATGGAGTAATTATGATCTATGAAATCTTACAAATTCTGAAGTCAAAAAAATAATTTAAATATTTTGATGATGTTGGACACAACAGAGGCTTATGATAGAGTAAATTTTGTTTTATTAATAATTTTTTTCCTTTGGGTTTGGTAAGGATTAGATTTTTTGGATTGTGAATTGTGTGATGCAAGTTTTTTTATTGATCTTGATTAATCAAATTCTCATATGTTTCTTTTCAAATTTAAGGGGATCCACTTTTACTATATCTCTTTATCAATGTTGCATATTATTTGGGTAGTCTTAAGAAATATGAGAAAATAGAGGAAATTCAAAGGATTAAAATTGTATTTTGACAATTATCCCAATACTCATCTACAAATTGTAGATGACACTATATTTTTTTTGAGATGTGTGAATCATTAGCCTTAAAAAAATCCTTAACAAAATATGAGGTGGTTTTTGGTCAAAATGGAAGTTTGGAGAAGTCAATTTTTTCAATGTTCTTAAGGAGAGATAAGATATGATTTTAGGGTATTTTGGGATTCTTATTGATAACCTCCCTAGAAAATATATCTAGGTTCCTATATTGGGGTGTAAAAATCTTTAATTTAGGAAAATATGATTAGAAATATGTTGTCAATATTAGCAGTATAGAAAGCAAAGTGGTTGACTTTGGTGAATATGAATATTTTTATTAAATATTTATTACAAGTAACCCCTATTTACATTTTATATGTTTTATAAATTTATATTGGTATAATGTAAAGAATGAACAAGATTATTAGGTAATTATTTTAGTATGAAAAGGAGGAAAATAAAACATTTCATCCTACAAAGTGAGAAAATTTATGTAGACCCAAATTGATTGTAGGCATCGGGATCAAAATGATGCAAGCTCATAATTTAGTCTTTGTGAAAATTTGGCTTAGATAATATTTGAAGAAGATAAATAACCTTGGATTAGAGGAAAATACTTAGATGATAGCAGGTCAGTGATAAATTTCACCATGGATATATTTGTCAAGTTCCTATATTTAGAAATTATTGTTACTTATATAAGGAATATTTTTTTAAAATTAAACTGGGAAGTAGAAAATAAATAATTACAAAAAATATGGTCAAATTCATGGTAGGAAGATCTGATCCTTCAATAAATGGAAGATCTTGTTGAGATTTAACACACTATGAAATTATAATGGGAACAAGGTTTACAACTATTGTGTGGATATTGTTCACCATTTTAGGAGTACTAGGTAACAAAAAATCTATAGAATGTAAATTTTTAGGCTTCTTATAAAACAATTCATTTAGAAATTTTGAGATTAAGGATAATATTGACAAATAATAGTGAATATATTTGAGATGGATAGGAGATAAAGCTAGGAAATACAATGTCATAGTAGGTTATGAGTAAAAATTTAGTTTTATAAAATTATTAAGTAATATGTTATGGAATGTTTTTATCACACATAAATATAATTATACCACTTAGCTTACATTTTTGGGTATTATCCTTAATTAGGATGGTATTTATATATTATTTTTCATTGATCCATCTATTTGTAATATGTGTAAAGTAGAAGGGCATCTTGCATGACAGTTATTTTAAAAAGATATATGGTATTTTCTCTTATATATATTTAGTCAATCTTGGATTTTTTTATTACCATTAAATAAAAAAATTAATTCTTGGCCCCAAGGTTTAAAAATATTTCCATTCTTTGGATTGCAACCACAACTATAATTTAAAATATTTTGTTGGAGTAGAATAGAATTAGATTTAAGGATAAGGTAGTAAGTATGGAAATGTGTTGGGAAATAATAGAGGAGGATATTTATAGTAATATTTATATTTTATCAAAAATTAACAAGGACATGTGAGGTTTAAGAGATAGAAAAGTTAATTGGCCTAAAATTGTTTTGCGTTCTGATCCATAGTTAAAGGATAGAAAGAAATGTAAAAATGATGGTAGGTGGATCCTACCTAGAGTTAGATATGTGAAAATAAATTCTAATGTGGATTCATAAAATAATATAAGGGTGATAAGGGAAGTGTGTATAATCCAATTTCATTAGTTAATCTATAATATTACTTGAAGGGGTCAATTTAGCAAAAGAAAATGGTTTTTAGGATGTGATAGTGGAAGGTGACTCCTTAGTTATCATAAAAGCTATGATAAAAGATAAAAATCCTAGTTAGAAACTAGAGAATATTTTAAGTTGGGCCAAGTAATTATAAATCATTTTTATTCCATTTCTTTTCAACAATATATTTGATAATGTTATTAACTGGTATATTTTGTAGCCAATACCACTATGGATCAAGATCAATCATCTTTTATATTCAAAACTAAGGCTTCTAATGAATTTAGTTTACCTATTATTTTTTGTGTTGAAGTTATTGTAATATTACCATCTAATTATGTGGAATATTTTGCATATATATTTTTGTATAATCCTCATTTTATTTTAGTTTTTCTTGTTGTGTAAGTGTTTTATATTTCTTTTTGTGAGCTGACATAAAATATTTAGTGTTGAAAATATTTTTCAAGGGTAGTTGAATTAATGTTTATGAAATGGGATGTTTAATTTGGGAAATAATTCACTTACTTATTTACTTCCTTGCTCTCTTCTTCTATAAGTAATCAGTCTAATAATCTAATGTTCCTTTAGTTGCAAAAAAAATTCCTTTGTTATGAAGAATTTACGAGGAGGATTTGATGAGCCTTTATTAAGAGGTTATGGTCCTATTAAAGTGTTTTGGAAGTGTTTATCTCTACTTTCAAATATTTTAGGACTAGGTTTTTAGGAACTAATTGACGTTTCCCTCTTTTTCCATCTTTATTTTGGTTATATGGGTAAGATATTTTCCTCATAGATATGAATTTTAGTCTTTTTCTAGAAAATGTGTTTTCCTTATGGTTGTTTATTTTAAGGTGGATGGTGTTTCTATTTTGTAAAAATTACTTTATAAGTAGTGAATATTTGGGTTTCATAATATTTTTTCCCTAAAAATATTGGTCACTAAGTTTTACATCTCTATTTGTTTGGATCTCCCTTTATAGGTTATAATAAATCTTTGTATTTTGTATAGTGTTTCCATTGAGGACACTTTTATAAAAAAAAAATATTATATAAATGAAAAGTGTGAAGGGAATTTAAACCTTATTTTAATGATTAAAAATGAAAAAAAAAACTAAAATATCCTTAATGATATATGAATATAAAAATCTAATATTTGATCATTATTTGTGATTATATATATATATATATATATATATATATATATATATATAGCTGTGACTTCTATGAAATCAAAACCATTTCCATTGTTACAAATTAGGAGGTACAAATAACATTTGATCACTAAAAACAAATCATTTCTTAAAATCATTAACCACTATAATTTCCACTTTGTATGTCTATAAGGCATATAAATTTTTTCAACATAGACAAAAATGTATTAATTTAGATATTATAATGTAAAAATGTGTATTTTAAAATTTTAATTCATAGGGTAAAAATTGGTAGTGTTTAAAATCCATGACATAATTAAAATATCAATAATAAAATTTAATAAATCACTTATTACAAGAATAATATACAACACAGTACACAAATGAAATTAGGTAGATTCAATGTACCAATTGACTATCCAAAGTCATAGGACTAATATTTTCACATGTGATCATGAAAAATTATTGGATGAGAATAAATAGTTTAATTTTATCATATATTATTGAAATTTAATGTAAAATATAATGATAAAAAATATATACACACACATCTTTTAGTCAATAATATTTTCTTTTGCACAACTCATTAATGCATCTTTCTCCTTGAGTGCACATCCTAAGGAGTAAACATGGATCATGTTTGGGTTGGCTCATGGTATTTTATGACATATTTTTATCATACCATCTCCTATTATACTTGTTTACACTCATTATTTCTATCTAGTCATTCTAGCCTCCTCTGGTGCTCTTTACCCTACTTTTCACCTCTTTTGTCTAGTTTAAGGCTTTCTATTGGCTAACTAGATCTAGATCTAGCTATTTATTATTTTCAAATTATGTTTAAAATTGTATAAACCATGGAAAACATAGTTATTTTAATTTTTTATGTCCTTTCCAATTATATTATCCCCAATTGATACACTTGTGTCCTTTTTTGTACTAACATGATATGGCATATGTACTAATATTTTATTTCCTAGTCATTATACTATATCAATATAAATAGAGTATATTGGAATATTTTATAAGTCACTTTTTAAATTTGGATCCACATATTTATAAGCATCCTAGATATATTTTTTTATAACAAACTATAGACACATATATTAATATTTATTGCTAAAATAATGTGTTTGTGACTAATCTCTTTAAACACTTAGTTCATGCTCAAATCCATGGATCTAAGTTATTATTCCTCTAATTATACATATATGACCCTTTACATTGAGAAAATATGACATGTAAAATTTTTATTTATCATTTAAAATAGCCTAAGCTTATCCCTAGACTGTTCTACACTTCTAGCTTAGCTATATTTTCCTCTCAAACAAGGTCAATCCTGCAAGACTATCCCACTCATTAGTAGTGTTTGAATACATCAATCATGTCCTCCCATAAAAAAATTAAATTATCAAATTCATATTCACCTAATCAGTCATCCCATGCATCTTGTAACCCTCATCTATGTAATTTCCAAAAATACAACTATAAAGTTATATTTTCTAACCAATTTCTCACTAGAGGCTTATAACATGAAAAATAACTAAAACATCTAACTGCACATTGAGAGGAAATCATATATTATTCCCAATTATAAGTCTAAAAAATAATAGTAATCATGAAATAATTTTTAAAACACCTAAAAGGTCACAATTCATTGTTGAAGTTCATAATTGAACTAGGATTGTGTTATTTCTTGTACAAATGCCCTAATTCATCAAGAATCATGAAACTACTTTTTTGGCCTCTTACTATGGTCCTAATAGTAATCAACACTCTCAAGTTGCCTAGGTGGGTCATATTGGTTTACATATTGAACTAGGCCCTAAAACAACCTCCATTGGAAAGATACATCCATACAATAAAACTTCATATAAGACACTTAACATGAAAGTGGAGTTTTGACCTCCTAGTTTACATTTGAAAATCTAGCTTACTTGGCTCTCTAGATCCATTCTAGGGGTTTTTTTTAATTTACATGCATATTTAATCCCCAAAACCTATCTTATTGAGATTACCAAGCTTATGCAAGAAATTTTCACATTTTACACTTGGTCAAAAAATGACTTCTTTATGCATTTATTGTGCTTAGATAGATTTTGCAAAAAAATCTTAATTCCGCTAATAGGTCTATTGTAGGTGTTCAAAAAAAATTGTAAAAAAAAATCTTGATTCCACAAATAGGTATGCTTTAGGTGTTAAAAATCTTTCATAATTTTTTATACCTAATCATGCTTCCAACCCTCGAATAGGTCTCCATATTTCAAAATGTCACTTTTTTTTGCTAACCAAAACTATTTATCTAATTATATATAATGTGATTTTTGTTACATCCCATAGACCTAATCAAACTTCAAATTTTGATTAGGTATAGGGTATAAGTTTTTTGTCATGGTAAGTGTTAATCATGTTTTTTATTTTAGATAGGTTTATGGGCTTTCGTTATTGGCAATGTAGTACTAGTTGAGATTTTTAGCCCAATTAGTTTGACATTACCCATGAATCCTCCACTTACTACTAGTGTTGACCAAGTTTGACTTTAGGTCAAACTTAGACCCCTATAGGTAAAAATATATATTTTAGATGTTATAAGAGTCTAAATAGTTTTTATAGGCTATATTATGGTTAAATTGATGTTATCTAATGTATTTCTAGCCTTTGACATGGTTTCATTAGCTTATTTGTCATTTTGGGTCATTTAATGTGCTTTTAAGGGTCATAAATGTAATTGGAACATTTACCAAGGTGTATAAATTTATATTTTTACTTATAAGCATCCAATAAGTCATTTTAAATATTAGGGATGCTAGTTACATTAGAATATTTTAGGTTCTATAATTGAAATCCAAGAAACAACTTTAAAAGGGAGAAAATGACACTTGTAAAATGCATGGGGAAGTGTCCCACATGGGAGAATATCTTGGAGGGCCTCTTCACCTTCCTAACACTCATTTATACATTTTTTTCTCTATAATTGTCATTTTAAGGCCTAAACTATTATGCTTCTTATTTAAATTTTTAGACATGTAAAAGTAACCTTTAGATTTTTGCTCAGTATGGACAACTAAATAGGTTTCAAGATAAATGATTTTGGAAGGTTGTATTAAACTTAGATATATTCATTTAAATATAAATATTTTGAATAAGGGTGTCACATACTTCATGAATCATCCTCATGAAGTTGATTGTATTTTTTTACTAGTTATTTAATGCACCCTATAGGTTTTGCTCAATTCTTGTCAAATCCATACAAACCAACTGGTGATGTTTATTATATAATATATTGGATACCTCCTTATATTTTCTCTAGTATTAGTTTCATGTTTCATAATGTATTGATGAGCAAATTAGTCCGTATTGTAGGAATGTGTCACATGTGTAGTCTTAGTCAAAGTTCTTTTTTTTTTAGAGTGTTGATCTCTTGTAGGGGTCTCATGTACTTGTAAAATGATGTTACACAGGTCTTAGGTTCATATGACTACATATTTCCATGTTTTAGTTTACCATGTCATCTTTTGGGTAGCTTAAAATCTTGTCTTTCTCCATTGTCAACTCTTTGCCCAACTTCACTTACAGTCACATGTTTAAATATTGTTCAAATCGGTCATGAAAAAATAATTAGGGTATATTATTTTTCCAAACCATCAATATTTTAGAGGAGTTCATTGAGATGTTTGGAAAAGGTGAAAGTGTGTTCATAATCTCATTCACCATGCTAAAATAGTCATGAGATGCCTATGCATGCTTTAGTATAGATGTGTGCAAGTGGTTTTAAATTGGAAAATAGGTCTTGGAACTTATTTCAAGGTTTTCCTAGTTAAAATGATGCATTTGAATAGTTTGACATTAGGTTTAAGCTTCCCATGAGGCCTTTAATCCGCCTTATTGCTTTATTCCACACTGACTATCTACACACAACCCAATACATACCTATAAGAGCCAATGTTAACATCATGTTGAGAGGATTAAAGCCTAATATGGTTCTAATATTTTATTATTTCTACAAATTTATTGTCATGTTTGATGAAAGCACCCAAAGTTCATAGTCATGGATAGTTTCCATATTGCTCATATTCAATTCACTATTTGTGTACCAAAGTATCCACCTATAGGTGGCTAATCAGGGTAATACAATGCTTCTATGGAGAGGTTGAAATAACTTGACACCTACTTAAGTTTTTGGTATGATAATAAAGCCTTTAAAAACCCATAAAAAGTGGAAAATGGGCAAAATAAGTGTGCAACCATGTTGAGGAGACAAGGAACTGAATTTAGGGAATTTTCCCCTAAAATATCAAAATATAACTCCAAAAGGTTTTGGTAGACCCATTATGACATATTTATAAAAGGATTCAAGGTATAAAATGAGATTAATCTTATATCCTCTACTATAGATACTATCTCTACCAAAGGTGGGAATCAAAAAGTTAATGCAAGGTGGAATTTGAATACCTCAAAGTTGCCCTAAAAGATAGTGAAATCCAACAATCATGTCTACAGTTTGAAATCTTGAATGATATTTGACATACTATAAGAAAATAAGATATAAACTCATGGTTAAGATGGTACAACCATTTAAATTATATGCAAAATGGCATGGATACCATCATTGTAGAGTTAATGCATGATTTTCAAGCTTCATGAGTGCTTACAAGTGTCCCTTGTATAGAAAATTCACACCTACAGTAGGGTATGGGATAGTGACTTAATTTTGATACCCAAGTGGTGTTTTGGGACTCTTAATTTGATTATAAGTTAAATAATTAATTTTTTTGACCAAAGGGTTTCGAAATAAGTCTTTTAAGCTCATGAACAAAGTCACTTGAATCAAAATACACCTGCATGAATCAATAGAAAAAGAGTTGTCTAAATCAGTTAGGAACTGACTCAGTTTTGAGACTCAAATGTATATGAAGAAGATAATCATGATGTGAATTACCTATAGTTTATTCAAATGATCAAAATATCAATAAGTTCATGTATATGGTTTTCTAGACCTAAACTATACAAGTGCACCTCCAGGTGCCTCTTCCAAATAGGAAACACAATCAACAGTTCATCAAGTTAAAAATCAAGGCCTAGTTGAAGTGTTTGGCAGAGTTAAGGAATTTGGAATATTTTTAAGTTATTTAATTATGGTTTTAATAGTTTCATTCACTCCCTCACGCATTATTAATAAGGTTTAAATGAGATAATATGCACTTACAGGGGTAAAAGGGTAGGGTGTTTTGGTCAGAGGACAACAATAACCTAGTTATGACCAAAGGTGCATAGGAAGGAATAATGGTAGTTTAATACAATTAATGAAACCTATAAACACCTTATACATAGCTATGATGAGCTTCACAAGGTCTAAGTGAGCTCATACAACCTATAGGTAGGCTCTAGCAGAGAAAGACTAAATTAAGAAACCCAAGTGCATATGAAAGGTAAAAATTAATTTGGATGATAATAAAAACATTTGATCATCTCAATTAATATCATGGAGAATTCATAATCTATAAAAAAAAATCAAAATAAACTTACATAGGCCCTAAGTCCCTTGTGTTGCACTTACAGTATGATACAGTCATATGAGGGTTAAATAAAACATGAACTTGTCTAGGGATAATAAGAGGATTATAAACAATTAAAAGTCATTTATGAATAATAAAAAAGTGTGTTAATAGGTGAAATACTCTTCCAATATGACCATCTACCTTATTTACTTAGCTAAAGGGCAATAGTCTGTATTGTGGGCTAGGAAACCATGTTTGCTCATAGTACAATATGAGGAATCCAAGGAAAAGGAGTTTTTTTAGATGAATTTAAAGTTTAATAAGAATTAATTGAGAATTATTAAAAATTTTAAACAACATATAATAATTGATTTATCTTGGAGAGGTCACCCTTAGGAGGATTTGAAGAAAAAGAAAGAAAACATGCTTTTTAGATGCCTTTTTTGGGTATTTTGAGCTGGTTAGGCACCTAAATATAAAAATAAAAATAAAACATTCAATAAAAATCATAATAATGAAATATTAAAAATCTAAAAATACTCAATTTTCCTTTGTGATGAGGGATATACCACACTATTTTGTCTTAGAGGCCAGCCAGTCTAGGAAAATCAAGCTTTAGCAAAACAAGCTAGTGAGTACAAAATGGGAAAAGAGATTAATGTGGAGCTTTGGTAACCTTAGTAAAAATATAATGAGGTGTATGGAAGGAAAATATATGATATATAATCACTAGATCAATATCATACCCCTAAAGGTGGCAAAAATACCCCTACACACAGTCCAACTAGATAAGCTTTCACTAGGCCTAGTTGGTGAATGATAGAATTGAATAAAAGGAGTGCTTGGGAAGTTGTATGGTGATATTAAAATATATAATTATGTTTTAAAATTAATAATTCACCAAAAAAACCATTTGAAATCAGTCCAAGTAGCCAAAGCTAGATGGGTGCATGTTAGGCCTATTAGTCCTTCAAGGGACCTAGAGCCAATTGGGGGTCTACCTTCATTTCTAGCTCTTGATGACATATATAAATGATTATTACATGTTGATAAGTGAAAATATACATGTATAAGCTTTTAATATGTACATGAACCTAAAATAAATATAATTATAATTCTAAGATAGTCCAAACATGTAAGAAAGGTAGAAACAAGCTCGATGAGGTGTCTTCAAGTATTCATATATTTTATAAGGATTTGTATGGGAACAAAAATAATTTGGAGAGGTTATAAAGGTCCAATATAGTAAATTTTGTGGCATTTATTGGTAGGTTCAATGTCAAATATTAATGAATAAATATTAAGACCAAAAACTACCTAAAACCCTACTAAACCCTCAACTAGGACCCAGTGGAGAAAACAAGCTTGGAGACCTATCCAAATGACATATTTTGACCATGAAAGATATTTTAACTTATATAGTAATCACTCAATATTCCTCCCATACCTTTGAGTTGTATGGAGTTATATGAATAGGATGAAAATAGGGTATTCTTGACCATTTTATGTGTTTTACAAGCTACAGGAGGAATTTGATGATGAAATCAAGTTTAGAGGGAATATTAGGAATTTTAATAGCTCTATATGGTCATTTATTTCTATTAAAAAACTCTTAAGTTTCCAAACTAGAGCTCTCATCTCAGCTAGTTAAAACTGGCATAGTGGACACAAGGGTGAGTAGGGTGAAAACTCCAAGAGTGTTCCTTTTTAAGGTGTACCCAAGTATTGAAATTATATGGATATTATTTAAAAGTTTAATTAACTCCATACCATGAATTTTATTGTAAAAATAAATCTAGTTTTGAAGATGAGTGTGAGGGGTGACTAAAAAAGAGTTTTTTAGACTATAGGTAGTGATGGCTTCCATCCAAGAGTTTATAGATGAGTAGGAACAAAAAAAATTCATGGAGAATAATGATTGAATTCCTTAACTATCATTCCAATCATTATACATTCCCCTATTTATTTTTGGGATGCTTAAACAGGTTCAAATTATGAAGGCATTTTTTTTAGCCAAGACTGGGAGTTTTATGCCACTTTTCATAAGTTTCATGACTTGTATGGACACTTGGTCCCCCTAAAATTTCATGGTTTATTCCATAAATATTTATCATGTAATTTTAACCCCTTTTATAAAATTTACATGTGTCCAAGTAACCTTTGGGCTTCCCTTGCCTTGCTCTTCGCTCAAAGGCTATAAATATTGACTCTTTTAGCTTTTTTTAGAAGCCTCCATTGGTTGATGGTGAAACCCTATCCAGTTTTTTACTTGAATGTATCTTGAATAAATAAATAAATTTAATATACCTACTTACAAGTTTTAAAATTGAGTGTTATTTCAATCTTGTTGGTCTTATCTAGTAGAAGGTCATCTTTTCTAGGAAGTTATCCTTGATTGATCACCAAATGTGCAGAAGAGTAATTGTTGAAGGTCTTTGTTAGTGTTATATTTTAAGTTTATGTGTATTTTATTCATGAATTTATTCCACAATATAATCATCAATTACCCTCCTAAACATTAAATTACCTCTTGAACCTAACATATGAAACATCGATATGAGAATCCATCTTGAGTTGTGAGTTTTGTGTGAAAGAAAATTTGTTTAGATCTAAGTAGTATAATTTTAGTCAATAAGAGTAAATTAAATATTAGTGAATCACATTTATTTTTATTATTTTTTCTTATTAACCCTTTTCATGTGAATTTGATAGGTAAGAGAGTGTTTAAAAGAGTGCATCAAGGGAACTAGCCATTCTAAAGATTCATCTCACCAAATTGTTACCCACAAAAAGAGAGATGTTTCCATTGTGCCACTTGGATGAGGAGAGATAGTAATATCCTCAAGGGTTTAGTCATATCCTCAAGGGGTGAAAATATAAGTGATAATTTTTTAGCACACCTGATGGGAGTCTAAGTCCTAGAATATTTTCAATTATTGGTGTTCGTCTTGGCATAGTTATAACTACAAGAACATCTACATTCAGTAACTAGTGACTCCACTAAATTTTTCATCTCTTTGGTTATTCATAAATCCCTAATTTCCATACCAAATGTGACCACTAGGTTTCTATTAAAGGTATACCATTTGATTTTGTGTAATTTCCTTTGTATTCTATCAGAAGGTTTAGGCTTGTGAATACTCATCCTTATTCAAGAGAGTTAGTGTTTAATAAGTACAAGTTCCTACTAAGTTTAACCTTTAATACCCATATTCTACATCCCAATATAGCTATAAATAAACATTTTTTACCTTTCACTAGATCATTTCCTTTGAATATTGCCCAATATGACCAAATTCTAGGAGTAACCCTTAAGAGTGTTTCATCTATTAGTAGAAAAAAGGTCTTATTACTCCCATTGAACACATTAGAAAAATAGAATTTTTACAATATCCATAATATCACTCAAGAAAATGTGTTTATTAGGCTATTGGCATTGTCTTTCAAAGGGATGGCTTTAGATTTGTATGCGACTATACCTAAAAATTCTATTGGTTCATGGGATGAACTAGAAGATCTATTGACTAAGAGGTTTGGAGAGAAGAGTGATCATATATCACTAGATGAGCAAATGACCACTATCAATAGGTCACTATAAGATTTTATGCAAGATTTTAACACTAGAGTTCAAAAGACATGGGATAGGATCCTAGCCCTTGTGAGACCTACCCCAAATTATGCCTTCTTGTATTATTTAAAAGCATTGAATAGTGATGTATCCATGATGATCCAATCCATGGGTGGGATTACACAACCTGCTACCTATGAGATAACCATTAATTCTAATAATTGTCTTGTTTCATTAATTAAGATTTCTCCTAGACCACCAATGCCATTGTTCCATGATTTATGGCCTCCCAGTCAAGTAACATTACCTACCTTGACTCCTCTGCCTAGTCAATAAAGGTCTATCATTTCCCCCAAGAATGAGATCCATGAATTTAAGAATTTTATTGAAAGTGTTACCAATGAATTGGTTTCCCATAAAAGGAAACAAGCTCAAATTTATATGTTATACCACTCTTACAATTAGTTTGGGCAAATAAATAAGTTTCCTTTTCAAGGTAATAATCAAGGACCATGTCAAATCACTCAATCTAGACCTTACCAATATTATAATAATAATGCCCCATCATCTTCCAAATCTCTTGTTCCCACTCAATTTTTTTTTCAAGAAGAACCATGTTATGCCTCTTACGACCAAAATCAAAGCCAAGTTGCATATGTTAATGAAATGCCTAGTCAAGACATCTCAATGTAAGGTAAGCAAACATCTCAAGTTTCCAATTTTGAGGTGCTAATGAAAATTGGAATGAAAATTATAATTGAAAATGGACAAACACAATCTGATTATACTCTCATAAATCATTTGGAGGGAGAGTTCTATTCCATCAATCATTTGGGAAATTTATGTAATGTGAATGCCAGTGTGTCCTCTAACACTAGGTCTAAGAAGAGGGTTGTTGAAGAGACACAAGGGGATAATCAAGAACCTATTTTGACTCCTAAATCATCTTCAATGGTGGGTGGTTCTAACTTAGACCCTAAGGTGTAATAAAATTAGAAGTTTTAAAATCGAAGGCCTGCTCCTACACATCCACCTTCACAAGCTACACCACAAGGTACTAATGCTTCCAAAAAGACCATCAAGGTGAGAAATCCTTCTATAAATGTTCTAAAATAGATAAATAAGTTACATATGAATATTTCCTTATGGAATTCATTGACAATACTAGGATAAAGTTACATGCTTCAAAAGGAATTGCAAGGACTTAGTAAGCAAGTTAGATCAGTGAGGAATGAGAATGTTGTCTTGGTAAATAGAACTCAACCCATTGATGGAAAAGTGAAAACAAATGATAATACTCCTCATTTTTATTTATCCTCAATCATTGGTGATTTTTTATTTCAAAATGACATCATAGATAGTGGGGATAGTACTTTAGTTATGCCCAAATCAATAGTGGATAAAGTAGGCCTCAAGTATGAACAAATGGCTAAAGGAGTCCTAAAATTAGATGGATCACTAGAAAAAACCTTTAAAGTGGTCAAGGATTTGAATCTAATTTTTCATGCTTGTCCTAATTTTTTTGTCCCTAATGATGTGGTTGTGGTAGATTTACCTCCATACTTTGCTCTTTGCTTGTCAAGAGAGTTTACAGCTAAGATAGGTGGATACTTGGTATCCAATTGGTCCTATATGGTTTTTAGGACAAAGTATGTTACTAAGATGAAGATTGAATTAGAGCCTATCCATCATAATAAATTAGATACTTACATGCCTAAAGTGAAAAATGTAAATTATGCCATTATTGATGAGGAAGAACTTCATATAAATCAATCTCGAACATCTTCTCTTGAAGGAGTTTCTAATTTATTTTTATATGAATGGGGAGATGAACACTATAAGTAATATTTTTAAAAGTTCATAGAGGAATATGGTATTTGAGTGTATTTAAATCATGATTAGGACTCTTTCATGTCAAACTTGATGAAGCCAAGTGAAGACATGGTTGGATCCAAAAGCAAAGTTGGGGTAGGTGGTGGAGAAATATTGGTTTCCCCATATAAGGAAAGGTACTATTCCACTTTCATATTTCACTTCTCTTATACTTGTAATGTGGAAAAATATGAGGCCCTAATTCATGGCCTTGAGTGGGATAGGAAAAGAGGTGTGAAAGAGTTACGAGTGTATGGTGATAGTGAGTTGATTTTAAATCAAGTAAGAGGACAAAATGTGACTAAGAATTCTTTGCTTAAGTCCTATAAGCATAGAGTGTCATATCTTGTGAAATATTTACAAGATTTCAACATCCAATATATCCCAAGATAATACAACAAACATGTTAATAGGTTGGGAGCAATCAAAGGTGATAAGAGAAGATAAGAACCAACCACACCTCAAGGTGATTATAAAGCCTTCCATACTTGATAATTCACTAATTGGAAAGTGTTTGATAGTGACCAAAAAATATCACTTTTTCTATAAGAGGAGGCTAATTTTTCTTCTAAGAACAGTCCAAACTATAATCACAATATGGAGGGCAAATTGTATAATTGAAAATAAACAAGCTCCCTAAAGGGTTAGTCACACTTGAGAGCATATTCAATGATAATGATCAGTTAAAGAAAGAAAAGGTAAGCATGTATACTAAGCAAGAGAACTATGAAAGATTACAAATCTTCAAAGATAAGTTACTTGCTCTTGAGAAGGTATGTATTAGTCAAGAGAAACATGCTTTCATTGAGTTATTCAAATTTGTATGATGTATTTGCATGGGAATATAGTGATTTAAAGGGTTTTGATCCAAAATTAGCTCAAAATAATATATATTTAGATGATAATGATAAGATTATAAATCAAAGACAAAGGTCAATAAATATTAATATTGAGCCTCTCATTAGAAATGAGCTTACAAAGTTGATTGAGTCGAAGATCATTTTTCGTATTAAGCATTCATCTTGGTTAGAAAAATTAGTCCTGATAAGGAAGAAGAATAGGGAAATTAGGTTATGTGTTGATTTTAGGGATTTTAATATATTTTCTTTGAAGTACCATTATATTCTTCCTTCCATGGAGAAGATTTTACAAGTTGTGGTAGGTAGTGAAAGGTTTTCTCTCCTTGATGGATATTCCAGGTATAATCAAATTTTGGTGAGGGAAAGTGACCAATATAAGACAAACTTTAATATTGAATTGGTTACATATTATTATATTAAATTTCATTTTGTCTTGTATAATGTTGGATCTATATTTCAACGTGTAATGGATATGGCTTTTCAAGGACTAATAAATGATAGTGTGTTGGTGTATCTTGATGATGTCATAGTTTTTTATAAAGATGCAAAGGATCACTTGAATCACCTTAGGAATATTTTTAAGCTATGTATATAGTTTTTAATCTCTCTTAACCTAAATAATTGTGTGTTTATTTTCCATGAAGGTAAACTTTTAGGACACATTGTCTCAAAGAAGGGCCTATCTATATATCTTAAAAGGGTGAGTGCAATCTTGGCATTGGATTTACCCAAACACAAGAAAGGTTTGTAAAGTTTTTGTGGGAAAATTAATTGCATAAGGAGGTTCATTCTTAATTTTTCTAATTTATGAAATCCTTTAAACTCTATGCTAAGGAAAGATGAAGTGTTCAATTGGACAAGAAGAAGAAAGGAGAGTTTTGAAGAGATTAAACATGCCATTACCCAAGCTCCAACTCTTTCAAGTCCTAATTTCTCAAATTATTTAAGCTTTTATACCTTTGTAAATGAGGATGTAATCTCTACCATGCTTACTCAATAAAATTAAGAAAACTTGGAGAAATGTATTCCCTTATTTAGTCAAGGTTTAGAAGGCTACGAGGTAGGATACACCTATGTTGAGGAGAAAGTACTTTCAATTATTATAAGTCTAAAGAAGCTTAGGGATATGTTATAAAAAAACAATATTAACATATTGGTACCTCATCCTATTGTCAAATACTCCCTTTGTAGTAGAGATTTTAATGAAAAAAGGGTTGGTCTGATCATAAAAGTGATGGCATATGATGTAGAAATCAAGACAACCAAGCTAGTAAAAGGGAAGGGGTTATGTGAGAAGCTTGATTCAAATTTGAAAGAAAAAAAAGATTTTGTTTTATAACTTCATGATGACCCTATGATAGTTGCACCTTCATCAATGAGAAGTTGGACACAAGATATGATTCATTTTCTTCAAACTAGTAAGTGTCCACAAGATCTAGATAGAGCTAAAAAAAGGTACTTTAGATTACAATCTACACCTTATGTGATTGTTGATGGAGTGTTTTTTAATAAGGACTTATCAAACATGTTATTTAGGTGTGTTGAATTATATCAAGTTTAGAAAATACTATTTGAGTTTTATGATGGAATAGCTAGTGGTCACTTTGCTCCAAGAACCATAGCTACTAAGATAATGAGAGCTAGATATGTATGGCCTACTTTATTCAAAGACACTCATGCTTAGGTAAGTAAGTTTCAAAAATGTGATCTCTTTTATGGTAAACAAAATCTTTCTACCTTGCATCTTCATCCAATTCAAGATGACCAACCCTTAATGCAATGGGGTCTAGATTTTATAGGCCTAATCAACCAACCTTCTAGTCTTGGCCACAAGTGGCTATTGACTGATATAAACTACTTTACAATATGGGTGGATGTTTTTTCACTCAAGGAAGAAAATTATAGTTTAGTTATATACTTCTATGAAGGCATAGTGATAAGGTTTTGGGCTCCAACAATAATTTTAGATAATACATTAGCTTTCCTTGGGATGAAGACAAGTGAATAGGCTTTGAAACATGGAATCTATCTCAGTAATTCCTCAAATTATTATCTACAAGGGAATGGAATAGCTAATTCCACCAATAAGAATCTAATTAGGATCATAAAGAGGACAATGGAGGAAAACCAAAGGAATTAGCATTCCAAGTTGAAGACAAGTCTTTGGGTTGATAAGATCACCCCAAAAAGAGCCATTGAAAATTCACCATATACACTTTTTTATGGGAGAGAAACTAGAATACCTATTTTACTTGAGCTACTAGCCTTGGATCTCACTTATCAGCTGGAGTTGATGGAGAATGAAAGCATGAAATTTTGGTTGTGTGAGTTGATGGATCTTGAAGAGATAAGAGATCAAGCTATGAAAACTATGAGAACTCACCAAGATCAAATAAAGAGATAATTTGAAAATAAATCCATGCCAAGAAGATTCCAAGATGGATAATTTATTCTAAAGTGATATGATGATAGGGCTAAACTAGGAAAACACACAAAGTTTCATGCTTTATGGAGTGGCCCTTATGTTATCACCCAATCTAAGCAATATAATTATTTCCCATCTTAGAATTGGATGGAGAGGATATTTATATTATATTCAATAGGATATATCTAAAAATTTATACTAAGGTTATCCTATCTCTTTGTACATAGTTTGTTGTTTTCCCTAAGTGCTTATGCACATGTCTGAGTCTTGTTTATATCTTGCTTTGTCTTATGTTTGATTAGTGTATTATGGTTTCTTCTATGTGTATTAGGAAATTATTTTATATTTATCTTAAATAACTCATTGACTCCCTTGGTCCATCATATAATAAGGCTACTAGTCATTAGTATAACAAGCATACTACCCCTATGAGTCACCATTTTGTTGACCAAGTTTGACTTTAGGTCAAACTTGGACACTTATAGGTAAAATATTTATTTTTTAAATTTTATAGGGGTATAAATCTTTTTCATAGTCTATATTATGGTTAAATTTATGTTTTATAATGTATTTTTATCCTTAGTCATGGTTTCATTAGCTTCTTTATCATTTTGGGTCATTTAATGTGTTTTTTAGGGTCATAAATGCAAGTGGCACATTTCTCAAGGTGTTAAGATGTAAATTTTTCCTTATAATCATCTAATAAGTTAGTTTAAATATCATATATGTTTATTTTAACTATCATAGATGTCAATTATATTAGAATATTGTAGTTTCTTTAACTAAAATCAAATAAACAACTAAAAAAGGGAGAAAATGGCACTTGTACGGCCCATAGGGAAGTGTGACACATTGAATAATATCTTGGTGGGACTAATAACCTTCTTAAAACTCATTTATAAATTTTTTTTTCTATATAAGTGTCATTTTAAAGAAAAAATCATTCTACCTCTTTTTAACATTTCTAGACATGCAAAAGTGACCTTCAGGTTTTTGCTTAGTATAGACAGCTAAAGAGGTTGAAAGATAAATTATTTTAGGAGGTTATATTAGACTCAAATAAATTAATTTATAAATAAATATTTATTATAATTTTGCCCTTTTGTTTCATAAATCATCCTCATGAGGTTGATTATACTTTTCTACTAGTTATTTCATGCACCCTATAGGTTTCTCTCAATTCTAATCAAATCTATATGAACTAGTTGGTGATGTTGGTTAGAAAATATGTTTTATACCTCCTAAAATTTTCTCTAGTCTTAGTTTCATGTTTCATAATGTATTGATGAGAAAATTAGTTCATGTTATAAGAAGGTGTCACATATGCATGCTCGATCAAAGATCTTCTTATATGTAGAGAGATGTTATCCTATAGGGGTCTAATGTGGTTTTAAAATCATGTTACATAGTTATAAAGGTCATATGACTACCTATTTTCATGTTTTGGTTTCACCATGTCATCTTTTGGGTAGCTTACAATCTTGTCTTTCTCCATTGTCAACTCTTTATCCAACTTCACTTGCAATCATAGGTTTAAATCTTGTTCAAATTATTCATGAAATTATAACCAAGGTATATTAGTTTTCCAAACCATCAATATTTTAGAATATTTCATTGAGATGTATGTAAAAGGTGGAAGTGTGTGCAAAATACCATTCACCATGCTAAAACAATCATGAGATGCATATGCATTCTTTAGTCTAGATGTGTGAAAGTGGTTTCACATTGGAAAATAGGTGTTAGAACTTATTTCAAGGTTTTTAGAGTTAAAATCATGCATTTTAAGAGTTTTAAATTGGGTTTGAGCTACCCATGAGGCATTTTATCCACCTTGTTGCTCTATTCCACACTCATTATATACACACAACCCAATACATACCTACAGGAGCCAATGTTGACATCATGTTGAGAGGAGTAAAGCCTAATATGGTTCTAATATTTTATGATTTATAAAAATTTATTGGCATGTTTGATGAAATCATACAAATTTTATAGTCATGGATAGTTTCCATACTGCTCATCCTCAATTCACTATTTGTGCACAAAAGTATCCACCTATAGGTGGCTAAGTAGGGTAATAAAATGCCTCTATGGAGAGGTTGAAATAAATTGACACACAATTAAGATATTAATATTATAATAAAGCCTTTAAAAACTCATAAAAAGTGGAAAATGGGAAAAATAGGTGTGCAATCATGCTGAGGAGATAAGGAACTGAGTTTAGGGAAGTTTTCCCTAAAATATCAAAATAGAGCTCCAGGGGGTCTTTGTACACCCCTTATGACATATCTAAAAAAGTATTCAAGGCATAAAATTAGGTTAATATTGTATCCTCTAATGTAGATAATATCTTTGCCAAAGGTGGGAATCATAAATTCAATGCAAGGTGGAATTTGAATACCTCAAAGTTTCCCTAAAAGACATTAAAATCCTACACTAATGTCTATAGTTTGAAAGCTTAAATTATATTTGACACCCTAGAATAAATTAGGATTTAAATTTATGTTTGTTATTGTTAAAATAGTTAAATGATATTAAAACTAGCATGGAGACCATCAATTTATATTTGATGCATGATTTTCAAGCTTCATGAGTGCCTATAGGTGTCCCTTGTATGGAAAATTTGTTGGGGGATCAAACCAACAATAAATTACAATTGTGATAGCAATAAACACAGAATTAAATCAGATTGACAAGTAATTAGAATGATAATAGCAAGAACAAGAGATACAAGAAAACACCCTGAAAACTTGTATTAACAAACTCTTTACAAAATGAATAGAATTGAAGAAAGCTTCTTTCTTCCACACCTCTCCTAGATGTATAGATCTCTCAATAGATCTCTATTCCTCAAGAGCTATCTCTCTCAAGAACAACCAATTCCAACAAACCTGGATTGATTCAATTCTGTACTATTCTTCACACACAATGAATTCTTCTACAATTCCACTACAAAGCTAGGAAGATCTAATTCTTCATATAGAATTAGGAGACTTGAGCATGTACTTCCAACAAACAGTTAAACCACTTAAACAAGGGCTCTAAAAATAGCATTACTAATAATAGAGATGCAAGCTTGACTCTACAACTCAAACTTATCATGCAAACACTCGCTTCTGTCCTCAGAAATCGCTTTTTGGACATGCAGGTAATCGACATCGGTTCCTGCCTATTCGCCTGTGACTGTCGTCGGCCGATCCTCTACCGACGTTGGCATCTCTGCAACTGCCTGTGACCAATGTCGGTCGCTCTTGACCGATGCCAGTGTCTGTGTAGACCCAAAACCAATAACTGTGCTCCTTGGTGAAGCTTTTAAGCTCCACACCCTAACAATCTCCCACTTGGAGATAAACAGCTACACCAGTACCTATACAGCAACATCTTCTAGCTCCTCCATCTTCAACTCAATCATGAAGACCAATAGAAGTTGAATGCAAGTTCAACTTCTCCTTTGTAACCGACTTGGTTAACATATCCACTGGATTCCTATCTGTATGGATCTTCTCCAGCTTCAACTCACCATCTTCCAATACCTATCGTATGAAGTGATACCTTAGCTGTATGTGCTTTGTTCTTGAATGAAAGGCTGAATTCTTAGCCAAATGGATTACACTCTGACTATCACTATACAATCTGCAACTCTCATGCTCCCTACCAAGCTCATCCATGAATCGTGTCATCCATATCATTTCCTTGCTAGCTTCTATGGCTGCAATATACTCTACTTCTGTAGTTGACAAGGCAACAACCTTCTACAACTTAGATATCCAGCTAACCGCCGTTCCACCTACAGTAAATACATAACCTATAGTGTTCCTCCTGCCATCCAAATCACCTGCCATATCTGAATCTACATAACCATGTAGAGAAGTATCTGAACCTCCATAGCATAAGTGCCTACTGTTGGTTCCTCTCAGATATCTAAGGATCCACTGAACTGCTTTCCAATGTTCCTTACCTAGATTTGCCATATACTTACTTACAACTCCCACTGCTTGGGCAATATCTGGTCTAGTACACACCATTGCATACATCAAACTCCCTACTGCGGAAGAATATGGAACCTTACTCATGTACTCTACCTCATCATATGAATTAGGACATTGTTCGTTACTTAACTTAAAATGTCCAGCCAAAGGTGTGCTTACCGGTTTAGCATCCTGCATATTGAACCGTTTCAACACCTTGTCCACATAATCTTCTTGAGACAATATCAACCTGTGATTTTTCCTGTCTCTCTTTATGCTCATACCAAGGATTTTCTTCGCTGCTCCCAAATCCTTCATAGCAAATGTTTGAGCTAACTTCACCTTAAGCTCTGAGATATCCTGCATATGTGATCCTGCAACCAGCATGTCATCTACATACAATAATAGAATAATATATCTACCATTATCAAATCTCTTGAAATACACACAATGGTCTGATTGACACCTACTGTAGCCATGCTCAGTCATAAACCTATCAAATTTTAAGTACCATTGCCTAGGAGCTTGCTTGAGGCCATACAAGCTTTTCTTCAATCTGCACACAAACTTCTCCTTACCCTTGACCTCAAATCCTTCTAGCTGTTCCATATAAATTTCCTCATCCAAATCTCCATGAAGAAATGCTATCTTAACATCTAGCTGCTCAAGATGCAAATCCTCAAAAGCAACCAAAGACAATACAACCCTTATAGAAGTCATCTTAACAATAGGAGAAAAAATCTCACCAAAGTCAATACCTGGCTTTTGTGCAAATCCTTTTACCACTAATCTGGCCTTATATCGCATCTGTCCATTCTTGCCTTCTTTCAACCTATAGGTCCATCTGTTCTTCAGTGTTCTCTTACCAGCTGGCAATTCAACCAAATCCCATGTTTGGTTCTCTCTTAAGGACTCCATCTCCTCAACCATGCCATGCTCCCACTCACTCTTGGACTCCACCTGTATTGATTCTTCAAAACTCTCTGGTTCTCCACCATCAGTTAGCAATAAATAAAATAAAGAAGGAGAATATCTAATCAGAGGCTTACTCACCCTTTTTGACCTCCTGATGGGTGTCTAAGACTCATCCACAACACGCTATCCACCCAAGTTCTCTGATAGTGACCGACATCGATCACCTCCAGACCTGTTACTGCCTGACATCGATTCTTCCTGACCGACCTCAATGCCTGTTCTGCCGACGTCGGTCTCTGTCCTACCGATGTCGGTCTCTGTACTACCGATGCCAGTTCCTAACCTGCCGACGTCGGTCTCTATGTTTTCCTACAAGTGATTATTTCTTTTTCCCGTGAGCTCATATTGGACTTTCACCTCATCCAACTCACCATTGCTCTGCCCAGAATGGTTCAGCTTCCTTAGCTGATCACAATACATCACTTTTTCATTGAAAACAACATCACGGCTCTTGATTACCTTGTTAGTTTCTAGATTCCACAATCTATAACCAAAATCATCTGAGCTATAGCCAATAAACGTGCATCTCATAGACTTAGCATCAAGCTTCTTCCTATTTCTTTATCTATGTGCACAAAGGCTTCACAACCAAAAACTTTGAGATATGAGAGATCAACCTTTTTACCTATCCATGTCTCTTCTAGAATTCCACCATCTAGAGCTGTAGAGGGTCCTCTGTTAATCAAGTACACTGCAGTGTCAACAGCTTGTGCCCAAAACTGTAAGGGCAAGCCAGCATGCAATCTCATACATCTTGCACGCTCCATTATTGTCCTGTTCATCCTTTTAGCAATACCATTCTGCTGAGGTGTCCTTAGAACCATCCTTTGCCTATGGATTCTATGCATGTAGCAATAATCTCTGAACTTATGACTGCAGAACTCACCGCCATTGTCTGATCTCAGGCACTTTAATCTTTTACCTGTTTCATTCTCAACCATAGCTTTCCAAACTTTAAAAGTATCAAATACATCAGATCTCTTTCTAATACAATAGATACATACCTTCCTTGTGGCATCATCTATGAAAGATACATAGTACTGTGATCCTCTAATGGAAGCAACCTGAGCTGGTCCACACACGTCTGTGTGAACAAGCTCCAACTTGTGCCTCTTCTTAGTAGACCCAATTTTGAGAAAACTAACCCTTTTCTATTTTCCAAATACACAGTGCTCACAAAACTCTAGATCTATGCCTTTTAAATCTGAAAGCATACCTTTAGACTTAAGAATTGACATCCCCTTCTCACTCATGTGGCCAAGCCTTGAGTGCCACAATTTAGCATCCACATCTGAAGTAGATAATACAGACGAAGATTTGTTAGTAACACAATTACACAAATAGAGAGTACCTTCTCTCTTACCTCTGGCCATAACAAGTGCACCCTTCGTCACCTTCCCAGATTCTGCTATGAGAGTTACTGTACAACCCTCATCCCCTAACTTTCCTGCAGAAATCAAATTTCTCTTCAAGCTAGGAACATGCATCACATCTCTCAACACCCATGTGTTGCTATTCTGCATCTTCAGCTGCACTTTACCTTTGCCAATTATTTTACAGGGCTCATCATCCCCTAGATACACTATTCCAAAATCTCCATGGATATAGTCACTGAAATATTCCCTGTTAGGAGTAGCATGAAAAGATGCACCAGAATCTAATACCCAAGATTCTATATTATTATGCAGAGAGAAAATTAAAGCATCATGTGTAATACCTGCAATCTTGGCTTCTTCCTTTCCTTCATGCTGGTTGTCCTCCTTAGGCTTTGACCAACAATCTCTGCTTATGTGCCCCATCTTTCCACAATTCCAGCATTGTGGCCTTCTACCGTTTTTGGATTTAGATCTGCCTTTCCCCTTTGATTTGGATCTTGATCTGCCTTTCTTGCTCTTCTCTTTCTGCCTTCCCCTGCTCTCAAAGCTTAAAGCATTCCTAGATGCCTCTTCTGTGCTTTTCCTACGTATTTCCTCATTCAAGATAACACTAACAACATCCTCTACTTTCAAAATATTTGATGCAGATGCAATATTACTTACTGCCATTACTAAGCCATGCCAGCTTTCAAGCAAAAAACATAATATCAAAAGAGATTTTATCTCATCATCAAACACTATATTCACTGAACTTAATTGATTCACAATACCATTGAAATCATTTAGATGAGTAGAAACAGATCCACCTTCATTCATATGCAAATTAAATAACTGCTTCATAAGATATACCTTATTGGAAGTAGAGGGTTTTTCATACAAATTTGCTAACGTAGTCATCAACTCTACTGTAGACTTTGCCTGTGATAAATTGGATATCACAGTGGATGCTAGACTCAGTCTTATAGACCCCGGAGCCTTTCTATCAAGAACTTCCCATTCTTCATCCTCCATGTCTTTGGGCTTCTTTGCAACCCCACCTAACGGTAAGTAGAGATCTTTCTGATACAGATAGACCTCTATCTGCATTCTCCAGTGTTCGTAATTTTTGCCATTGAACTTTTCCATTCTCAATTTACTTTCATCTACCATTGCTTCTCCCACTCAAACAGAAATCCCCGCAGAAACTCCTGTGAGAACCTATAATCAATACACACTACACAGATCTGAACCACCTGTTAGTGAACCTGAACTTTGATACCAATTATCAAGCTCTGAACCTGTAACCAAGGCTCTGATACCACTTGTTGGGGGATCAAACCAACAATAGATTACAATTGTGACAGCAATAAATGTGGAATTAAATCAGATTGAAAAGTAACTAGAATGATAATAGTAAGAACAAGAGATACAAGAAAACACCCTGAAAACTTGTATTAACAAACTCTTTACAAAAGGAATACAATTGAAGAAAGCTTCTTTCTTCCACACCTCTCCTAGATGTATAGATCTCTCAATAGATCTCTATTCCTCAAGAGCTATCTCTCTCAAGAACAACCAATTCCAACAGACCTGGATTGATTCAATTCTGTACTGTTCTTCACACACAATGAATTCTTCTACAATTCCACTACAAAGCTAGGAAGATCTAATTCTTCATATAGAATTAGGAGACTTGAGCATGTACTTCCAACAAATAGTCAAACCACTTAAACAAGGGCTCTAAAAATAGCATTACTAATAATAGAGATGCAATCTTGAGTCTACAACTCAAACTTATCATGCAAACACTCGCTTCTGTCCTCAAAAATTGCTTTTTGGACACGCAGGTAACCGACATCAGTTCCTACCTATTCGCCTATGACCATCATCGGCCGATCCTCTACCGACGTCGGTGTCTCTACAACTACCGGTGACCGACGTCGGTTGCTCCTGACCGACGCTGGAGTCTGTGTAGACCTGAAACCAATAACTGTGCTCCTTGGTGAAGCTTTTAAGCTCCACACCCTAACAAAATTCACACATACAATAGGATATAGGGCATAAACTTAATTTTGATGCACAAGTGGTGTTTTAGGACTATTAATTTGAGTGAAAGTTAAAAAATACATTTTTTTTACCAAATGGGTTTTAAGAGAAGTCTTTTAAGCTCATGAAGAAACTCATTTGAAGCAAAAGACACCTATAGGAATCAACAGAAAAGTAGGTGTCTCAATTAGTTAGGAAGAGACTCAAATGAATAAGAATAAGATAAGAATGATTTGAATGACCTATAGGTTAGTAAAATTATTCAAATCTTAATAAGGTCTTTTAAATGGTTTTCCAGACCTAAACTATACAAGTGCACCTATAGGTGCCTCTTCCAAATAGGGAACATAGTCAACAATTCATCAAGTTGAAAAGCAAGGCCTAGTAAAGGTGTTTGGTGGAGTTGAAGTGTTTGGAAGAGTTAGAAGTGATTTCATTATGTTTTTAATATTTTAATTCACTCCCTCACACATCATGAACAAGGTTCAAATGAGATAATATACACCTACAGGGGTAAAAGGGCATGGTGTCGTAGTCAGAGGATAGTAGGGACCTAGTTATGAACAAAGGTGCATAAAAAGGGAAAATAGGAGGTTAATATGATTAATTAAACTATAGACACATAATATATTGATATTATGATCTTCATAATCTCTAAGTGAGCTTATGTAACCTACAGGTAGGCTCTAAAAGGCATGTGTCTCAGTCTAGTAGAGAAAGACTAAATTAAGAAGCTCAGGTGCATATGAAAGGGAAAAAGGAATTTGGGTGATAATCTCAATTAAGGTCATGGAGACTTCATAATCTAAAAATATAAGCAAAATAAACTTACACAGGGCCTAAAACCCTTGTATTACACTTACAATAGGGTACAGTCATATGAGGGTAAGATAAGACATGAACTTGTCTAGGGAGAAGATGAGAATTATAAACAATGAAAAGTGGTTTATTAATAATCAAAAAAAAATTTAATAGGCCCAATACTCTTCCAAGATTACCATCTACGTTCCTTACTTGGCTAAAGGGTAACAATCCATACTGTGGGCTAGGAAACCATGTTTTCCCAATAGTCAAGTATGTGGAATCAAAGGAAAAGGTGTGTTTTTGGATGAATTAAAAGTTTCTTAAGAATTAATTGAGAATTATTAATATGTTAAAACAACATATAAGTATTTATTAGCTTGGAGAGGTCAGCCTTAGGAGGATTTGAAGAAAAAGAAATATAATGGACTTTTTAGAGGCCTTTTTGGGCATTTTGAGCTGGTTAGGCACCTAAATCAAAGAATACAAATAAAAAGTTTGGTAAAAATAATAATAAAAACATATAAAAACACAAAAAATACTCACTTTTACTTTGGGATGAGGGATATATCTCACTATATTATCTTAGAGGTCAGCTAGTCTAAGAAAACCAGGCTTTAGCAAAGTAAGCTAGTGAGTAAAAAATGGGTAATGGGATTGATGTGGAGATTTTTTAACCTTAATTAAAATATAATGATTTGTATGTAAGTAAAATATATGATATGTAATCACTATATTAATCTCAGACCCTGTAAGGTTTCCAAAATACCCACACAATCTAATTAGACAAGCTTTCACTAGGCCTAGTTGGCAAATGAGAGAAATGGAAGAAAAGAAGTGCTTGGTAAGTTATGTGGTTATTTTAAAATATATAATGAGGTTTTTTAATTAATAATACACCAACCCAACCATTAAAAATCAGTCCAAGTAGAAAAAGCTAGCTGGGTGCATGTTAGGCCTCTTAGGCCTTCAAGGGACCTAGAGCCAATTGGGGATCTACCTTCATTTCTATCTCTTGATTATATATCTAGATGATTAGGAAATTTTTATGACATTAAAATATGAATTTATAAAAATTTAATATGCATAGGAACCTATAGGAAATCTAATTATAATTCTAATATAATCCAAACATGCAAAAAGGTAGAAATAGGCTCGATGAGGTGTCTTCAAGTGCTCATATCTTTTCTAAGGATTTGCATGGGAAATAAAGGAATTTAGATAGGTTATTAGGGTTAATTAGAATTAATTTTTTGTATTTTATTTGTGGGTTCAATATCAAAGATTTATGAACAAATCTTAAGACCAAAGACTTCCTAAAGCCCTACTATACCCTCAACTGATGGAGAAAACAATCATGGATAACTATCCAAATGAAATATTTTGACAATTAAATATATTTTAACTTGTATAAGAGTCACTTATTATTCCTCCCATACCATATATATATATATATATATATATATATATATAATTATATAATTATATATATATATATAATTATATGGATATGATGAAAAATAAGGTATTTTTGACCATTTTATGTGTTTTACAAGCTACAAGAGGAGTGTAAAGATTAAATAAAGTTTGGAGAGATGATTATACTTGTAATAAATACATATGGTCATTTATTTACAATAAAAAAAATCCTAAGTGACCAAACTAGGGATATCATCTTAGCCAGTCAAAACTGGCATAGTGGACACAAGGGTGAGAAGGGTGAAAACTCTAAGTTTGAGCCTTTTTAAGGCGTACCTAAGTAGTATAAGGCCATGGATAGTATTTAAAAGTGTAAGTAACTCTCTCCCATGTATTTTCATGGAAAAATAAATTTAATTTTGAAGATAAGTGTGAGGGGTGACTAAAAAAGGAGTTTTTTAGATGATAGACAGTGATGGTTTCCTTCCAAGAGTTTCTAGATGATTAAGAATGCAACCAATGCATGGAGAGGAATGCCTAAATTACTTACCTATCATTAAAATAATTATAAATATACCCAACCAGTTGTGGTATTCTAAAATAGGTTCAAATTATGAAAGAAGTTTTTTGAGCCAAGACTAGGAGTTTTATGCCACTTTGCATAAGTTTCATGACTTGTATGGACACTTGGTCCTCCTGACATTAAATTCTTCATTCCATAAATTTTTATCATGAAATTAAAACCTGTTTTATAATATTTACAAGTGTATGAGTGGCATTTTTACTTCCCTTGCCTTTCTCTTCTCTTAAAGGCTATAAATATTGACTCTTTTGGCTCTTTTTAGCAGCCTCCATTGGTTGATGGTGAAACCCTAGCCAATTTTGTAATTGAATGTATATTTAATAAATAAAAAAACTAAATTTTCCTACTTACATGCTATAAAATTGAGTTTTATTTCAATCTTATTCATCTTGTCTAGTAGAAGGTAATCTTTTCTAGCATGTTATCCTTGATTGTTCACCAAATGTGTAGAACAGTAGTTGTTGAAGGTCTTTATTAGTGTTATATTTTAAGTATATGTGTGTTTTAGAAGTGTTTCATTATTTATTCCATAAATTAACCACCCATTACCCTCTTAAACATCAAATTACATCTTAAACCTAACATATGAAACACTGATGTGACAATCCATCTTGAGTTGTGAGTTTGATGTGAAACAAACTTTGTTTATCTCTAATTAGTATAAGTTAAGTCAATATGAGGAAATTAAATAATGGTGAATCACTTTTTTTTCTTATTTTGTCTTCTTAACCCTTTTCATGCAAATTTTATAGGTAAGAGAGTGTTTCAAAGAGTGCTTCAAGGGAACTAGCCATTCTAGAGATTCATCTCACCAAATTGTTACCCACAACAAGAAAGATGTTTCCCTTATGCCACTTAGATTAGGAGAGCTAGGAATCTACTCAAGGGGTGAAAATCCAAGTCACAACAACTACTTGGGATTTTAATAACAACTAGGTATGTGAATCCTAAGTCCTCCCCATTTAACATTATGTGATATTTTAATCCCAAAAAAGACTAAGGGATTCTAAGTAGATGCTAATAGTTTTAAACAAGAATTTTAGATTTCATAGACCTTTATCCTCCCCTCACAAAACCCCTAAGTTATAATATAGGGTGTAAAACTTGATTAGGTCTAGACATACCCCCTTTAATCTAAAAATCTATATTCTATTCAAGATCTAAAGACCCAATTAGGTCTTAGAGCTCACTAAATCTCAAAACACAACTCTAGTCGAGGGTCATAAGCCCAATTAGGTCTTAGGGTTTCCAATTCTTAAGCTTTACTTCCATTTAGGATTTGATCCCTCAATTATGTATAAATTAATCTAAAATTTTACCTCAATGTTAATCAAGATTTTGAGACAAAATTATAACTGAGATTATACTATTTAAAAAGGTTAAAAAGTTAACTTTTTTGTGCTTCCAAAAATCCTAATTATGTATAGGAGGAATTTTTTATCCCGAGTTGATTTTTAATCCATATCTTTCAAATCGGTTGTTAGTTTTTTAAACCATTCACATTGATGAAAATCTTGTTTGGTCTTAGACACAATGGTGTTTTTAATTTTTTAAATTTCTCTTGAGTGAAAATATGTTTGTGTTTTACATTCACATTTTGATGCAAGTGTTTTTAATTACCAGTTCTATGTTTTATTTTGTCCTTTTGTAAGCAAAAAGTGGTAGGAAAGTGGAAATCTATTTAGTGATGTGAAATAATGGTCTCAACTACATTTTATAAGGAACCCACCTTCCTCTTGGAGATATATTTATATATATACTCCTATTGGTTATTATATAAGGGTTGGCTCATTTTTGCTCTGAGAGGACAATTGTGGACTAGTCACTCTTTTTTACATTTATATTTCAAGATTTATCATTATCTCATTTCCCTATGGTTATGCTACCCAAATTTTTACTCACATGATTTATTATAAATTCAATTTCTGATCCAAACAAAAATTATTAAATACAAGGTTTGAAATATTGTTTTTCATTTACTTACATGTGCAATATGGTGGTGATGTTTTCTTTCCTCTTCATGGAATGATCCTTAGACTCTAGAACTAGTTCTAATTATGGTTGTGTTAATGTTGGCTATATGTTGGATTAGTTATTGGGTTATATTTGACTAGATGAATTCATACTTAGATGCATTTTCAATATGATTTTTTCCTCTTTCCCTCTCTCTTTTACTCTTTTTTATCTCATTGGTAGCTAGGGTTAGTGTAGGTGAATGTAATCTATTGTTATTATTTTATATTAATTTCAATATCTTTTCCATTATAATTATCACATTTTTTAATACACATATAATGGAATAAATATACATTTAAATCAATCTCACTCTCATTTAATCAAAACCCAAAAACATTGATTTCATCACATGGGTAAATCTAAAAATACAAGCTTGTCTTACTTCCTAAAAACCCACATGAACAAGGAAATTAAACATGCACACTACTCTAAATCCACTAAAATACTATAATAATGATAAAACTAGGTTTAAATATTGTAACCATTAGGCCCTTTGAATTGGAATAGTTTTTCATGGACCAACTAGGTCACCCAATACATTGTGACATAGTGTAAATACTAAAATTCAATTTATGTAAGACATGTCATGTACATTTGGAAAATAAAGATCATTAATGTAACTTATAGTTATATATATTCATTTTGCTAAAAGGCTCACATTCACTATCTCGTTGTTAAAAATCAATTATCTTTTAGTCTAACTATTATTATTTTAATGATTAGGTCTTCTATATTATGTTAAAATATCTAAACCTAATTATTATCATTCATTGCTAGTTTTGAACCTATACACATTTTCTAGATTCTTGGACACTTACATCCTCGATAGACACATGTGTCAATGTAAGTGTCCACTTTTATTACAAAGTGTCCAGTGCCCAAAAGTCATCCAATTTATAAATGAAACACATCTTAAAGTTCAGTCTAAGTGATTTATTATGATATATTTCTAAAATGGATTGGAATATATACAAGATCAACCCTCATTCATTTATCACCTATAAAACACCTATAACTCACAAAGAAACATAATAAAAATCACTCAAGTGATAAAATCTAATGTATTCATTATTATTTCTATATTAATCATGGGAGTAGTATTTCAATAGTTATGAATCATTCTAATACTAGTTCATGAGCCATATTTTCCAAGTTACAAGCTATGAATTTACATGTATTTATTTATCACACTTTACATCCATGCACACACATAATCCAACACATAGGGGAGAAATACATAAGTATGAGGGCTTCTTCAAAGTATTGGTTATGTAGACAGTGTCCATTGATATAAGGGTCCTTGGGGTAGGTCAAGACCATGAACCAACTAACCCATTTTTTAATAGTCATTCCAAGGGTGAAAATATAGGGGCTTTCATTTGATAAAGAGAGACATCATATGATTAGGATATATATGCATTAAGATAAAGGTGATAGAAAACTTATAACACTCTAGTTGGTCACATCTAGTTGCAATCAATATTTTATACAAGACACCTGTGTTAAATTTTAAAAACCTATATTAATGCAATTATCTAAATCTAACATAAATGTTTAAGGCCATAGAAATAATATGTATAGAATAAGATGATTGTTCCAAGATAATATTCTAGTCCACTTCTAACTTATTCTAGATTAGACCTACATGTGCACTATAAAATAACTATCATTTGTTTCAAATTCATTGTAATATCGATCAATATTTATAATTTACTATTTTTATCAATCTCAGCTATATAAATTTATAATTTTATTTTTTTGATTTTTTCTATTAATTATACTACTCATTATATTAGTTTACCATATTTGTGTAAAATCTAATATAACACCCCTTAACCCTAGATTAACATACATATCTAAACTTTAGGGTTAAATAGACCTAAAAATCTCCACCTAGAAATCATAACATTGGGACAAAAAGTGAAGTACATATACCATCCCATGAAGGATAAATCCATGAAAAATAAAAGGATCCCACATTACCACATGTTCCATTATCCTTAGGACCCCTTACATATATGGTAGTTTACTTTAAATATTGGGTACTTGTGTGATAAAGTAAGTGGCACTAGAATTTAAGAATATATAAGTAGGAAATGATGAAATGTGACCTCCTACACTAGTCTATTGGAATACCATGCTCCAATAGACCTTTAATTTATCATGATTCCAATTTTAGAGATTTAAAGGTAACTATAATAAGAGATGCACCAAAAATATCATGTCTTTTAGTGTTATCTAATTTTAATATATGATTTGTCTTTTAAAATTCCATTTTCTTATTATTTGGATTTTAAATATTTTAGATTTTTTTTCTTCCTCCATATGTATATATTAAAAAAAAAATAGGTGCTAAATATGATTAACAAAAGAGATCCTACACCTATCGTCTAAAGAGGAGACCCTAAAAACCTTGATGGTTAAATACCCCTAGATTTACACCATAGGAAATAATACAATCTCAAAACTGACCCCAAGTGTGCCTCAAGTGAAATGAGGGGGGAATATAAGGATTTTTAAATATCCATCCATGTGAATTTATGATATAATAAATATATGTTAATAGTTTACCACAATAAAGGAGAGGTTTGTTTCAGAAGTGACTAGGCAAAAAGAGGGATTTGAAATACATGAGGATACAAGTCAAATCATAGAAAGGAAATTAAAAGGATGGAAATTCTTTGAAATATGATAATCATGTCACTAGAGAATATATATTAACCTAAAAATGGTATAACACAAGCACTGATTAGAGAGATCATCCCAAAAGAGGGGAATGCAAAAAGGTACCAAAGAATTATTAAGAAACTAAGGTCAACTATAGAGATGCTACATGATATTAAAAATAAAGATGAAGGTGATACTTAAGATCCATAAATTAAATTAAGGATAACTAAAAACCATCCCACAATGGGGGGATAAGTTACTAAAAATAAAACTTGAATGTGATACCAAAGATCCACAAGGGAAATTAAGGTCAACTTTAAAGTGGTATAAATTTTGAAAATAAAACCTGAGGTGATATCATATATCCACAAGGGATAATCCTAACTATAAATTGTGATAAAAATATATAAATTTAATATTAATGCTAAAAATAAAGTGTTAAAAATCAAAGATCATGAGGTAAGAAAGATATATACATTAAGCATCACATATGCTAAGGACATAAATATGAAAATAAATTATTTAAATAAATGTGAAGTAAATATGAAAATAATGAAATATATTATTGTAAATGATGTGAAATATCTATACACACATCATCAATAACCTCCATAAATTCTCTATAAGTGATATCTAACTCGAACCATAGTCTCTTATCCCTTTTCTAAGATTCATCTTAGGACTATCTTAAATATGAAATCCAAGGAAAATTTAAGCGTGTTAATAGGAGGATGTGGATCCTCTTGATGAAATTAACATAATAAAGGAATATAATGTGTCATTAAATAAATAATGTGACAAACATCCTTGGGTTGAAGAGGTGGTTATAATAATAGAAGAGGTTTTTCCTCCACCCTAGGTGGACCATGTGAATGTTGCAGGGAATATTCAGGTGGAGGCCTTGAGAAATATATGAAATGTTTATGAATAGATCTACACTTATTCATATAATATGTATAATAATTGTGCCAAATATAGTATGCCTCCCCATTTTTGGGGATATAAATAGGTGTATTTTAGAGGCAACATGTTTGGCTAAAGTGGAAAGTTAACTGCCTCCAGACTAATTGAATTTAGATACTATTAAAAGGCTTGAATCTTGGTCCTATAATGTGTATTATTCCCATATAATAATAAATAATGACTAAGATTATAATATCAAGATGATTGACTATGCATGGTATGATTTAGGCCTTTTTTATTATATCATGCTATAAATAACTAGTAAGTTCTACACTAATGAGCTGAATGACTAGAGACTTTATGAAACTCATCATATGGGGTGGGTGGGCATAGTTTCATATACAATATATATGAAGGAATATAATAATTTCTATCTTGGATATCATATCAAGGTCCCATATCATGACTATTATGACATATATTGATTGAGTTTAGAATTTGATTCTAATGTTTTAAATATATTTAATATGTTTGACATTGGTGTTGTGAGTGATAAAATACTCTATGAAAAAACTAATATGGAATTGTTATTTATTTATGAGACATCCTTAGTATAGGCCATAGAATTTTTGCCAGCATCTCTTGAGGAAGTTAACTCAATGGATCAAAATATTTATATAAATTATAAGATTTTGTCATGGATTAATCATGAAGCATGCTCTAAAGAGTCTTAGAAATAATAGGCACTATATGTGAAGTATAATTCATAACTATATCCATATTGAACCTATCAACATCAATTTAAGAAGGAAAAATGTTATTAAATTTAGAGATGATGATTTTTAGGTCTAAAAATTTTAAATAAATTAACGCAAGAAGATAAATATGATTGATTTTAAGAGCATTGAAGTGAGGAATGGTAGTGGAGTATTTTCACATCCTTGGCTTGGGTATATAAAAATAAGTATGGGCCATATAAAGTATAACCATCATCATAATCAAGAGTGGTGATAACTATATTAATGGATTAAAACAATATGTTTCTATAATATTCATGGGAATGAGGCTTATTAGAAATAAACATAAAAGTGGGAAAGTCATTAGTTGGATTCTAATGAGAAAAAATTTACAAGGTAGGTGGTAACTAAGTGTGATACTAGAAGGTACAATGTTCTAATTTTAAAACTAATATCATAAATATTATCATTTTCATAATAAAGGAGGTATATTGGAGTTTTTACCAAAATCTTTGGGTGAAAACTATAAACTCAGTTAAGTTGGTAGGACAATTGAAATATTGATATTCAAATAATGGTATGCTAGGTAAATGTATAAGGCCTAGGATTTTATAGACATTGTGTCCTTGGAATTGTTATAAATTCAAAGGTTTGGTATCACCTTGTACATTTTCAATGACACCCATCTATGTAAATTTCACACATTTAAATGAAAAATAGGTCATAACCCTTATATTATGAGTCTAAGGGATGCTAATAAAAATGTTATAAGATAAATGGAAATTGAATATTATGACCTTAACTCTAACCATAATAGGTGGTACCATGATAGGAAGAAACACACATCATATTGGATGAATTTATCTTCAATTATATACTTGGAATATGATTTAAGTAGACTTAAGGTTGTATTCATAATATATTAAGGATTTAATAAATTATAGTGAAGTGACGTAATGATGGATCCTGTGTCTATCAAGGATCACTTGACTTGGATATCACCAAATTGGATGGAAATAAAAAAGAGGGTCATCTGTAAGAAGTAATATTTCATTAGGTATCATATATGCAATATTAAAATTTAAGGAAGGAGATAAATACATAGTGCAATTGTCATGGATAGACATCTCTTCACATTGAGGGAAGATGCTTTCCTTAGACCCAAGGAAGGTAGATTTTTGACTTATAGATGGTGGTGAAGGAATGTTCATCTCAAAAAAATGTTAAATAAGTTAGTTTTTATGTTTTACATAAGTCCTCATAATCTCAAGAAAAAAAATTTGATATCAGAGTCTATAAAGATCTTATATGGGATCTCACTCATCAAATACAATGTGAGCTAGACAAGATAGTGAAAAGGGGCATAAAATGTAATTTGTCCTATTGTAGATGAATTTAAACAAATATATATATGATTTTGAATAAAAGTGTATGGTATTATGACTACCAATATAGTTGATTCAAGTTGATCTAATTGTATTCGCCTAGTCGATGTAATTGGTGATATATAAATGTTAGAAATAGTCTACATTAACCTAGCTAATCGATGGATGATATAGTATATGTATAATTAAGAAAATATGAATTCATTATGTTGTCTAATATGGTTTAAATATAACTAGTCAAATAAACATACTATATTGAGTTGTATGACATAGTTGGACCCAAATTATAAATAAGAGACTATACCAAGTTAATTGATGAAGTACTAATGGAAGTGGTTAAAGAAATAGATTATTCTGAGATGTCTGATATAGTTATGAAAATAGGTGATTGTGCTTGTTTTTTTATATAGTATGATCAAATAAAATTATATTGGGGTGGCCTATAAATTTGGGCTATCAAAAAGCACTTATGTAATGTTTTCATCAAATCCAATGGTAGTAAAATGATGTAGTGGATAATTATGAATGGTTATGTAAGTTGAATAAGTAATGTAAGGCTTAAGATGATAAAGATCAATGTAGGAAACAACATTCTTGATGTTTTTCATATTCACCAAGTTTTCATTATTATTTAAAGAATGGGGGTAAACCATTGTTTCAACAACATTATTAGCTACTTGGTAAATGGATTGATTTTAATTATACCAAATAATTCTAAAATTGGAGAAACTTAAGAATAAATTGAATAAAAATAAGCTCAAATGAGAGAATTTGATTTATATTTTATTTATTGACTTTGAGTGTGATTTGGAATAAGATTGTAATAGATAGTAACATGAGAATTATCTTGGTGAATTTACTCATGTTTGACCTTAGAATCATTAGGCTTAGATACATTACTATAGGAATTGTTAGTTATCTCTAATTATGGATTCGTGATAAAATTTTATAATAATAAAGAACTCAAAATCTAGATTTCTAAGATGTTTACAAGTTTCATGAGAGTGACCAAAATTTGTGTGAAATCAACAATTTTTTTAGGATCATACAAATGAGAACTAGGACATGAAGGGTCAATATATATAGGTGAGGGTTGAAGGAGGCATCTCCTAATCTCATCTAAGGAAATATGCTAATCGATTTCATATTTATTGATTTTTGAGGGAAGAGAAGGATGTTTTAAGTAACTACCCTTGATAGGTGGGGGAGAGAATCATTTTTTTGGAGATTCATAAAATAATGGCATGGATGGTTGTATTAGAACCATAAGTGTAAAATATACCATAAATTGAGTGTTTTTAAAGGTCTCATAAGTATCCAAGTACTAAGCTTAGGTTGGTAAGTTAGAATTGTCTTATAAGATAATCTTGGAGTTTAGCTTGATATAATTTTTCATTTAATGTTTTGGTGAAAAAGTGGAATATGTTGTATTCTATGATATTGTGTTTAGATTTTTTGGATAAATATTTCCAATGTTTGATAAAGGTTTGGATAGTATCATTTTCCTTCTTTTTTGGAATTGATAAAGCGAGATAAGATTCTTTTTGGAAACTCATTGGATTTAAAATCTTAGACAAATGCATTAACTAAGTATTCCAAGCTTGAAATAGATTTATGCCTTTGTTAATTTTACCATTCTAAAGCATCATCATAAAATGTTTTGGCTAGTATTTTGGTATATATAAAGGTGTTAAGTCTAATCTAGTCTTTATAAAGGTTACCAAAGGCCTTAAATGTGAATAAGGATTGGAAGATACACTGTAGGATATTTTATGAGTGATACCACGTATTTTAATGTCAAAAATTCTAGGGACTAAGGGTTCATTTTTAAAGTGTTTGATAGATTTTTTACAAAGTAGGGGTTTAAAAATGATATTTCTAATAGTGTCTCTAAGGAGTGTGAGAGGAAACTTTTATTTGGTTCTCCCACTAAATATATCATGGTCTAATTTGCATTTTCACTAGTTCATTTTTTTTTTGATCATTTGATCACTATTATTATCTTGAATTTTATCCATTTGACTCATTGCTTGTAAAATAATATGGTTAGTATTAGGAGTATTTGGGTTGGAATTAGAGGCTTGAGTGGCCTATTTTTATTCACTAAAAATTGAATTAACATTGGTATAAATGTGACAACTTTGGGTAGGTCCAATAAAATTAATACCTAATTTCATCTAATATATATAGGTCAACTAAAATAAATACCCACCATGTTTGTACCTATATTTGGCATGATAGATAAGGAAGGAAATTGAGAAATATTAAATTATTTTTCTCCAAGTCTTAGATAAAAATTATAAGTAGGGGAAGGGGAATATTATATATGGGATACCATCATGATTTGATAGATGAACATTGGGTCCTTAACCTAATGCTTAGGATGCTCTTGGATATATATATATATATATATATATATATATATGTATGCATATATATATATATATATATATGTATGCATATATATATATATATATGTATATGTATATATATATATATATATATACATATACATATATATATATATATACATATTCTATGTCACATTCCTCTTCAACCTTATGTTATTTGGGTAGGAGACCTCATATTGTGTTATTAAGGTTTTAATATGCCTCATAACATTTGGATAATATGTGTGTATATTCTATGCCACACACATTTATCCTTTGCTTGCCTTCGACATACACTTATGTAATTTAATTCACCTTTATATGATGAGTTTGTTCTCAGCCTCACAAAATAGTCTCATAATTTTTCAAAAATCTACAGGGTATGTTATATTCCTTTAAATGTCTTATTTTTATCCTAAAACACATCTATACATATCATATTACACACCAATTAGAATTAACTCACACACATAAGAATGATAAGTAGACAAATTTGAATATTTATTGCACCACATAAAATTTGTTCATCACTAGTTTCAATAGTCCTTTCTCACACCCAAGCAAAGTTAAAGGAGTGCCATGATGTGAATCACACACCTCAAACATTCCTTACACCATTTTATATTACTTGGTGAGAACACCTTAATTCTTGACCTACCTTTATACTTAGGTATGCACCCAATATTCAATTTGGAGTTCTTTCAACCCTATGTTCTTCTACTACTTGAGCCAATGGTGACATAACATATTTATAATCTTGATCTTAAGCACTTATACCCAAAAAATAATAATTAGATAATTTAACTCATAGACACATGCACTCACCATGAAACATTAAATTTTAAGAGTGTTTAAAGTGGGGAAATATGTTAATCAAGCTAAGTGGTACAAATATCAACATTTTAACATGAATTTCCCCAAACTATAAAAAGGATGTAATGGATACCATTTATATTCAAGAAAGGGTAAATGATACATGTGAAACTATTTTTTAGTGCACATTTCTCCTTTTTTTCCTCTAAGATGTAGACACCTAAAATTGGCCACAATTAGCTTTCAACTAGACTTTAGACTGATTCCTACCAACCATTACAAATTAAGCCTAAGAATCATTGAATGTCCCAAATTTGATTATGCATAATTCATCAAAGATTATAATCATGTTGAGACAACCATAATTATTTTATTATATCATATTCAATAATAACCTCTCACATATTCATCCTTAATCACCTTGATGCATCACAACTATCAATTTGGCCTATCGACCTATTAAGTGGGGCACTTGCACACTTAATCAAAATCTTGAAAGAGCTAAAAGGCTAATAAAAATTAGTTAACAAGTTAAATAGGATTAAATGCCTAATTTAATTATCCATTTTAATTAATGAATATCTAAAAAATAAAATTCAAAAATCAAAATATCCTAGCCTTTCATCATTGCATTTATGAGTTGCCAAGCTCTTTGAAAATATCCTAAAATATTTAATTTTGAGAGCCATTCCTAGTAATTGCAAATCATAATTACTTGAAAAATATTAACTCAATTGGAGTTAGATTTGACTCACCTAAGTATAGTTTGAACCCATTCCAATCCTAAACTCAACCTTGACTCACCATGGATGAGAGTTAATTATTAAGCCTATAAATACAAGGCCATGCCTCTTTATTTCTAAGCTTGGATATTATAGAGTTACTATATAGGATTTGCTCCATAAGAACCATGAAAGTAGTGTTATAATGCCCAAATATTAAACCAAGAAACATCAAAGCCATGGTGCTAAGCATCCAATCAACCTCTATTTTCAAAGGTTTCTTGATGCACAAGCCAAGCAGGCCATTCAACAAAGTTATTTGGAGCTCCCAAAGAAGGTAAAAGAGTTATTATATTTTATGGTTTTGTTTTGATTTCATTTAATTTTTTTTTACTAAGCTCTCCCTACTCTCTAGGCTAGAAGTGTAAGTGTTAGTGTGTCTATTTGAGCTATATTGGTTAAACCAACATCATACTAACCTACCTTATTGAATTCCTTGATCATAAATGGCACACCCAGTGGGATCAAAACATCTCATACAACTAAAGAGATTAATATGCTACTTTTAGTTTTTCTAATGTATGCTTAAAAATATTCAAACTTTGAGTTTTAACTTTGTTTTCACATAATTATAATTTTGTTAGCAAAACATAGGTTACACAGAGACTGACATTGATTCTTCCTAACCAACATTAAATCTTGTGTGAAGAATAGAGAATGATAAAAATGTGACTAATAATGGTTTTTGTTATTTTTTCTTGCTATCAGTCTATGTTTGAGGATTTGAATATTATTTGTCTGACCATTTCCTTGTGGGATCTAGTGAAAATTATTGGTTTTAAAGATCGTTTTACTAAAATTATTTTTGTGAAAACCTTAATGTTTTTCTATGTTTTTTAAGGAATCAACATCGATCTTTGTCAACCAACATTGACCCCTCTATGCATCAAATTATGTCAATCTCTATAGATCGACATCGATTCCTATATGGATCGACATTAATATCTATGAGACATAAAAATAGGAAACCCAAGATTTCATTTTGAAATGCTATTTTCTCACTCACTTTTGAGATTCTGAGCAAGCAACCCATCTAACAAATTATAGGTCCTAATGTGTAGAAATCCAAGTTTGAACATGTTTTAAATTTTCACACTTTATCTTTGGTGTCTAAAATTAACTTGGTTATTTTCATACCTTAATTATTTTTGAAATTTTTTTGAGTATTTCAACAAATGCCAAGGGGCCAAAATTTCACAACATACTTCATTTTGGTGCAATAAAATGAACATTCATAGTTAGTAACATACTCCTAACAATTATTTATTTTATGGTTATTGTTGAAAGTTGTTTATTTTAGAAAAATGATAGATGCATGTATGTTTTCCCCCCATCCCCTTTAAGGAACTTAAGTGACCAAAATTTATCACTCCTTACATTGGTCGCTTTATTCCAAAAGCATGAAAATAGATTTGCTAAGGCCCTACCCAAATCTGTATGGTTTGGGTGACCCCAAAATGACCCTAAAGTCTTTTCACTTGTCTTTATTTTTCATGCATTTTATCTTGTGAGTGGGAGTTCATCACCTCCTCATAGATTCTCTAGGGAAGTATTGACCCAATAATTCATCTTCTCACATCATTTTTACCGCAATCCAAGTGGCATATATAAATTGAGCTGTTGAATCATTGGGATGGTAGTTTGAGTGGTTAAACTACCAACATTAGTAATTGATAACGTCAAAATGTATGATAAACTTAGACATCACACTATACTAAAAAAGAGATGGATGTAGTGGTTTTGAAAAAGATAATAAATTTTCACAACAATCCAGTTGACATGGATCTAATTAATGTGAGCAACTCTTATGTTATCCACACTTGGAACCATTTAAAAACATGCAAAAATTTATAGTTTAGAATAACCCCAATTATTACAGATATATTGTTGATGCAGGGTGAATAGCCCAAAGTTATATGTCATAGTAAAAACTATTGAGAGAATATAGGTCGTAAAAATAATAATTTTCATCTTATTTTACTTTTTGGATTAACAAATAAAATCCTCTCAAGAGTGAGTATATTGATAGAATTTGATGGTATTATACAACCTTATTAGTTTTAGGATTTAGGACGTTACACTTAGGTGTTTATGTCATTTTTATACTTTTATTTCATGGTCTTGAGTATAAACTATTTGTTTATCTTACCATGTCAAAACAAGTCTTATTTATACATTAAACCTTTTTTGGAGAAGGTGTTATACCACCCATTTAACATCATACATTTTCCTTAATATTTTATCAAATTTGTTTGTGTGTGTCATTTTATTGAAAAGGGTGTTGTTATTATGCCTAAATCATTTTAAATCTTGTGCCTTAGAGTCTTGAAACAAAATATTTTATCTCATATTTAGAGCATGATAGCATCATTACGCTACTTAAATTATTTTAAAGACTCGTTTGCCATGTGTCTAATTCCCATTTTCAAAACCAGAGCCACATGTGCCTTTTGGGATATTTACCTAGTGTTATTATATTTTCCATTCTTATATATCTTATTATTTGTTTAAAAAACCCTAGTTTTCTACATTGAATTCAAAATTAGCCTTAACAAGTTAAAATCCATATATTGATTGATTTTTACCTATGCCTTGTGTTATTTTGGCCTAGACATCAATATTTATCTTTTGGGTTGTGTAACTTAGATTATTTATTTATTAAATTTAAATACTATTGTTTGTGCCTAGATTTGGGGAAGTAGTCTATCTTCCATATGCCTAAAATTTCATGCCTTATGCCAATTGATCAAGATAATGTTTAAATCCAAATGGCTAGTTTATGCCAAAGTGTTTCAAATTTATTAGATTAAATCTCATACCTTATTTTGTTTAAAGTCTATCTTTTGTGCCTTTTCTAAAAGACCTAACATATGCTTTTTTTGAGACTAGATTTTTTGCCTTCTCCAAAAGATCTACCAACTTTTGTTTTCTTTATAATAGAATAGTTTGGAAAACTTTGTGCCTAGAGTTTGGAATTTTAATTTTTATTCATACACTTGACATTTTTATGTAAGACATTTGATGTTAGATTATTTTGTACCATGTTTTAACATAGACCTTTTGGAGATACAAATCCACTTTTAGACCAAGTTAGACCAATTTCGAACAATTTGTCCTTTGAATATTGTTTTTAAGAGTTTATATAACTCTAATATCTTTTTTAAAACATTCATCATTGATTTGAATATGTCTCGCCATACTCATATTGGAGCCATGTACAATTCAAGATATGATAATGTGGTCACACAAGATGACTTTTTTTAAGACCCCTATGGTGATGACGTAGTTTGTGAGATGGATCCATATCTCCTTTACAACACTAAATTTAGGGAATAAATCCAAGATCTTCTATCCCACTATTTGGTCAACATGTCTCCATACTTAGAATAGGACCAAGAACAAAAAGTGTAGTACCTTACTAGCATACCATCAGTTGTAGACCAAGTTTAATAATAACCATACTATGTTATGATGTCATCAACATATGATCCGTATTTATTTGATCATTAATTTTTTGTGAATAAGGATGAATTTTTAATTAGATCCATAGAGGTAGGGGCTAAGTTTCTAGTAGGCTTTCCCCAAAAAAAATTACCTAATCTAGTTAGAGTGCCTTATAACATGACTTACAACCAAAACATGGAACATGCCTCTTATATCAATCCTCAAGCGCTCATGCCTATGCTATACCAAGATCCACATATGCTTGTCATAGGAAAATGCCTCATGAAAGACCAATTTATTAATGCAGATAACATAGCATAACTATTTAAATTTAGTTTGTAATTTTAATAATATGGCTATGTCAAACACTCCTCTTATTGAGTTAGATCCTTCAACGAGAGCCTTAATCAAATTGAAAGTCCAAGATAATATGGGTATAGACCTATTCATTAAAATCACTTGAATTGATAACATATTCAATGCCCTAGATATTGAATAAATGTCTACTACTATGAAAATAAATGTGCCAAACATAGCTGACACCACACAAGTGTCATCCAATCCAGGCCAAAGTGGTTTAACTAAAAAAATAACTAGTCCATAACTAGTGCCTTTGGTTATCACCATGAGTAGTTCAAAATCATAGGATGGAAGAAATTATACCTCTCGATCAAAACAAGCTACCTCTAATCCTCAACCATTTATTTCTTCAAGCATGCAACAAAAAAGATTAAGTATTCAAGCAACAACTAGTTCCTTAACTCAATAAAATGTGGTAAATATTGCTCTACCACAATAAGTGACAAATGACATTCCATAATAATAGACATAGTCTAGTATATCAACGTAACAAAGGCATAACATTCTAACACCTTAATAAGGGGAACTAATGTTCCACCTCGTTAGGTAGTGACAAGTACACCTCAATAGTCATAGACCAACATGCCTTTATAAACATTGTCTAACCAACAAAGTATGTCTATTGGTCAATGATAAATGTTAAACATTCTCCAAGTGTATACTTCACTACAAGTGTTTGTGTAACCAAAAGGTACTACTATTCAACAAGTACTAATCAAGTAACAATTGCCTTTTGTTTCAAACATGCCATAAATTTAATGATAGGGCCTTATTTCACAATAAGTTCCCCTTATTTAGCCAAGTTTGACTAGTCAACATCAAGTCCCTACTCAACCTTAGTAGGCATAGTACTTTACCTAGAGCCATATCCTTCTATCTTAGTCATAGTTCCCCCAAAACTAGACCTATATATTGAATCTAAAATAAAATATCACACCTCAACACATGCAATTCTAATAATTGTATCCTAATTTATGCATTCATATTCTTAGTCAATTTTATAACCAAATTAATATTCTATAGTAAACCATGCCATTATTATACTCTGATCAAGGTAATCCACCTTTGATTTCTCAACATTCATCTCATCCCAATGTTCCATCAAGTTTCTTGGCACATGTGTTATATTAAATTAAGGATGTAATTACTACCATCTAATATGGGAAGCAAACCAAGAAGTTTAATTTAGATGATGTGTGTTCCTACCCATTCAACATGGAGTATCTATAAATACTTATTCCTCTAGGGTACAAAACACCAAAATTTGAGAAGTACAAGGGTAAAGGAGACCCCAAATCCCATTTAATTGAATTCTTTATTGTGTGCCAACTAGTATCATACAAGAACATATACCTCCTAATTTTACTTCCTCAAAGTATAATAGGATAGGTTTTGGTGTGTTTTTTGAAATTATTAAAGAACTCAGTATCTAATTTTGATGATCTTTTGGATAAGTTTGTGTAACATTTCTCCTACAATCTCAAACATAAGATCTCATTGGTAGATTTGACTCAAGATAAATAAAAGGTCGATGAATGTTTCATAAGTTATCTACAACAATGGAGAGTAATTGATATCTAATTCACTCATAGCTTACTAGATAAACAATTAGTAGTTGTATTTATTAAAAATTTGCAGAATGATATATCTTACCATTTGGTGTTGTAATGTGCCCATACCATTAAGGAGATCATTGACATAGTTTTACTAATTTAAAAGACCATTATTAACAAAGGTATCATCAATCTTACCTTATCCAATCGTAATCATAACCAAAACTAAATAAATAGATAAAATCATAACAAAAACCAAGTCTAAGCATAAGCATCAGCACCAACCCAAGCCAGTAATTATGAAAAATCTAAGTAATTTAATTGTAACAAGAATGTTATTGGAAATGGATTAATTGAGTCAAAACATGTGTAAATGGTGTAAATACCATCTACTCAACCAATGTCACAAATTTAAATTACTCCTCACTAACAACCTATTTAGTAAGCATAGCCTTCACAACATCCTAGACCAAATCAACAAATGTAACAACCTTTGTATTTTCAAACCCTTCTTCCTCCAAGGAGAAATGTTCCCACTTATTGTGTCTTTAATGACCTTGAAGAACCAATTAAATTCATGTTTCACATGTTATCCATTTCTAATTTTATTAGTTGGTTCATTATAAATCACTATCATGAGGTCATTTCTTATCCAAATTGGTATATATATAATGAATTATATGAATACCATCATGTTATTGGGAATAATTTGATCCATTGTGTGTAGATCAAGCATCTAATTCAAAATACGTTGGAAAATAGGGAAATAACATTGGATAATGGAGCTTCTACATCTAATCATAACCTTGTTATTTATCAAAACCCTTTTCCACAACATAATAACAACCTATAGTAGTAACAACAAAGGCTAGAACAACAACAATAATAATATCAACAACTGAGACAATAATAGTAATACCAATAGTAACAATAACAATGAATTCAATTGAATGGATGGAACTAAGGCTAGAATGATGCCAAAAACCAATAGACTTACCATGCAGTTACACATGACTATGACAAATTTGTAGGCCATATTGTGAGAGTGAAAGATTTCATTTATACATTTATGTATCAATACATAGGATGAGATATTGAAGTGTAAATGAATAGGCAAATTATATGAGACAAATGGCATAAAGATTTTAAAGTGGGAAAACATTTAGGAGATAAAAAACCCATGAGTGATATTCAATAATTATGAAACAATAATAACCTCAATATAAATTCTTCTCCTTCTCACTTATTCACACAATGTTTCACAAAACTCACAAATCTCTATTATTAAAATAATTTCATATTCAAATGAATTCACAATAGGAGTAAAACCTTATTTTCTAGTGAAATTCCAAGGGAGGTGACTATTGTAAAAATAATGGGTCCTTCCATCATGATAAAGTCATTTAATTAAATTTTGGTAACTCATTAAATAGTTTTAGCTTTATTATTTATTTTCATGAGGTTTCAACCTTATGTTAATAGATAATATATTGTTACTATTTAATAATTTTACCAAGGCTAAGGGTCAATAATCACACTTAAGATTAAATTATTTAATAGAGAGGTCACATTTCAACCATCTTCATCAATCCAAGACTAAGTGCTAACCAAACAAGACTATTGCTAACCAATTATAATCATCCAAATTATGTTAGTGATCCTCCCTTGATCTGGGACTGCATACAAGCATACCATCATGCAGGGATTAGTATTTTTTAATCTTATACCGATAATTCATTATTTCCCTATGACCACATAAAAGTGCATCAACAACCAAGGCTTGTCCTATTTGGCCCCTCACTACCATCATTTACTATCAACAATGGTCATGTATCTAATCCTGATTGTGTAATCATAACTTAGTGGTCAAATATTACCATTCTAGGCCCACAACCATCTACCACTACACCATCCAATCAATAATTATATCTAGGAACAAGCCATATACCATTGTAAAATAAAGGATATTTGATATTATGGAACAACTTTAGAAGATGGCTACACAACTTTCCATTTTGGATTTGTTGTGTAAGTCCACCATCCACAAGAACATCTTAATAGAGTTCCTCAGCCAATCCCAAATTACAAATGACGCATGCCCAAACAAATTCCAAGATTTTGTTGTACATTTATCACTAGGTAAACAATTAACCTTTGATCAAATTGATATGTCATCCCTTGACCCTCTTCATAATAGCCCATTATACATTGAATTTGTCATAATGTGGCACAAAGTGAAGCGTGTCCTTATAGATAATGGATCAGGACTAAATATTGGTCTCTAAAGCTCATCAAGCATATTGGATACACAAAAGTTGATATCCATCCATAAAATATCACAATTAATGCTTATGACAATGAAGAGTGAGAATTACCTAGGCACTATTAGCTTGCCAGTTATTATTGGGCCTTTGACCCATGATACATTATGCCATGTGTTAAACCTAGATTTGTCATACAATTTTATCTTAGGTAGAACTTGGATACATGATATTAATTCAAATCCCTTTAACATTACACTATTGTCTCAAGTTCTCTCATTCTGGTATAGAGATCACCATTCACAAAGATTTTTTAGCCCTACGATCATTGCAAGCATTTGTAAGTTGAGTATGAAAGCTATAACTACCTCTTTATCCTATATATGGTTCCCAAAAAGGACAAGGGGAAATAAATAATTTTTTATTTTCTAGGGAATAATTACATTAACCCAAATACCTGTGACTCATCTTCCCACATGCCACATCCTAAAATATCCAATCATTTTACCATCATAGCCAATGGCCTAGGAAAATACTTGACCCATTATACATTCTAAATTACCTATCTTCCATAAAACCATGAGTCCTATGGAAGACATAAATCCAAGCCACCTTGCATAAAATGGTAGTGAAATTGCAAAGGTAAAATGCATAGTCTAACTCTTATCATTTTTGCACTGGCCACTGGCCAAGAACAAGACCCACTTGCAGATGATGAATCCTATTTATATAATGATTAACTAGCCAATTTTAATAAAAATTCCAAGTATCTTATTCCTAATATGATCATGGAGAAATGTGCCTATTAAGGAGGAGGTCTCATGCCAAATCAATAAGGAACACTTGAGCCAATCTCTATGACTTAATATAAATGAACCTATGGTCTCAGATTTAAATTACCTCAGGGTGATCCCACATATATTATTCATGTTCTAATGCCAATGACTAGTGATGATAATGTTGATAATGAAGAAATGTCTTATCATAACCCTTATGAATACCTAGTAAATACCAATATATTTGACCTCATACCATTTTTACCCTAAGAATAGTTATTCACCACAATCTACTTCATTTATATCACCCTTAACTTATAGCATGGGACTAACCTATAGTCAAGTTTGAGAATGATGAGGACTTTTGTGATTTTAGAAGCCTAAGAGACAATGTTCCATTGGGATACCACAAGTAAGGTTTCTTAATCAAAATATATCCTATAGCCTATTTTGAAGAATGGGTAAACACCCTTAGCCACAAATAATTAAATAAAACATTGAGGTACCAAAGTGAAAACCTGTTTGAGGCACCTTTGGACTAGGGTAAAAGTAAAGAGAAAAGGTAGTCCTTTAGTGAAAACTTATTTCATGCAATATTATATGGGCTTGTTCACCCTTCCTAAAACATAGCTCAAGAGACCACCAATGATGAACTTTCCTATGGGTCTGAGTTTAGTTATGAAAAATATCATGCTTTCCACCAAATCATTCAAGAGTTTCCAATAGTGTTTGTCACAAGACCATACTTACCATTGAGAGATATTAATTCATCTTTACTAGGGGAACTTTAAGATTTAGTCCAAATAGAGGACTTTGAAATTATAGGCCAATTCAAATCATTACCAACTATTTTAGCAGATGGTTTGACTCTCCTTATAGAAGACACTACAAAAGTCAACATTAGGACTCTAGATGACCAAAAATGGATCAAAATAGGTGTGTATATCATTGAGTAAGAATCTACCATATTTATAACCCTTTTGAGTGAATTTATTAACATATTTTTTTGGGCTTACTCCAACATGCCAAGATTGGACACTACCTTCATTATACACCATCTTACTATACATCCTGATGACAAATCTGTGAAATATAAATTATACAATATGTATCCTCATATTGTTATATTAGTAAATAAAGAGTTATAAAATATCTTAAAATCAAGATGTATTCAAATGATCAACTACTTAGAGTGGATCTCAAATGTTGTGCCAGTTAGAAAGAAGGTAAAAAAATTAAGATCAATACTAATTTCAAACATATAAACAAGGCCTAACACAAGTATGACTTTCTTCTTAAAAATATTGACATGATTTTTGACTTCATGGTAGGGTATGAAATGATTTGACTAATGGATGGATTCTTAGGATACAACTAGATCTAGATTGCACTAAAAGAATAACATTCACCAGTCCATGGGGGAATGTTTTGTTCTCAAGCTATGCCATTTTATCTCAAAAATGTTGGGGCCACATACCAAATATCCATGATCTGTAATATTTCATGATATGATGCATGAAATTGTCAAAGACTATGTTAATGACATACTGGGAAAATCAAAGACCCATGTCAATAATCTAGATTCATTAAGGAAAATATTTGAGAGAGTGCATAAATACAAAGTTAGTCTCAATACTAAGAAGTGTGTTTTTGGAGTAACTTTATGAAAATTTCTAGGCTTCATTATGTCTCGCTGAGGTAATGAAGTTGATCCTACCAAAGTACAAGCCATCACTGAGATGCCATCACCTTCTAATTTAAAGCAGCTCCATAGTTTTTAGGGAAAAATTTAGTCTATCAAACATTTCATTTCTCAATTTGTCAAAAAATTCCATCCATTTACACACTTATTTACGAAATATTTCATGTTTCATTGGGATGGTCCATGCTATAAATATTTCGTGTTTAAAGGACTATCTTGTAAATCCACCTATTTTGTTTCCACCTATGCTAGGAAAGCCATTCCTACTATATATGTTAGCTACCAATAAATCCTTTGGGGCACTTATGGATAAGCATGATGATAATGGAAAATAATATGTTGTGTACTATATAATCCATATACTAGTTGCATATAAACTTAATTATATGCCTATTGAAAAACCCTATTTAGTTATGGTCTTTGTAGATCAGAAACTATGACATTACATGTTAAATGCCAAGACCATAGTTATTTTAAAATTCAATCCACTCAAATATCTACTATCTAAGACATCTTTATAAGGCCACATGGCTAAATGGATCATGTTTCTAAGTGAGTTTGAGATTGAATACGTCAATTAGAAGGATATCAAGGGACAAGTACTTACAAACCAACTCATTGAAGCACCTCTTGTAGATACCAAACCTTTAACATTCCAACTCCTAGATGAGCCCATCATGACCATAATTGAAACATCTCTTAAGGAGCAAGACTAAAAATTTTATTTTGATGGATCATTCATAACACATGGATTGGGTTGAATCTTATTATTTATTACACCATAATGGGATCTTATCCTTAAATCATTTTATATTAGATTTCCTTGTACTAACAACATGTTTAATATGAATCACTCGTTATAGGGCTTCATTAGGTAGTACTATAGAATATTCAAAATTTTAAGGTTTATGTTGATTCTAAAATAATCATCAATTAGGTTACAAACCACTTTTAGACCAAAGATGAAAATTTAGTGCCATACAAGGACATGATTGACACTCTCAAATAGTAGATTATTGATGTTTAATTTGAACACATACCAAGGGCCAATAACAAAATAATGGATGTCATGGCTAGTTAAAGACTAACATTACATGCTCATAACCATATTCCACTATACCCATTCAACACACCATTTTGGCTAGGAACAAGCCATATACCACTGTAAAATAAAGGATGTTTGATATTGTGGAAAAACATTAGAAGATGTCTACACAAATTTCCATATTGGATTTATTGCATACATCCACCTTCCAAAAGAACATCTTAATAAATTTCCTCAAATAATCCTAAGTTCCAAATGACATAAGCCTAGATAAATTATAAACTTTGGTTAGACATTTAGCCCCAAGAAAATAATTAGCTTTCAATCAAAGTGATATGTCATCCCTCAGACCTCTTTATAATAACCCATTATACATTGAAGTTGTCATAATACAATACAAAGTGAAGCATGTCCTCATAGACAATGGATAATGCCTAAATATTGTGTCTCTAAAGATCATCAAGCATCTTGGATACATAGCAGTCAATATCCAAATAGAAAATATAATAATTAAGGTCTATGAAAATGAAGAGTGAGAATCACAAGGCACTATCAGCTTGCCAATTATCATTGGGACTTTGACCCATGATACATTATGCCATGTGTTAGACCTAGATTTGTCATAAGAAAATTTCTTGGGTAGACCTTGGATACATGAAATCCATGTAATAACTTCAACATTGCACTAGTGTCTCAAGTTATCTCATTCTAGCATGGAGGTCACCATTCATAAAGATTTATAACTCTATGAACATTGCAAGCATTTGTAGGCTGAGTATGAAATATATAACTAACACTTTGGCCTAGGTCTAATTCCCAAAAAGGACAAAAGGAAATAAATCCTTGTTTATTTACCAAAGGCCAATTACATTGACACATATACCCTTACCTCATATTCCCACATGCCACCTCTTTAAATATCAAATCATTTTACCATCACAACCAATATCCTAGGAGACTATTTGACCCATGATATATTTCATATTTCCAATATTCCATAGAACCCAAAGTCCTATATAATACCTAAATCTAAGCCACCTTGCATGAAATGGTAGGGGAAAGGCAAATTCAAAATTCATATTTTAGCTCCTATCATTTTCACACTAGCCACTAGCTAAGAATAAGACCTAGTTGTAGATGATGACTCTTGGTTATTGTTATCAACCTAGATATAACCCTACTTAAGGTTATATTTATGGATATACTTAAAATTTGGACTAAAATTAGAATGTTCAAATGTGTGGGACACCTGTACTCAAACCAAACCTCTAGATTTTGAGGCTAGCTCCTCTGATGTATCACTTATGATCTACTTACTAAAACCTACTTTATATTTTTGGATAAAAAGAGTTAGAAGGATTAATAAAATGGAAATTATATTCTACTTATGGTGATACACCTATATTATTGGTTCATCTACTCTATTTGAGATCATAAAACATTGTTAAGATCATTCAAATCAATGAATTTATAACTCCAAGGACTCCTATGCAGTAATATTTCATATAGAAATTCATCAAGTTAACAAAGAATAAAAGGCATGAGGGAATACTCCTAATTTAAGGCATTAACTATTCAATATTTCCACTATTATCTCAATAGATCAACAACAAATAATAAATATGACTTGCATAATATGTCATACTAGTAACTAGGTGAGATCAATACTTGATAAGGGATAAAGTACTACCATATGTGAAAATTAAACCAACATAAGACACTATAACAATTTATATGAATCTAAAAATAGTCATTTTATTCATCTCAAAAGCTTATTAATCTCAATCTTGTCAGATTTTAATCATTGCCCAAGAGAGAGGTCTGATAAATGGATTGAAAGCCTGAATATATAGAAGTCAGAAGAGAATTATCAAAGAGATTAGCATAGAAGATAAAATAAGAATTGAAACAAACATCACATCTTTACAAATTTGAGTATAATTTTCTAATAATATTCCTTAATACTTGTCTTCATGTTGAATGTCATTGCATGAGCTTTGCATGAGTTCTTTGGGATTAGAATGAGATGGTGGGCCATATTGACTTGTTAAATCTCCTTCCTTAACATTATATGCCATTTTTGTGTTTAATTAACTCCCATTTACATGATACCAATATGAGTGGATGACTTATCTTGCATGAATACCATAGATTATGCATGGATTGCTAGTCAACTCATGTTTAATCAACTCAAAGTGATTGGCTCTTAAGACTAGGTAACTAATTCCTAAGCCCTCCCTTGCATGAAATGGAACTTAAAGACTGAAATTTCATGTAATATACACTTTAATATAATTTATGAATCATTAGAACTTAACATGAACTCCTTTGATAGCCTTCTAATGCCCTTTCACTTCAATTGTTTAACCAAATAGGCTTACTAGGCCAATTAGGACTAGTAGCCTACCTTCTTACTTTTTTCTACCATTATAACTTGCATGAAAACATTAAAAAATGAAAATATGTTTAATATAAGACCTATAACAACACATAATATCATGAAATAGGTCATTTTGTTGAAGAAACACCTATAACTTAGTAAAACTAGTTGACTATGTTAAACTACCTGAATTTCCTATATAGTAGCTATTTTGGATGAGCTAATAAGGACACTTATAGGAATATTTATAAGCATATGATGATTTTGGGATGAATAAAAAGTCTCAAGATTCACCCTCCATGGATTCGAATCCATTAAACTACCTTGTACCTCTCCTTTCAACACTTTTTCTTTAAAAAAACTCTATTTTCTACCATGATGCATATACTTTCATAAAACAAATTACCATTTTTGGGAACCTCTCTAAGTTTAATTTATGTTTGAAGATATTTTAGGTTTATTCATGAGGTTTTTATTATAATAAAATTGACTTTTCACAAAATTGATCCTTATGAGGGTTTTGTAGGGTTTTAGAGGTGAACATTCATAACAATGGTTCATAAAGTACAAACCTAAAAACATAAACTTACTTCCATGAATATCTAGTTTATATATCTCCTCAAAATCCCTAAGAATATTGGGTTCCCATAAAAAAAGTATGAAAATACACCTACATGAAGAAATTCGCTTATAGGGTTTTGTTTGCATTTTGGACATGCTTATGCTCTTAGTGATTGTTCATAAAGTAAAACCCTTAAAACAACCTCAAATTTTCATTAATTATAAGTTTATATGGTTCCTAAAAACATGATAACATCATTTGTTCAAACTCTTCATGTGGTTAAATAAATGAGCACTTGATTAGGCGGCTCGAATGTGTGCCTAAGACTACAAAGTTTGAATTCCTCCTTGTGAGTGAAATTGGACTTTACATTGTATTTATTATTATTTTAATAAATTATATAGGACCTTCAAAATCTCATCATAGCATCTTATTATGTCATATTTTCTTTGGGAGTTTTGAAATTGTTTTCAAGTGATACAAGCCTTATAGGCCTAAAACAAGTTTTTAGGACTAATTGGCCAAATCTGAATTTTAGAGTTCAAGTAAATTGTATATTACATGGGGATGAAAAACTATTTTTATACCTTCATTCATACCTCTTCTCAAATTTTATTATCATCTTCAATGACCAAAAATTCAACTTTACTCTTTGTGCCTTTGAGACTGCCTGTATGTGTATGATAACAATATAATTTTATAAACTTATTCCCTCCTTATAGAATAGATTTTATGAATTTTAAACACTTAAAAAAAAATTATTAGTGATATTACTCTTTTTAACTAGTCTTAAATTCATGAATTTTTCTAAATGACTTCTTTTCACTACTCAAGGGTTTCTTGCAAACATAACCTGTTAAACCTTGGTAGAATAAGTTTGCTTATCCTCTCATCTTCAATGAGATCTTAAATTTTTTTAAAAATTTAAAATTTATTAGAAACCCCTCTTTAATATAACATACATCTTGAAAAACTCTCTAAATAATAAAAAGTCTCCTAAGAAAATATAGGCTTGTTTTGCTCCTTCATGATTTGCTAGCCCTCAAGAGCATGATTTGCTAGTCCTCAAGAGCATGATTTGCATGTAAAATTAATATGGATCACTCTCAAAAGGTGTATAAAGATTTAAAATCACCTTTTATGCTCAAATTTCTTATCTATGTGATCCTTAAATTTATAAACTAACTCACTGGATATCTCTCCCTACACACGTAAAGATGAAGGCTCCTATATGATCTAATATGAAACATGAAAATTAGCCTTATAAAAACATACTTATTTAGCTTTTTGAGTACTGTCTTGGATATAGTTCCAAGTAGGAAATATTTAAAAATTCTAAATTTAATTTTGAGGGCTATGATATACATTAGTTTGATGTTCATAAAGAGAAAAGGGTAGATCAATAGGAACATGCTACTCATTATGGTGACCCTGGTGTTTATCATGGACCACCAACCTCTCTTCAATGCATACTATTATACCACCTATGTCTAGGATATCAGTACTAAAATTTGAATGTCCTTTCCTTATGAAAGATACACATACCTCTTTGGCTTCCTATAATGATTCTCCATACTCTTAATTTTATGCTTGGAAATATCCTATCCATAGCTCTTTTGAGTTCTATACTTACCATTTATTTTTCATATCCAAAAAAAGTTTTTTTGAAGCTTGATATGGAATATTTTGGGACTTTATTGGGCTGATTAGGAAGATAACAAGGCTCATTTAGGTTATCATAAGATTGGTATCAGTCACCATACTACTGATAAGGCACTATATATGGTTGGTGATGCTCATCATAAGGCTGATATGAATCATGGTAGGGATTATAAGAGTCATATCAAGATGTATTTGGATCATATTGGAACTACTAATAAGGATATGAATGATAAAAAATTTCTCTATAGGCTTCCATATCCTAAAAACATATGAAAAACAACTAAGTTTTGAATAAAAGATGCCTTTTACCTCAGAGATAAGGACCATATGAGTACTTGAAAATACTTATGAAGACCAATATGTTGTAAATGTGTACTCTAATGGCTGGATATATGTCCAATCAAGCATGCCAAAACTATTATCAACCCATATAGTACCTTGCTTGAAGGTAGATTGCAAGATCTCCTTCAAATCTGGACTAACATTTGAATGGTCTAAGGTGTGGGATACCAGCACTTAGATCAGACCTATAGTCCTTTGATGTATCACTTATGCTCTGATTACTAAAACCTACTTTGTATTTTATAATGAAAAGGGTTAAAAGGATTACTAAAAGGGAAATTTATTCTACTGATGGCGGCACACCTCTATTACTAGTTCATCCACTCTATTTGAGATCATAAGACACTAATAAGACAATTCAAATCACTAAAGATACAACTCCAAGGACTCCTATGTAATATTAATTCATATATAGTTTCATCAAGTGACCAAAGCATGAGGTAAATGATGGAATATGCCTAATTGAAGGCACTAACTAGTCAATATATCCACTGTTAGTTTAATCAATCAACATCAAACACTAAATATGACCTATATAAGATGGCATACTTGTAACTAGGTGAGATCAAGACCTGACAAGGGAGAAATTAATACCACATGTGAAAATAAAACCAATATAACACACTATACTAGTATATAGGATTCTAAAACTAGTCATTTTATTCATCTCAAAAGGTTACAAATCCTAATCTTGTCAAAGTTTAATCATTTCCCAAGAGAGAGGTATGATAAATGGATTGAAAACCTAAATATATAGAATTTAGAAGAGAATTAGCCAAGATATTGGCATAGAAGAGAGAAGAGGAAGTGAACTAAACATCATATCTAGTCAAATTTGAGTATAATTTTCTAATAATAGTCCTTAAGACTTGTCTTCATTTTGAAAGTCCTTGCATGATCTTTGTATAAGTTCTTTGGTGTTGGAATGGGATGGTGGGCCATATTAACTTGTCAAATCTCATTCCTCAACATGATACATGGTTTTTTTGGTTTATTCAACTCCCCTTAATATGATACTAAGATAAGTGGATGACTTATCTTCCATGAATACCATCGAATATGCATAGATTGCTAGTTAAGTCATGTTTAGTCAACTCAAAGTGATTAGATCTTAAGACTAGTTAACTACTTCCTAAGCCCTCCCTTGCATGAACTATAAATTAAATATTGAAATTTCATGTAATCTCCACTTTAATATAAATTATGAATCATGACAACTTAACATGGACTCCTTTAATATCCTTTCAACTCCATTTTACTTCAATTTTTTTACCAAATAGGCCAATTAGGCCTAGTAGCCTACCTTATTGAATTTTATTACCATTATAACATTCATGAAAACATTTAAACCTAAATAATGGTGAATATCACACCTAGAATAACCCCTCATATCATTAAATAGGTCTTTTTCATGAATAAACACCTACAACTTAGTCAAACTAGTTGACTAGGTCAAACTACCTGAATTTCCTACAGAGTGGCTATTTTAGACAAGACAATAATGAAACTTATATGCATATTTTTTAACATGTAATTTTTTTTGGATGAATAAAAATTCTCATGACTTAACCTCTATGGATTGTAATCCATTAAACTACCTTGTACCTCTCCTTTCAACACTTTTTATTCAAAAAACTCTAAATTATGCCATGATCCATAAGATTCCATACAAAAAATTAATATTTATAGGACCATATATAATTTTAATTTATGTTTTAATAGTTTTTAGGTTGATTCATGAGGTTTTTATTACAATAAAATTGACTTTTCTAAAAACTGGTCCTTATAAGGGTTTGGGATAGTTTTAGAGGTGAACCGTCTTAGTGATGGTTCATAAAGTAAAAAAATTCAAACCCAAAATTATTAACATGAATAAATATTTTACATATACCCTAAAATTATATGATAATATTGGGTTACCATGAAAAAGGTATGAAAAGATACCTATGTAAAGAAGTTTACTTATAGGTTTTGTTTGCATTCTAGACATAATTATGCTCTTAGTGATTATTCATAAAGGAAATCAAATCAACCAACATCAATTATTCATGAATTATTAGTGTATATGGGTCCCAAAAAAATTATAATATCATTTTTTCATAATATTCACATGGTGAAAGATATAAGTACTTGATCAGGTGGCTCAAATGGGTGCCTAAGATTGTAAAATTTGAATTCCTCCTTATGAGTGACATTGGAATTTCCATTATATTTATTCTATTTTTAATACCTTACCTAGGTATTTTACATTATCATCATATCATCCTATTATTTCATCTTTTCTTTGTGATTTTTGAAAGTGTTTTCATGTGATACAAGCCTTCCAGGCCTAAAACAAGTTTTTAGGCCTAATTGACCAAATTTGAATTTTGGAGTTTAAGGAAATTGTATATGATATGGAGTTTAAAAACAATTGTGAAACCTTAGTTCATAAATCTTATCAAATTTTATTTTCATATTTAATGAACAAAAATTCAACTTTGCTCTTTATGCCTTTGAGATTCTCTGTATGTGTATGATAACAATAGAGGTTTACAAACTTGTTCCCTCCTTCAAAAATATATTTTATCAATTTGAAACACATAAAACATGTTTTATTATTTATATTACTCTTTTAAACTAGCCTCAAAGTCATGAAGTGTTCTAAATGTCGTATTTTCACTACTCAAGGGTTTCTTGTAAACATAACCTATTAAACCCTAATAGACTAAGTTTGCTTATCCTCTCATCTTCACTAAGCTCTTAAACATTGTATAAAAATTAAAATGTATTAGGAACCCATATTAAATTTACATACATCTTTAAAAACACTCAAAATAATAAAAAGTCTCCTAAGAGCATAGAAGCCTATTTTTCTCCTTCACATTTAGCTAGTTCTCAAGAGCATTATTTACATGTAACATGAATATGGATCACTCTCACAACATTTATAAAGTTTTAAAATCACCTTAAATTCATTAAAAACCACATTATGAGGTTTTAACCCTCTACCAAACCTTGAAACCCTCTAAGAAGGTTTGTATGCTCCAATGGTGACTATGTTTAGACATGTAGGTGACTATGTAAAAATAGTGGGAAATTACACATATAAAATGACCTCTTAAAGATTATTTATAGGTATAAAATTTCACAAGGACTAATACCACCAAATTTAATGATTTAAGGATGCATATTTTGGCTTATAGGTGTAATTTTTGACATCTATGATAGGATGCCTGCTACTCAGTCTTAGGACTATGCTTTCATTCCTTTCACCTTGGCTTGGGATTGATCAAGGTTAATATTCTTTATAAATTAAATTAAACTTCTCCTTTCATTTATCTCAACCTCCATTAGTCAACTTGCATACCTATGCAATCTTCCTTAGACTTTATATCCTCAAGGAAACTCCTTATGATTATGTTCCCTCATTGTTGCAGGTGATGTTCATGAGGTTTATAGATGTATATTATCCATATAATCATGAATATGTGTTTATATACTCCTTATTTCAATTTAAACCCTCCATATATCTCCTTTTCTTGGAACATTCACTCTTCTTACAGGTTTTTAGGCCTTATACATAATTAAAATCCATATAATTCTATTGTAGGTGACTACTTTGCTAAGTTGGCATTATTTTGGATCTTAACCAAGGTATTGGAGATGAAAAATAGTAACTTTAATTGTATAATATGTCTCCGTATGTTCTCTTCTTTACTTGAAAGTATCTTTAGTTTGTAATTGCTAACATATGATTGTGTGAGAGAAAATTTCCATTTAGATAGTTGTAGGTTGCATTGATGAGCTGAAATTGACTAAGTATTTGTTTGGAGTTTGAACCTCATTATCTTCTAGACCTCATTTCATTATAATTTATCTTAATAAACATTAATTTTAACAATAATACTCTATCATGTATTATGCATCATCTTGTTCACCAACTTTTAAAATTAAGCATGAGTTCCTTAGAGAAGGTTGTAGGTGCTAAATTTTATAGTTCACCTTGAGTTTAGCTATGTTTGGAGACTCATATTTATTTTCCTTGATTCATTAAAAATCATTTATCCCATGAAACCTTAATACTACCATGAATCTCTATCATTAGGCCATTCTTTTATCATTCTCTTATTGTTTGTAGATAGGCCTGTTTACTTATGTGACTATAGGTGTTGGTTTTCAAGGTGAAAGAATAATTATTTGAGTGTTTTTAATCCCTAAATTTATCCTTATTTTATATTAATCACCATAAATAATTTATTCCCTCATATTCAATACTCCATCCTTGAAAACAAACCTCTCTCTATAAACTTGATTGTGTTTGACTTTTCTAGGCTTGTACAGACTAAGTAAAAGTCTCAAACCTTGAGAAAGTAAAAGGTGGATTTTATTATCTTATCATGATTTAAATAATATTATCCATAGGTTTCAAGACACTCTTGAATCTTAAACTCTCTCTAAAAGGTCTAAACCTACTTCTCTATGCACTCTTTAGATCTTAATTGTGTGTCCATGAAAGATGATTGTAGGTTACCTTCGTATGACTCTCTTGACCCATAGATCAACCTAGTATTCTTTATAAGAATATCTTGTCATATATCTTAGTTAAAATATGATTTCCATGACCTAATATCAACCCCATGATTTCCATCAAGGTTTCAATATTATCATTTGATGAATTTGACTCTTCTTCTTAAACATTATTGTAGTTTGATGAAATAGGGATTATTTATATGGAATATGTCACAATTATGACCTTGAGGATGTCATTAAAAGTCTTGATAAGATTCTCCTTGACTCTAAAACTTAATGAAATTATTCAAACTCCTTCATTTGACAAACAATCTTCCTAAGTGTCCCCAAGATAACATTCTCTTAAACACATCTTGCTTGTATCCTTGAGATGGTTGTAGGTAGTCATTTGTTTAGTCTTAGTAGGGTTGACTTATTGGTACACCATATTTTAATGACCATGATGCTAAACAACCTCTAATTAAATTTTTACTTGGGTTTGACTTTGTTCTTATAGTCTCAAACTTTTCCTTGTCTACATGCTTGTTCTTGCTCTATCCTTTATCTTGGCTATAGTTGTTGATTTTCCTTGGATGCTAATTGTAGGTCCTTATTCCTTTGAGAATATTAACCTTAGGCATATTTTTTTCTTGAGCCACCTTACTATTTACCTATCTCATATTAACAATTCATTTGGTATATTTAAAGTAGCAATAAAGAACCTAAGAAGGTCTAAAGACTATAAAGTACACTTACTACTATAGATTAAGACCTTAAGAGTAGGCATGTAGGTGTCTCAAGGACCCTTGATTGTGTATGTATGAATTCCTAATTATTGTTTATAATCATGAATGATTGATGGATATTAACAAGAACCATTCACTTAACAAGCAACCTTAAATCATATATTCATACCATGATGTCATCTTATATAAGTTTATGCCCTTTCCCAACTCAAGATGATTGTGTATACTCCATTTGTATGGATAATATGTGAGCTTGGCCTTAAGGAAGGATCAAAACACAAATATTCTCATTGTATTTATCTTGTTGTATCTTGATGATATAATTAAGCTTAGACCTTCAAGGAAGTATCTCTAACATCTCCCTTAATTTTACCTTTATGGGAAACATGTTTGTTGGTGTATTAGCTATAGGTATTGATTTTACCTTAGTTTAGCATGTTTGTCATGGTCTCATACAAGATTAGTATGACTGAGATGACCCATGGTGACCTTAAATCCTTATGTACATAAAACCATGGAATGGATAAGGTTGGAAGGTGTGAAATCATGAATGGAGGATATGAAACTATGAATGATGGGTGGAAAGAAGTTTATGTAATGAGAAATAGTAGTGAAAATTATTGATATGGGATGAAAAAAATGGAGTTGGAAAAGAGGCATTAGGATTATGCCAAGACAAACTTGAGAGTCCTATGAAATCATGGGTATATACTCTTCAAACCATATCAACTTAGAGAAATTTTAAGGAGCATAAGAAGATGAAAATGAAACATAAGAATTTGCAAAAAACCTTAAAATATGCTAATTTTCCTTAAACATTGCTAAATAGTGACTCTTTGGAGATAATTTTAAGATCCATTGATGGCTTATTGGATATAATTATTCATGAAACCCTTGATAATATTTATTGGAGGACATGTGAACATTATGGAGACCTTAAATAATAATCCAAGAAATCTTGATATTAGTTTCTCTCTCCTTGACCATACAATCTCCTTCAGAATCATTTAGACTATAAATTTGCATTTTATACCTATTCTTGAGATCCATATTAACCTCAAACGTGTGTAAAATGACTTATTTAATCCATGGAAAGGTTATTCATTTCCCTGAGAAGCCCTAAAAACTTTAATTTTCTTGATATGATGCTCTGATGAACAGAAATTATAGAAAATCGACTACCTTCCTAGATGCAAGATTGTTGATGTATGCCTTTACCAATTTTATAACCCCTAGATCCTACTATAATCTATATGAGACTAATATATTTATCCAAAATGGTAGACTTGGATTTTCTCTCTCATGGTCATAACCCCTACAAACCTTGAGAGCCCTCCTTATGTTCAAACTAGCAAGATGACTCAAGGGAACTAGTTTTGGGAATGTTTTTCATCCATTTGACATAAATATCTTATAAAACCTCTACCATATCCTATTTTTCAAGTTCTTGGCCTCAACTATATGGGATGGTTCGTATAATTTTGTACTTGTGATGAAATTACATTGAAATATCCTTCTCATTACCTTTTCTTCAAACTTAAGACTTGAAATGCCAATTTTAGGGAAAGATAAGGATACCATGAGTCAAGAAGAGGATAATAACAATAAAAAAGTCATTTGACATCTTTATATATCTTAATTTGGCACATGGGAGCTCTATTTGGACCTTTTCCAAGCTTAAAATTACATTAAATGACCTTTTAAAGGCATGAAACTTTGGGTAAATATTAATGTCATGAAAATGAAATTATTTCAAAGTATTATGAAGGATTTTATGAAATTTTTACACCAATTTTATCATTATATGGACAAAACTTGTCCCTTTTAGGCAAAAAATACATAGTTTAAACCACATTGAATAGGATTATAATGTTACCCTAAGAAGTTTTGAATTATATGGGTTGGTATTTGGCCTTGACAGGACAAATTACCAAAATTTTTGGAGACTCACAAGGGTTGACCACCCATCTAGTCAAGATAACCTACTATATTTCACATGACAATGGCAATATAAAACACATCAACATGACTTGATGACTCTCTTAACTGATAAATAGACTTTTTGGACTTTATAACACCTCTTTGATTGTAACAACAACTAGACTAAAAGGAAACAACACAAAGAATAGAAACTATACTATGAAGCAAACATAACCAACCTAAAGAAAAACAAAAACAAGACAATATACTACTTTTTATATTCACTTATTTAAACATGACAAATAACTTAAAATAACTAACTTGAAATGAAAATCTTTCCTCCAAGGTCAAATGGAAAGTTGGATTTTCCACCATGGAGACTTCAAACATAATTTCCATCTCTTTATAGCCTCATCTTGTAGATAGGGGCACTTGTACATTCATGGCTTATTGATGATGTAGCTAGGCCTTATACTTCCATTCTAATGTGCATAGATTGTATATGTGGATCTAATACCTAATCATCCTCCTCCCATATTATTTTACTTTGAAATAATAATGCCAATTCTTCATCTTTTATGGGCTACCAAAGATATGATATGTCTTGGTTAATACCTTCACTTTACTCCACATTGGATGGTGACTTGTCAAGGTCTTCATGATTGAAATATTATATCTCTTTAAGCATGCTAAAGGACAATATCTCTTCATTTTATTTGTTTTTATGAGAAATGATTCGAGGTAATACCTTAAAAAACACTTCTTTATTCCTTACATCATCATTAACTTTCTCTTCTTTTGGAAAAAACTTGATAGGTTCAGTAACTGATTGGTATTTAACATCCTCAATAGGAAGTGTGAGACCATGAATATATTTATATTCATTCTAAATATCCATATATTTCTACCAAAGTTTATCATCATTACCTTGATACTTGTCTTCCTTAATTTGACTGCACTCATCAATAGTAATTGTTGCAAGCTCTTGAGGAAAATCTTGATGAAGGAAAGTTGTTATGTGATCAAGAGGCTCTTGAGAAATAACTTCTTGTTGTTATACTAAAACTACTTCTTCTTGTGTGTTATCTTTTATCTAAAACTCATCTTGTAATTCATATTCTTTGATATTATGAAAGACTAAGTTATGGCTATCCTTACCTGTAAGTATTTCAATGGTGATGTCCTCTTTATATTCAACCAAAACCTCTTTCTCATCTCCTATCACTTTAGCTAAAAATTATTAATTCACATCACACAAGATTGGCTCCTTCTCAAGGATTGGCATGGTAAACCCCTAAAAATACTAAATAATATGAGCAAGGTCAAAATATGTTACCATAGATGTCTGATTTTGCTCATAGAGCTACTCATATTGGATCATTTTCACTTGCTCTCTTCACCACAAGTTTTCTTAAATAGTTTTCCATGAAGGAAATGCCTTTGGATTTTGAGAAGAAAGGAGTAGAGACTGAATGACTTTAGGTTTGATCTTGAATTCAACATCTTAATTTATGCTTGAATTCTATTCTTTCTCCCTTGACTGCTACATTTGTTTCCAAGTCATGAACTTGGGTTTAGAAACCTCTTGAATTGCACTTATTGCAGCCATGGCTATAAAAGAAGGAATTTTTTGCTGATCTTGTGTTGCCTTTGAATCAGCCATTGATTGCTAAAGATGATAATCTACAAGCTCAACTTGCTTGGCTAGGTGATCCTAGAAGTCATGAATTAACTCACTATATATATCTCCCTACACACCTAAAGATGAAGGTTTATGTATGATCTATTGTGAAACATGAAAATTAGCCTTCTCAAAACATACTTCTTCAAATTTTTGAGGCCTCTCTTAGATAGACTTTTAGGTAAGAAATATAGGTAAAGTCTAAATGGAATTTTGAGGGCTATGATATTCATTAGTTTTATGTTCATGAAGAGAAAAGGGAATCTCAATGGGAACATGATGTTCATTGTGGTGATCCTAGTGTTTCTCATGGACCACCAAGCTCTATTCAATGCTTAGTATTAGACCACATATGTCTAGGGTATCAGAACTAAACTTTGAATGGCCTTAATTTATGAAAAATTCACGTACCTCTTTGGCTTGCTGCAATGATGATCTCATACTCTCAATTTGATGCTTGGAAATCTCATGTCCATATCTCTTTTGAGTGTCTATGCTTACCATCTATTTCTCATAGCAAAACAAAGATTTTTTAAAGCTTGAGATGAATTGTTTTGGGATTTGATTAGGATAATTAGGAAGATAACAAGGCTCATGAAGGTTATCATAAGACTAGTATGAGTCACCATACTACTAATAAGGCTTTGTATATGGTTGGTGATGCTCATCATAAGGCTGATATAAATAATAGTAGGGCTGATAGGGGTCATAGTAAGATGTATATGGATCATATTAGAACTGATGATAAGGAGATGAATAACAAAAAATTTCTCCATAGGCTACCATAGCCTAGAAAACATATGAAAAATAACTGAATTTTAAACAAAATATGTGTTTTACCTTAGAGATAAGGACCATATTAGTACTTAAAATTGCTTTTAGAGACCAATATGTTGTAAATGTGTACTCCAATGGCTAGATATGTATCCCACCAGACATGCCAAAACTATTAGAAACCTAGATAGCACCATAATTGAAGGTATATTATAGGATTTCCTTCAAATATAGAGTAACATTGGAATGGTCTAGGGTGTGGGACACCTGCACTTAGACAAACCTATAGATTGTGAGGCTAGCTCCTCTAATGTATCACTTGTGCTTTAATTACTAAAGCCTACTTTTTATTTTGGGATGAAAATGGTTATAAGGATTATCAAAATGATAATCTATTATATTGATGTTGATACACCTATATTGTTGGTTCATCCATTCTATTTGATCTCATACAACACTGATAAGATAATTCAAATCATTGAATCTACAACTCCAAGGATTCCTATGAAATAATATTTCATTTAGAGGTTCATAAAGTGACCAAATAATGAGGGAAATGATGGAATATGTATGATTAAATGTACTAATTATTCAATATATCCATTTTTATCTCAATCAACATTAGATACGACCTATATAATATGGCATACATGTAAATAAGTGAGATTAGGACCTGATAAGGGATAAAGTACTACCACATGTGAAAATAAAACCAATATAACACACTATACCAATATATAGGAATATAAAAATAGTCATTTTCTTCATCTAAAAGGTTACAAAGATCAATCTTGGAAGATTTTAATCATTGACAAAGAGAGAGGTCTAATAAATGGCTTGAAATCTTAAATATATAGAAGTAAAAAGAGAATTAGACAAAAGATTAGCATAGAAGAGATAAGATTAAGTGAAATAAACATCATATCTATTAAAATTTGAGTACAATTTTCTAATAATATTCCTTAAGACTTGTCTTCAAGTTAAAAGTCCTTGCATGAGATTTACATGAGTTCTTTGGTATTAGAATGAGACGATGGGCCATCTTGACTTGTCAAAGCTCCTTACTCAACATGATACACCATTTTTTTGTTTATTTAACTCACCTTAAAATAATAACAAGATAATTTTATGAATTATATTGCATGAATACCATGGATTATGGATGGATTGCTAGTTAACTCATGTTTAGTCAACTCAAAGTGATTGACTCTTGAGACTAGTTAACTGCTTCCTAATCCCTCACTTGCATGAATTGTAACTTTAAGACTAAAATTTCATGTAATATACACTTTAATATTATTTATTAAGTTTGAAAAATTAACATTAACTCCTTTTATAGACTTCGAATGCCATTTCACTTTAATTGTTTGACCAATTAGGCCTACTAGGTCAATTAAGCCTAGTAGCCTACCTTTTTGCATTTGATGACCATTATAACGTGAATGAAAACATTGAAACCAGAAAATATGAATATTATAATACTTATAATAACCCCTCATAACATTAAATAGGTCCTTTTGATGAAGGAACACCTACAACTTAGTTAAACTATTTGACTAGGTCAAATTGCCTAAATGTCCTACAAAGTGGTTGGTTTAGATGAGCTAATAAGGACACTTATAGAAATATTTTTAATCATATTATTATTTTTGGATGAATAAAATGTCTCAAGATTCACCCTCTATGGATTGGAATCCATTAAACTGCCTTATACCTCTCCTTTCATCACTTTTTCTTTAAAAAACTCTATTTTTTACAATGATCCATATAATTTCATATAAAAAATTACCATTTTTGGGACAATATATTATTTTAATTTATGTTTTAATAGGTTTTAGTTTGATTCACAAGGTTTTTATTGAAATAAAATTGACTTTTCTCAAAACTATTCCTTATGAGGGTTTGGGAGGGTTTGGGAGGGTTTTGGAAGTGAACCTTCTTAACGATGGTTCATAAAGTACAAACCTCCAAACCCAAACTTATTTACATTAATATCTAGTGTATATACCCCATAAAATTCCTTGATAACATTGTATTCCCATGTAAAAGGTATGAAAATATGCCTACATAAATAAGTTTGTCTATAGGGTTTTGCTTGCATTCTAGACATGCTCATGCTCTTAGTGATTACTCATAAAGCACATATAATCAACCAACCTTAGTTTTTAATTAATTATAATTGTATATGGGTCCTTAGAACATTATAATATCATGGTGAAAGATATTATCACTTGATCAGGTGGCTCGAATGGGTGCCTTAAGACTACAAAGTTTGAATTCCTCCTTGTGAGTGAAATTGGACTTTCCATTGTCTTTATTATGCTTATAATACCTACTCTAGGACCTGTACCACATCATAATAGTATCCTATGTTGTAATATTTTCTTTTGGATGTTTAAATGTGTTTTTAGTGATACAAGACTTCTTTAGCCTAAAACAAGATTTTAGGCCTAACTGGCTAAATTTGAATTTTGTAGTTCAAGGAAATTGTAGATGATACGGGGATTCAAAACCATTGTGAAACCTTCATTAATACCTCTTCTCAACTTGCATTTTCATCTTCAATGACCAAATATTCAAGTTTGCTTTTTGTGCCTTTGAGACTACCTATAGGTGTATGATAATAATAGAGGTTTACAAACTTGTCCCTTCCTTCCAAAATAAAGTTTATAAATTTTAAACACCTAAAACATGTTTTATTAGTGATATTAATATTTTTAACTAGTCTCAAAGTCATTAAGTGTTATAAATGCCTTTTTTCACTACTCAAGGGTTTATTACAAACATAGCTTGTTAAACCCTAGTAGAGTGAGTTTGTTTATCTTCCCATATTCACTTAGATATTAAAAAATGTATAACATTTAAAATGTCTTAGTAACCTTTCTTCAAGTGTCATAAATCTTGAACAAAACTCCAAACAAGAAAAAATATCTTAAGAGCATATAGGCCTATTTTGCTCCTTCACTTAGCTAGTTCTCAAGAGAATGATTTACATGGAAAATGAATATGGATCTCTCAGAATGTGTGTGTGTGTGTCTATATATATATATATATATATATATATATATATATATATATATATATATATATATATATATATATATATATATATATATATATATATATAAGATAACCTTAAACTATTTTAAAAACCCATGATGAGGTTAAAACCCTTTTCCAAACCTTGAAACCCTCCAAGAAGGTCTACCTACTCCAATGGTGACTAAATTTAGACATGTAGGTGATTGTGTAAAAATAGTGTGTAATTACACATTTTAAATGACCCATCAAAGATTATTTATAGGTATAAAAATTAATAATGACTAATACCACCAAATTTCATGATTGGATGATGCATATTTTGGCTTTTAGGTGTAATTTTTTGACATCTAGTGATTGGTTTCCTGCTTGCTTAGTCCTAAAACTACGTTTTCCTTCCTTTCACCTTGTACTGGGCTTGATCAAGGTGAATATTATTTCTAAATACCATGACACTTATCCTTTAATTTAACTCACCCTCCATTGGTCAACTTGTAGAACTATGCAACCTTCTTTAGACTTTATATCCTCAAGGAAATTCTTTATGACTATGTTCCCTCACTAATTTAGGTGATGTTCATGAGGTTTAGAGATGTCTATTAGTCATATAATCATGAATTTGTGTTTATATACTCCTTATTTCACTTTAAATCCTCCACCTATCTCCTTTTCTTGGCACATTCACTCTTATGCATGTTTTTATGCCTTGTACACAATCAAAATCCATATAATCCTTTTATAGGTAACTTCTTTATTGAGTTGGCATAATTATGGATATTTAAAAAGGTATTGGAGATGAAAATAGTCACTTGAATATTATAGGATGTCTCAATATTTTATCTCCTTTACTTGAAAGGATCTTGAGTTTGTAATTGCTAACATATGACTGTGTGAGAGAAAATTGCCATTTGGATGGTTGTAGGTTGCATTGATGAGGTGAAATTAACCAATTCTTTGTTTATATTTTTAAACTCATTATATTTTGGAAATAATTTCATCATATTTTATCCTAATAAACATAAATTTTGACAATAAAATTCCATCATGGACTATGCATCAACCTCTTGTTCACCAACTTTTAAAAATAAGCATGAGTTCCATAGAGAACGCTATAAATGGTAACTTTTACAGTTAACATTGAATGTAGCTATATTTGGAGTGTCATATTGATTTTAATTTATCCATTATACATCACTTACCCAATGAGATATTCATACTAACATGAAGCTCTATCATTAGTCCATTCTACTATCATTCTCTTATTGCTTATAGACAGGCCTATGTACTTATGTGACTATAGTTGTTGGTTTTAAATGTGAGATATTAAGCCTTTAATTGTTTGGAATCCATAAATTTATCCTTATTTTATATTCATCACCATACACATTATATTCATTCATATTCAATACTCCATCCTTTAAAATAGACCTCTCTCTCTATAAACTTGACTATGTTTGACTTTTATAGGCTTGTACGGACTGAGTATAAGTCCCAAACCTTGAGAAAGTCAAAGGTGGATTTTATGATATTCTCATGATTTAAATAATAGTATCCATAGGTTTCAAAACTCTCTTTAATCTCAAACTCTCTCTCTCTCTCTCAAAGTCCTAAACCTACTTCCCTATACACTCCTTGGCTCTTGATTGTGTGTCCATGAAAGATGACTATAGGTTACCTTTATATGAGTATCTTGACCTATAGATCAACTTGGTGTTTTTTATAAGAATATATTGGAATATATATTTGTTTTAATATGATTTAAATGACTTAATATCAAATCCAATATTTTCATCAAGGTTTCAAGATTATCATTTGATGAATTTGACTATTCTCCTTGAGCATTGTTGTATCTTGATGAAATAGGGCTTATTTTTATAGAATATGTCAAAATTATGACCTTGAGTATGTCACCAAAAGTATTTATAATATTTTCCTTGACTCTATAACTTGATTAAATGATATAACCTCCTTCATTTTACAATCTTCCTTAGTGTTCCCAAGATAACATTATCTTGAACACATCTTGATTGTAGCCTTGAAATTGGTTATCAATAGTCATTTGCTCAGTCTTAGTAGGGTTTACTAGTTTTTACACCAAATTTTAATTACCATGATGATTAACAACCTCTTATTAAAGTTATACTTAGCTTTAACTTTATCCTTTTAGTCTCCAACTTCTCCTTGTCTACATTCTTGTTCTTGCTCCATCCCTTATCTTAGTTGTAGCTACTGATTTTCATTGGAAGCTGGATATAGGTCCTTCCTCTTTTGAGAATATTAACCTTAGGCATATGTTTTTCTTAATCCACCTTATTTATGTTACCTATCTCATATTAATAATGCATTTTGAATAATTAAATTATCCATAAATAACCTAGTAAGGTCTAAAGACTATCAAGTACATTTGTTACTATAGATTAAGACCTTAAAAATAGGCTTTTAGGTGTCTCAAAGACACTTGATTGTGTATATATGATTGACTCATGATGGTTTATAATCATGAATTAAGGTTTAATATAAATAATAACCATTCACTTGACATATAATATTAAATCATATATTCATACCATGATGTGATCTTCCAAAGGTTATGTCCTTTCCCAATAGAAGATGACTATGTATACTCCATTTCTATATATATAGTGTGAACTTGGCCTTAAGAAAGTATAAAAAACAAAAATATTCTCCTTGGCCTTATCTTGTTATATTTTTATGAGATAATTGAGCATAAACCTTCAAGGAAGTATCTCTAACCTCTCCCTTCATTGTACCTTCGTGAGAAACCCTTGTGTGTTGTATTGGTTGTAGGTATTGATTTTACCTTAGTTTAACATGTTTATCATGGTCTCATACAATATTAGTATGACTGAGATGACTCATGTTGACCTTAAATCCTTATGTAAATGAAACCATAGAATGAATAAGGGTGGAAAGTGGTAAATCATTAATGGAGGATGGGGAACTATGAATGGAGGGTGGAAAGAAGCTTATGCAATGAGAAATATCAATGAAAAATAGTGATATGGGGATGAAAAAAATGGAGGTGTAAAAGAGATAATAGTTGTATGCCAAGACTAAATTGTGATTCCTATGCAATCATGGGCATATCCTCTTTAAACCATATCAACTTAGAGGAATTTGAAGGAGAATAAGAGCGTGAAAATGAAACAAAGGAGTCTGTAAAAAACCTTAAAATGTGCTAATTTTCCTTAAACATTGTTAAATAATCACTCTTTGGAGATTATTTTAAGTGCCACTAATGTATTATTGGCCATAAGGCTTCATGAAACCCTTGATAATATTTCTTGGATTACATGTGAACATTATGGAAACCTTCCTAAATAAGAAACTAAGAAATCTTGATATTGCTTTCTCTCTCCTTGACTATATAATCTCCTTTAGAAGCATCTAGACTATAGATTTACATTTTAGACCTATTATTAAGATCCATATGACCATAAAACGTGTGTAAAATTACTGATGGAATCCATGTAAAGGTTATTCACATCCCTAAGAAGCCCTAAAAACTTGAATTTTCTTGATATGATGCCCTCATGAGGAGAAATTATAGAAAATTGATAGCCTTTCTTGGTGTAAGACTATTGATGTATGCCTTAAATTTAAATGAATTATTCATGAATGAGAGATGAAAAATTTTAGAATCAATTACACTTGATATAATCTCTCTGTGACTACTTTCTTTAGCCAAATTTGTAAACCTAAATTTTCTCTATCATGGTCGTACCACCTACAAACCTGAGAGCCCTCCCTATTTGAAAACTACCAAGATGACTGAAGGGAACCAATTTTGGGCCTATTTTTCCTCCATTTAATATAAATCCCTTTTTTCACCTCTACCATGTCTTATTCTTCAAGTTTTTTGCCTCAAATTTATGGAATGGTTCGTACAATTCTATACTTGTGCATGAAATTGCATTGAAATAGCCTTCTCTTTACCTTTTCTTCAAACTTAAGACTTAAAACACCAATTTTATGGAAACATAAGGATACCACGAGCCATTAAGGAGATAATAATAGGAAAAAAAGTATTTTACATCATCATATAGCTAAATTTGGCATGTGGGAGCTCTATTTGGACCTTTTTCAAGCTTAATATTACATTAAATGACCTTTTACATACATGAAACTTTGGATAAATATTAAATTCATGAAAATTAAAATATTTAAAGTTATTATGAAGGATTTTATGACCTTTTTACACTAATTTTATCATTAAATGGCTAAAGCTTGTCCCTTTTAGGCCTAAAATACATAATTTAGACCACTTTCAATAAGCTTGTAATAGTACTCTAAGCAATTTCAAATTATATAGGTTGGTGTTTGACCTTGATAGGACAAGTTACCAATATTTATATAATGACAAACTGGTCATTTATTATAAAAATGCCAAGTATCATTTCCCTAACAGGATTATGAAGAAACATGCCTATGAAGGAGGAACTCTCAGGCCAAATCAATGAGGAACACTTGAGCCAATCTCTATAACTTAGTAAAAAATAACCTATGGTATTAGATTTAAAATTCCTAAGGGTGGCCCCATGTATCTTATTCATGTTCTAATGCCAAAAACTAGTGATGATGATGTCGACAATGAAGTAGAGTTTGATCACAGCCCTTATGAAGACCTATCTAATAGTAATCTATTTGGCATACATGTCATTTGTACCCTTAGCTAGTTATTCACCATAATCCACTTCCTTTATATCACCCTAAAATTATATCCTAGGACCAAAAATAATCTATAGTGCCTATATATAAGTTTGAGAATGATGAGGCCTTTTACAATTTTCTAGGCCTATGAGACAATGTTTTATTGGGAGACCACAAGAAAGGGTTATCAATCAAACTAGATCCTAAAGCCTATTTTTGATAATGGGTGAGCACCCTTAGCCAAAAATAATTTAATAAAACATGTAAGGTAAAAGTAAATAGAAAATCTAGTCTTCTCATGAAAACCTATTTCAAGTGCCATTAGACAAGGTTGTTCACTCTTCCTCAAACATATCTCCAGAGACCACCAATGATGAACTTGCCTATGGGTCCAGCTTTAGTTTTGAATAAAAACATGACTTAAACCAAATAATTTAAGAGTTTTTAATAGTGTTTGTCATATGACCATACTTACCATTGGGAGATTTTGATTCATCTTTCCTAGGGGCACTTCAAATCATTATAGGCCAATTCAAATCATTACCAACTATTTTAGAGGATTGTTTGACTCTCCTTATAGAATACACTACAAAATTCAACATCAGGCTATTGTAGACATAGATTGCACCCTAGTTGAGTAGAAGATTATTCAATTCCTTTACTCAAATCTAATCCAACATGGGAATGACCCTAGGTTGTAGGTTACCTAATCTTAGGTCATACCTCTAGGTTTTTCTATGAGGATAGCTCTTTTGATGTATCACTTAGCTCATTTACACTAAATGATACTAATTATTGGGGGAAAGGGAGAGAAAGATAAATAAAAGGGAAATATAAGTTAATGTTGGTGATGCACCTAAATTGATTTCTCATCCACTCTATTTGAACTTCTAAAAACACACAACTCTAAATGTTTTTTATGCATTTGTAATTCATGCAGAGGTACACCAAGTAATCTGTTAGGGTGTGGAGCTAAAAGCTTCACCAAGGAGCATACTTTGACAGGTTCGGGTCTACACAAACACTGGCATCGGTCAGGAGTGACTGACGTCGGTCAAATGCAGTTGCAGAGGCACTGACGTCGATAGAGGGTCAACCGGTGGCGGTCACAGGCAAGCAGCAGGAACTGACGTCAGTTACCTGTGCATCCAGAAAGTGATTTTCGAGGACAGAAGCGAGTGTTTGCATGATGAGTTTGAGTTGTAGTCTCAAGCTTGCATCTCTATTATTAGAAATACTATTTTTAGAGCCCTTGTTCAAGTGACTTAACTATTTGTTGGAAGTGCATGCTCAAGTTTCCTAATTCTATATGTAGGAAAGATCTTCTTAGCTTAGTGTGTAGAATTGTATGAGCAGAACATTGTGAATGTTTGAAGAACAGTACATAATTGAATCAATCCAGGTTTGTTGGAGTTGATTGTTCTTGAGAGAGAGAGCTCTTGAGGAATAGAGATCTAGTGAGAGATCTATACATCTAGGAGAGGTGTGGAAGAAAGAAGTTTCTTCAATTGTATTCCTTTTGTAAAGAGTTTGTTAATACAAGTTTTCAGGGTGGTTTCTCATATCTCTTGTTCTTGCTATTTATCATTCTAGTTACTTGTCTATCTGATTTATTTCCACGTTTATTGCTTTCAAAAGTGTAATCTATTGTTGGTTGATCCCCAACAAGTGGTATCAGAGCTCAGGTTCACTAACAGGTGGTTCAGATCTGTGTAGTGTGTATTGATTACAGGTTCTCACAGGGATTTTTGTAGGGATTTCTATTTGAGTGGGAAAAGCAATGGCAAATGAAAGTAAATTGAGAATGGAAAAGTTCAATGGCAAAAATTACCAACATTGGAGAATACAGATAGAGGATTATCTATATCAGAAAGATCTCTACTTACCGTTAGGTGGGGTTGCAGAGAAGCCCAAAGACATGGAGGATGAAGAATGGGAAGTTCTTGACAAAAAGGCTCTGGGGTCTATAAGACTGAGTCTAGCATCCACTGTGATATCTAATTTATCACAGGCAAAGTCTACGGTAGAGTTGATGACTACGTTAGCAATTTTTTATGAAAAACCCTTAGCTTCTAATAAGGTATATCTTATGAAGCAGTTATTTAATTTGCATATGCAAGAAGGTGGATCTGTTTCTACTCATCTAAATGATTTCAATGGAATTGTGAATCAATTAAGTTCAGTCAATATAGTGTTTGATGATGAAATAAAAGCTCTTTTAATATTATGCTCTTTGCCTGAAAGCTGGCATGGCTTAGTAATGGCAGTAAGTAATACTGCATCTGCATCAAATATTTTGAAAGTAGAGGATGTTGTTAGTGTTATCTTGAATGAGGAAATTTGTAGGAAAACCACAGAAGAGACATCTGGGAATGCTTTAAGTTTTGAGAGCAGGGGAAGGCAGAAAGAGGAGCAAGAAAGGTAGATCAAGATCCAAATCTAAGGGGAAAGGCAGGTCTAAATCCAGAAATGGCAGAAGGCCACAATGCTGGAATTGTGGAAAGATGGGGCACATAAATAGAGATTGTTGGTCAAAGCCTAAGGAGGACAATCAACATGAAGGAAAGGAAGAAGCCAAGGTTGCAGGTATTGCACAAAATGCTTTAATTTTCTCTCTACATAATAATATAGAATCTTGGGTGTTAGATTCTGGTGCATCTTTTCATGCTACCCCTAACAGGGAATATTTTAGTAACTATATCCATGGAGATTTTGGAATAGTGTATCTAGGGGATGATGAGCCCTATAAGATAATTGGCAAAGGTAAAGTGCAGCTGAAGATGCAGAATAGCAACACATGGGTGTTGAGAGATGTGATGCATGTTCCTAGCTTGAAGAGAAATTTGATTTCTGTAGGAAAGTTAGGGGATGAGGGTTGTACAGTAACTCCCACAATAGAATCTTGGAAGGTGACCAAGGGTGCACTTGTTATGGCCAGAGGTAAGAGAGAAGGTACTCTCTATTTGTGTAATTGTGTTACTAACAAATCTCCTTCTGTATTATCTACTTCAGATGTGGATGCTAAATTGTGGCACTCAAGGCTTGGCCACATGAGTGAGAAGGGGATGTCAATTCTTAAATCCAAAGGTATGCTTTCAGATTTAAAAGGCATAGATCTAGAGTTTTGTGAGCACTGTGTATTTGGAAAATAGAAAAGGGTTAGTTTTCTCAAGATTGGGTCTACTAAGAAGAGGCACAAGTTGGAGCTTGTTCACACAGACGTGTGGGGACCGGCTCAGGTTGCTTCCATTAGAGGATCACAGTATTATGTATCTTTCATAGATGATGCTACAAGGAAGGTATGGATCTATTGTATTAGAATAAAATCTGATGTATTTGAGACTTTTAAAGTTTGGAAAGCTATGGTTGAGAATGAAATAGGTAAAAGATTAAAGTGCCTGAGATCAGACAATGGCGGTGAGTTCTGCAGTCATAAGTTTAGAGATTATTGTTATATGCATGGAATCCATAGGCAAAGGATGGTTCCAAGGACACCTCAGTAGAATGGAATTGCTGAAAGGATGAACAGGACAATAATGGAGTGTGCAAGATGTATGAGATTGCATGCTGGTTTGCCTTTATAGTTTTGGGCACAAGCTGTTGACACTATAGTATCCCTGATTAACAGAGGACCCTCTACAGCTCCGGATGGTGGTATTCCAGAAGAGGCATGGACAGGTAAAAAGGTTGATCTCTCATATCTCAAAGTTTTTGGTTGTGAAGCTTTTATGCACATAGATAAAGAAAATAGAAAGAAGCTTGATGCTAAGTCTATGAGGTGCACGTTTATTGGCTATGGCTCAGATGATTTTGGTTACAGATTGTGGAATCTAGAAACTAACAAGGTAATCAAGAGCCGTGATGTTGTTTTCAATGAAAGAGTGATGTATTGTGATCAGCTAAGGAAGCTGAATCAGTCTGAGCAAAGCAATGGTGAATTGGATGAGGTAAAGGTCCAATATGAGCTCATGGGAAATAGAAATAATCACTTGCAGTAAAACACAGAGACTGACGTCGGCAGGTTAAGAACCAGCGTCGGCAGTACAAAAACTAGCGTCAGTCGTACAGAGACCGACGTCGGCAGGACAGACACCGAGGTCGGTCAGGCAGAACTGACGTCGGCCAATAACAGGTCTGGAGGTGACTGAGGTCAGTCACTATCAGAGAATTTGGGTGGACAGGGTGTTGTGAACGAGTCTCAGACACCCATCAGGAGGTCGAAAAGGGTGAGTAAGCCTCTAATTAGATATTCTCCTTCTTTATTTTATTTATTGCTAACTGATGGTGGAAAACCAGAGAGTTTTGAAGAAGCAATACAGGTGGAGTCCAAGAGTCAGTGGGAGCGTGGCATGGTTGAGGAGTTGGAGTCCTTAAGAGAGAACCAAACATGGGATTTGGTTGAATTGCCCGCTGGTAAGAGAACACTCAAGAACAGATGGACCTATAGGTTGAAGGAAGGTGAGAATGGACAGATGAGATATAAGGCCAGACTGGTAGTAAAAGGATTTGTACAAAAGCCAGGTATTGACTTTGGTGAGATTTTTTCTCCTATTGTTAAGATGACTTCTATAAGGGTTGTATTGTCTTTGGTTGCTTTTGAGGATTTGCATCTTGAGTAGCTAGATGTTAAGACAGTGTTTCTTCATGGAGATTTGGATGAGGAAATTTATATGGAATAGCCAGAAGGATATGAGGTCAAGGGTAAGGAGAAGTTAGTGGGCGGATTGAAGAAAAGCTTGTATGGCCTCAAGCAAGCTCCTAGGCAATGGTACTTAAAATTTGACAGGTTTATGACTGAGCATGGCTACAGTAGGTGTCAATCTGACCATTGTGTTTATTTCAAGAGATTTGATAATGGTAGATATATTATTCTATTGTTGTATGTAGATGATATGCTAGTTGCAGGATCACACATGTAGGATATCTCTGAGCTTAAAGTGAAATTAGCTCAAACATTTGCTATGAAGGATTTGGGAGCAGCAAAGAAAATCCTTGGCATGAGCATTAAGAGAGACAGGAAAAATCACAGGTTGATATTGTCTCAAGAGGATTATGTGGACAAGGTGTTGAAACGGTTCAATATGCAGGATGCTAAACCGATAAGCACACCTTTGGCTGGACATTTTAAGTTGAGTAAAGAACAATGTCCTAATTCATATGATGAGGTAGAGTACATGAGTAAGGTTCCATATTCTTCCACAGTAGGGATTTTGATGTATGCAATGGTGTGTACTAGACCGTATATTGCCCAAGCAGTGGGAGTGGTAAGTAAGTATATGGCCAATCCAGGAAAGGAACATTGGAAAGCAGTTCAGTGGATTCTTAGATATCTGAGAGGAACCAGCAGTAGGCACTTGTGCTATGGAGGTTCAGATACTTCTCTACATGGTTATGTAGATTCAGATATGGCAGGTGATTTGGATGGCAGGAGGAACACTACAGGTTATGTTTTCACTGTAGGTGGAACAGCGGTTAGCTGGATATCAAAGTTGTAGAAGGTTGTTGCCTTGTCAACTATAGAAGCAGAGTATATTACAGCCACAGAAGTTAGCAAAGAGATGATATGGATGACACGGTTCATGGATGAGCTTGGTAGGGAGCATGAGAGTTGGAGATTGTATAGTGACAGTCAGAGTGAAATCCATTTGGCTAAGAATTCAGCCTTTCATTCAAGAACAAAGCACATACAGCTAAGGTATCACTTCATACGACAGGTATTAGAAGATGGTGAGTTGAAGCTGGAGAAGATCCATACGGACAGGAATCCTACTGATATGTTAACCAAGCCGATTAAAAAGGAGAAGTTGAATCTTCATTCAACTTCTGTTGGTCTTCATGATTGAGCTAAAGATGGAGGAGCTAGAAGATGTTACTGTACAGGTACTGGTGCAGCTGTTTATCTCCAAGTGGGAGATTGTTAGGGTGTGGAGCTAAAAGCTTCACCAAGGAGCATACTTTGATAGGTTTGGGTCTACACAGACACCGGCATCGGTCAGGAGCAACTAACATCAGTCAAGTGCAGTTGCAGAGGCACCGACGTTGGTAGAGGGTCGGCTGGTGGCAGTCACAGGCAAGCAGTAGGAACCGACGTCGGTTACCTATGCGTCTAGAAATCGATTTTTGAGGATAGAAGCGAGTGTTTGCATGATGAGTTTGAGTTGTAGTCTCAAGCTCGTGTCTCTATTATTAGTAATACTATTTTTAGAGCCCTTGTTCAAGTGACTTAACTATTTGTTGGAAGTGCATGCTCAAGTTTCCTAATTCTATATGTAGGAAAGATTTTCTTAGCTTAGTGTGTAGAATTGTATGAGTAGAACATTGTGAATGTTTGAAGAGCAGTACATAATTGAATCAATCTAGGTTTGTTGGATTTGATTGTTCTTGAGAGAGAGAGAGCTCTTGAGGAATAGAGATCTAGTGAGAGATCTATACATCTAGGAGAGGTGTGGAAGAAAGAAGTTTCTTCAATTGTATTCCTTTTGTAAAGAGTTTGTTAATACAAGTTTTCAGGGTGGTTTCTTGTATCTCTTGTTCTTGTTGTTTATCATTCTAGTTACTTGTCTATCTGATTTATTTCTATGTTTATTGCTTTCACAAGTGTAATCTATTGTTGGTTGATCCCTAACAAGTGGTATCAGAGCTCAGGTTCACTAACAGGTGGTTCAGATCTGTGTAGTGTGTATTGATTACAGGTTCTCACAGGGATTTCTACAGGGATTTTTGTTTGAGTGGGAGAAGAAATGGCAGATGAAAGTAAATTGAGAATGGAAAAGTTCAATGGCAAAAAAATTGATGCACCTAAATTGATTTCTCATCCACTCTATTTGAACTTCTAAACACACACAACTCTAAATGTTTTTAATGCATCTGTAATTCATGCAAAGGTACACCAAGTAATAAAAACTTGAGGTAAGTGATGGAGAGGCTTGATTCAAGGGACTAACCAATTAATGTATCCATATGTTAGCTTCAATTAAATGACATGAAACACTAAACATGACTTGCATAACAAGATGAACTAGTAGCTAAGTGAGGTTAGGACTTGACAAAGGACAGATTTATACCACATATGTAAGTAAAACTTACATTAACACACTATACCACAATAACTAAATCTAAAATAGTCATCTATTCATCTTAAAAGGTTACAAAGCTCAATCTTGGTAGAGTCTAGTCATGCACAAGAGAGGGATCAATTTTAAGGCTTAGAAGCCTATATATATATATATATATATATATTATAATTGGAATGAGAGAGAGGGATGGATTTGTCATGCCCAAGGATATAAGGACATGGTGATGGAGTGGTAAGTAAGTATATGGCCAATCCAGGAAAGGAACATTGGAAAGCAGTTCAGTGGATTCTTAGATATCTGAGAGGAACCAGCAGTAGGCACTTGTGCTATGGAGGTTCAGATACTTCTCTACATGGTTATGTAGTTTCAGATATGGCAGGTGATTTGGATGGCAGGAGGAACACTACAGGTTATGTTTTCACTATAGGTAGAACAGCGGTTAGCTGGATATCAAAGTTGTAGAAGGTTGTTGCCTTGTCAACTATAGAAGCAGAGTATATTACAGCCACAAAAGCTAGCAAAGAGATGATATGGATGACACGGTTCATGGATGAGCTTGGTAGGGAGCATGAGAGTTGCAAATTGTATAGTGACAGTCAGAGTGAAATCCATTTGGCTAAGAATTCAGCCTTTCATTCAAGAACAAAGCACATACAGCTAAGGTATCACTTCATACGACAGGTATTAGAAGATGGTGAGTTGAAGCTGGAGAAGATCCATACGGACAGGAATCCTACTGATATGTTAACCAAGCCGATTACAAAGGAGAAGTTGAATCTTCATTCAACTTCTGTTGGTCTTCATGATTGAGCTAAAGATGGAGGAGCTAGAAGATGTTGCTGTACAGGTACTGGTGCAGCTGTTTATCTCCAAGTGGGAGATTGTTAGGGTGTGGAGCTAAAAGCTTCACCAAGGAGCATACTTTTATAGGTTCAGGTCTACACAGACACCGGCATCGGTCAGGAGCAACTAACATCAGTCAAGTGTAGTTGCAGAGGCACCGACGTTGGTAGAGGGTCGGCCGGCGGTAGTCACAGGCAAGCAGCAGGAATCGACGTCGGTTACCTATGCGTCTAGAAATCGATTTTTGAGGATAGAAGCGAGTGTTTGCATGATGAGTTTGAGTTGTAGTCTCAAGCTTGTGTCTCTATTATTAGTAATACTATTCTTATAGCCCTTGTTCAAGTGACTTAACTATTTTTTGGAAGTGCATGCTCAAGTTTCCTAATTCTATATGTAGGAAAGATTTTCTTAGCTTAGTGTGTAGAATTGTATGAGTAGAACATTGTGAATGTTTGAAGAGTAGTACATAATTGAATCAATCTAGGTTTGTTGGATTTTATTGTTCTTGAGAGAGAGAGAGCTCTTGAGGAATAGAGATCTAGTGAGAGATCTATACATCTAGGAGAGGTGTGGAAGAAAGAAGTTTCTTCAATTGTATTCCTTTTGTAAAGAGTTTGTTAATACAAGTTTTCAGGGTGGTTTCTTGTATCTCTTGTTCTTGTTGTTTATCATTCTAGTTACTTGTCTATCTGATTTATTTCTATGTTTATTGCTTTCACAAGTGTAATCTATTGTTGGTTGATCCCTAACAAGTGTTATCAGAGCTCAGGTTCACTAACAGGTGGTTCAGATCTGTGTAGTGTGTATTGATTACAGGTTCTCACAGGGATTTCTATAGGGATTTTTGTTTGAGTGGGAGAAGCAATGGCAGATGAAAGTAAATTGAGAATGGAAAAGTTCAATGGCAAAAAAATTGATGCACCTAAATTGATTTCTCATCCACTCTATTTGAACTTCTAAACACACACAACTCTAAATGTTTTTTATGCATCTGTAATTCATGCAAAGGTACACCAAGTAATCAAAACTTGAGGTAAGTGATGGAGAGGCTTGATTCAAGGGACTAACCAATTAATGTATCCATATGTTAGCTTCAATTAAATGACATGAAACACTAAACATGACTTGCATAACAAGATGAACTAGTAGCTAAGTGAGGTTAGGACTTGACAAAGGACAGATTTATACCACATATGTAAGTAAAACTTACATTAACACACTATACCACAATAATTGAATCTAAAATAGTCATCTATTCATCTTAAAAGGTTACAAAGCTCAATCTTGGTAGAGTCTAGTCATGCACAAGAGAGGGATCAATTTTAAGGCTTAGAAGCCTATATATACATATATATATATATATATATATATATATATATATATATATATATATATATATTATAATTGGAATGAGAGAGAGGGATGGATTTGTCATGCCCAAGGATATAAGGACATGGTGAGGCTATAGGTACCTATTCTATTGAGGATATATCCATGTCGATATATGAGACATTTTTTCATAACTATATAACTACCCCTACTCCATTTGATCATAGGTCTCTATTATAAACTAAAAACTGATCTCCTTTATTGGTTTTCATATAGCTATTCTATCGATAAAAACCTACACATCACATAGATTCCTTCTTGATCTCTATATTAGGCCCTAAAATAACTATTCTACCTTTGCAGAGCTTTAATGGTATTGTTTAATCCTAAAATATCTACTTTGGTTCAACTTGGATCATATTTTAACCTCTAGTCAAAGTCTCATAACTTTAATGTTTAATATTGGCCATTGATCTTAATCTAGGCATTCAAGATTACAGCACCTTAAACCTTAATTATTGGCCATTGATCTTGGTCTAGGCTTCCTATATTATGCTAACTATCAACTCCTCATTTACTCCACAAGATCCTACTAACTCTTTAACCTCTCACACACTCTAGATATAATTCTATATGAATTAACATGAGCCATAGATATTCTACCAGATTAACATGGTTGAGACACTTGGCAATGTCTCATTAGCCTTTTAGATTCATTGACTTGTTGACTCATCACTCACTATTAGATCTCCTTTATATTATTTCATGATCACCATTGATCTACTTGGACCAACTAACCTTATTAGTTACCAAGCACCATTAGATCTCTATTAGGACACCCAAGATCTTGCCACTTGTTAGCTTCTCACTTACATTAATATTTTGACTTGATGTTTACTGTTGATCTTTAATATATGATCAAATGTGCTCCATTAGATCTTGGGACCCACTAACATCATCAGGTTATAAGGTCACCTTTGGATCTTAACCTTAGATCCCAAGATATGGACACTTTTTAGCTCCATGTTAAACTTGGGAACATTTGAATTTAAATGGATATTTTATGAAGCTTTTACATGGTGTCCCCATGAACGTCTTACTCTGCAAGTCTAGCTTTGAAGCTTTATATCTTAAGATAATAAGCTCATCAAGATAGAAAATTTTTAGAGCATGATCTTGGCATGAATAACTTCATGTCCATATAATCTTTTGGTCATGAGATAATTTCTAAGCATACTTATTAAATGCATAATCAAGCTAACCAGTCCATTTTTTGATGATGTTCTTATGAAGGTTTGGTTCTTTTGGACTTGTGTAAGAACTTTCAAGGATCAAAATGAGTGTTTGAGACCTTTGAAACCTGATTTATTTCAATGAATTCTTTAAAAACCATGATAACATCCTATATCTTCTTCCCTTATAGCTATAAACCTATCTTAAGACTTATTTCTCAAATATCAACAAATTACACTTTAATCTTCCCTAAAGTGTTTCAAAATATTTGTAAGAAATATGAGATCTTTAGACCACTAATTTCATCCATAACTCTTTCATAAAAAATCCATTTAGGAATAAGCTTTATATATAGGCCAAAATTGGCCAACATCTTTTATGACCCACATGGAAGCATGCATGTTATGCTTGAGAACCCATACTAGTTGCCTTATTCAAGCCATTAGGCATGGAGTCTCCTCTTTGGTTCAACATATGATCTAAATCTAAAATTTATTGCCCCTCTAGATAATTCTTCTTGAATCAATAGGGACAATAAGAAACAAAACAATAACAAAGTGCCAAAGGAACTTATTGAAGGTAAACATAGAACATAAGGGAAACTAACCTAAACAAAGTAAGGACCACTAACCTAATGTACTAAGACAACACTTGGAGGAAAACAAACAACTAATTATATACAAGGAACCTAAATAACTAAGACAAGCATGATTCACTTGGATCAAAAGGAAAATTCATAAACTTACTTAGTCTAAGAGATGGTATAAGTTATAAAGCAAGATGTCTATTGAATATGACCAATTTGGAGGATCTCTTCTTACATACCAACTCTCTTACCCTATTATAAAGTGAATCATAAACAACAAACCAGTCATCAATAAATACAAATGGGTCTTATTCTTTAGGATCCTTCTTATCATCTACAAACTTATCAAATTCTTTAAGGAGCCTTACATAGTCCACCAAATCTTGGTCCTTATCATCCATGGAAAACTCTTTCTCCACCTTCTCAAGTAGTTGACCTTCAAATTGGAAAATATCTTCTTGGGAGCGATCTATTTTCTACTGCCAATCATCTAAGAGTAGATTAAAAATTGGCTAAGGTATTGAGTCACCTCCAAGAACAATAAATTCCACCTTGATTTCAAGAGATTCCTCTAGGACTACAACATTTTGAGGAATGACTTGAAATTTATCTCCTTCATCCTTGATAGTAAACTCTACCTCATGTAAAGCTGAAAAAGAATATTCAATATGTTTCTCTTCATTCAATAAGGTCGAATTGTTCTTGTGTTCACCAAGGGGAGTCCCTATGGTGATTTCTTATTCATAATCATTCATGACATTGATAAACTATGGCTTGAGCTATTTCCTCCTCACTTATCTCAAAATTGGCTTCTTCTCAAAAAAGGTGGGGAGTAAGGTTTATGGGTTGGATTGGGAATGGAGGGAACTTTCTTGTAGCTTGAAACCTTGAGAATGGTTGACTCCTAAAAAAACTCTTGTAGGGAAAGCAAGTTGAGTTGGGAAATCGAAGGAGCACCTTCTTCTACAAGAACTTCATTTTACTCATATCCCTTTTGAGACTCTTAAATAATTTCAAACTACCCTTCAACCTTCACAATTGAAGTCTCCCTCTTGTTTTGAGAACATCTTTGGATAAACCTCCAAGATGAAAAAGCTAGAGGTTCATTAACATTTTGATTTTGTCTCTCCTCCTCTTTCCTTGTCTTTAACTAATTATCTTAAACAATTAACATTTCCTCCTTATTTTTCATATCACTTTGGATGGATTTCCATGAGGGAAAGGACTTTTATTCTTGAGGAGGAAGGGGTGGGGATTCAGTGACTTTGGGTTTACTTGACTACATGACTTGACTCCATGATGGAAACATGGGCTCATGGTTTTCTTGCATGGTATGCATTATGACTTGAGGAATGAAAGGATGTATGTGTAGTTGAGGTGATGTTTTGTTTACAATTACCAATTTTTGGTACAAATGTTTATCTATAGCTTCAATTTTCATATTAAGGAAGCTTCAAAATTAGACCTTGATTACTCATGATGGCTGGCTCTTTCAACACAAACTTTCTTTTCCTCCTAGAATCTCCCTTGGATAGGTTTCCATGAGGGTAAGGTTGATAATAATTAGGGTAACTCTGATGGATTTGAATCTCATGTGGTGAGGGCTTATGAGGCTGACATGGAGTGAATGAGGGAAGGCAATGTAGGTGAAGGGGTGTTTGATGTTATTCATGGGTTCCCAACTTCTCCTCAATCTTGGATATAAGTTCATATATTTCAAGAATATCACTACTATTTTAAAGATAATATTCCCTAATGAAGGACATCTAACTTTCCTTTACTTATTGCACTAAATCTCTAACACATCTAATGACATGTTTTGGGATCTCTTACCCATACCCCTTCAATATGTCAATGTTTATCATATTTTTTCTTGTTCCAATATAGATTTTTTAAGGTTATATATAGAATGGATTTGGTATGAGTAGGCTATTAAAGAATGTCATGTTTCTACCGTGACTAATCAAGAAAATTATAATAGGATTGGCATGAGCCTTGATACTACTTATAAGGCTCTATTTACTCTTCATATGGTTGATATGGGCCATAAAAAAGGTAAGATCCATGATCTTGATAATAATTATCATTTGAAACTTAATAAGTCTCATCATAGCTTTTATAAAACTCTTGATAAGGCCAATTAGGCTCATATAGATCATTAGGATCATATTGGATCTGTTGATAAAGAGGTAAATGATAGGGGTATTCACCATAGTTGTTCATATCAACCTCATATGTCAAATGGGATGCAATAACTAATTAAACTATTCAATGATACATACTTAAGATGCTTATAACTAGAAGCTTTGATTTAGAGTTACCATTAGTGCTATCTTGTTTGCTTCTAAAAGCTTATTAGAGCATAAATGCACCTATAATCTTTCCACTCTTTTGAATCTTTGTCCCATTGGGCATACCATAACTATTGTAGACATAGATTGTACCTTAGTTAAGAAAAGGATTATTCAGGTCCTCTACTTAAATCTAGTCCAACATGGAAATGACCCTAGGCTATGGGTTACCTAATATGGGGTTAGACCTCTAGGGTTTTTTATGATGTTAGATCCTCTGATGTATCACTTAGTTCATTTCCACTAAATCCTACTGATTTCTAGGGGGAAATGTAGAGAAAGATAACTAAATTGGAAATCTAAGCTAATGTTGGTGATGTACCTAAATTTATTGCTCAACTCTATTTGAACTTATAAAAACAATAATGAGACAAGAAAAAGATTGAATCTACAACTCAAAATTCCTGTTATGCATTAGTATTTCATGCAGAGGTTCACCAAGTGATCAAAACTTGAGGGAAGTGATGGAGAGGCCTAATTCAAGGCACTAACTAGTCAATGTATCCACTTACTAGCTTTAGTTAAATGACATTAAACACTACATATGACCTACATAATAAGATAAACTAGTAACTAGGTGAGATTAGGACTTGACAAGGGAGATATTTTGACCATATATGCAAATCAAACTAACATTAACACACTATACCAGAATAATGGAAATTGAAATAGTCATCTATTCATCTCAAGAGGTTATAAAGCTCAACCTTGGAAGAGTTTATTCATACCTAAGAGAGGGATCAATTTTAAGGCTTAGAAGCCTATATATATAGCATAATGGGAATGAGAGAGATGGGGAACATGCATGGGAGAATGAAGAAGGAATAATTAATGATTAATAAATGTGGTGGTAGTTCATTGATTAATTTTTATATGCATGACTTCTAATCAAAACTAATCCTTTATCAATAATCTAACCTTCATTTGATCTAATAATCTTTAAGCTTTCAAATTGGTTGAGAGATCCACTAGAAGAATAAGGGTTTAATTTGCATGATGAGTCATGACTAAGTCTATTGGAGAAAATATATTTAAGATCTAAATAGAATCAATTATCCAACTACTTTTCCAACCACCAGACCTCTTTATTTTGATTCTCCACACCATCTCTACTTCTTTCATTATGAGGGCAAGGTCCTTATATCCTTGGGCCTAATAAAGCCATCACCATTTCTAATTTAAGTAGATATAGGTACATGTTTTGTTGAGGATATAGCCATGTTGATATATGAGGCATTTTTTCATAATTATATAACTACCCCTACTATGTCTGAGTATATGTTTCTATTATAGATTGAAAATTGATTTCCTTTATTGGTTTTCCTATAACTATTATATTTATAAAAACCTATAGGTAACATAACTTGCTTCTTGATCTCTAAATTAGGCCCTAAAAGACCTATTATACCTCTTCAAATCTTTAATAACATCATTTGATCTTGAAATATCTACTCTAGTTTAACTTAGATCATATTTCAACCTCCAATTGAAGTCTCATAACTTCAACCTTTAATATTGGTCATTAATCTTAATCTGGGCCTTAAAGATTATAGCACATTTGACTTTCATTATTGGTTATTGATATTTTTATATGCTTCCCATATTATACCTACTATCAGCTCCTCATTTGCTCCATATGATCATGATAACTCTTTGACCTCTTATGCACCATAGATCTGATTCTATATGAATGAATGTGAGCTATAGATATTCTACCAAATTAGCATGGTTGAGACACTTGGTAGCTTCTCATTAGCCATTGAGATCCATGAATTGTTTAATTATCACTCACCATTATATCTTCTTTATATGATTTCATGCTCACCTTTGATCTACCTAGACCCATTGACCTTGTTAGTCACCATGCACCATTAGATCTCTATTAAGACATTTGAGATCAATCCACTTGTTAGCTTCCCACTTACACTAAAATTTTGACTTGATATCAACATTTATCTTCAATGTATAATCAAATTCACTTCATTAGTTCTTGGGACCCATTAACATCATTAGGTTTCCTATTCATAGTTAGAACTTGACCTTAGCTCTCAATATTTGGACACTTGTTAACTCCACCTTAAACCTAGGAATATTTTAATATAAATATCTATTTCATGAAGCTTTAACTTGTTTTCTACATGAATGTATTACTCTAAAAGTCTAACTTTGAAGATTTATATCTTTTGGCCCCAAGGGATTTCTAATAATAATTATTAAATGCATAATCAGTCTCACCAATCCATTTCTACATGATATTCTCATGATGGTCTAGTTCTTTTGGACTTGTCCAATAACTTTCAAGTCTCAAAATGAGTTTTTGAGTCTTGTGAAACTATATATATGTCCATGAATTGTTGAAACACGATAATAACCTATTGGATCTTCTTCCATTTCAAATCTAAACTTGTCTCAAGACATGTTTCTCAAAGATCAACAAATCGTACTTTCAGCTTGCTTAAAGTGTTTCAAAAGCTTTGTAATTAATATGAGATGTTTAGACCACTCATTCCATCTAGAACTCTTTCCTAACATATCCATTAAGGTAGAATATTTATATGTAGGCCAAAATTATCCAACAAGGACTCCAAATGACCCAAAATAGATCAAATTAGGTGCATCCCTCACTAAAGAAGAATGTGTCATATTTAGATCCCTTTTGAGGTAATTTAATGATATATTTACTTGGGTCTACTCTGACATGCTAGGCTTGAACCTCACCTTGGTTATACATCTTGATGTCAAACTTGTGAAACAAAAATTACTTGAGATACATCCTCATATTGATGTATTATTAAAAAAAGAGTTGAAAAACTCTTAGAAGTAAGATGCATTCAACCAATCAACTAATCAAGGTGGATATCAACTGTTATGATAGTTAATAAGAAGCTAGAAGGAATCAAGATCTACAATAATTTCAAAGATATAAATAAGGCTTGTCACAAGGATGAATTTCCTCTACCAAATTTTACATGATTATTGACTTCACAATAGGGTATGAAATGCTTTCATTGATGGATGGATTCTCAAGATACAACTAGATCTAGATTTCACTAGAAGACCAACATAAAAAAACATTCACCACTCAATTGGGAATGTTTTGCTATTATGTTATGCCATTTAGTCTCAATAATTTTGGGGCCACATACCAAAGGGAGATGACCATCATATTTCATGATATGATGCATGAAATTATTGAAGACTACATTGATGACATACTAGGAAAATCAAATACCCATGCAGATCATCCAGCTACACTAAGGAAAATATTTGAGAGACTATTTGAATACAAAGTTAGACTCAATCCTAAGAATTGTGTTTTGGATTTACTTCAGGCAAATTTATAGGCTTTATTTTGTTTTTCCAAGGTATTTAAATTTTATCCTTCTAAAGTACAAGCCATTTTCTATATGCCACCACCTTCCAATTTTTAGTATCTCCATAGTTTATAGGACAAGATTCAATATATGACGCATGCCAAAAATATTTTTAGCATTTAAAGGACTATCTTAAAAATCCACCTATTTTTTTTCCACTTATGATAGTAAATCCATTCCTACTATACCTATCATCCACTAATAGAGCCCTAGGGACACCTCTATCTTAGCATGATGATAATGGAAAAGAACATGTGTATTATCTAAGGCATACACTCATTGCATATCAACACAATTATATGCCCATTATAAAAGCATGTTTATCTATGGTCTTTGATACTAAAAAACTATGACATTACATATTAAACAACAAGACCATAGTTATTTCAAAAATTGATCTACTCAAATATCTACTATCCATGATAGATTCACAAGGCTACATGGCTAAATGGATCATGCATCTAAGTGAGTTAGAGAGTAGATACATCAATCATAAGGATATTCATGGATAAGTTCTTATATATTATCTCACTAAAGAACCTCTTGTAGATACTAAACCTTTAACATTCTAATTCCCAGATGAGTTCATCATGACCATCATTGAAACACCTTTTGAGGAGAAGAATTGTAATCTATATTTTTATAGATCATTAATAACACATGGATTAGGGAAGATCTATTGTTTATTAAACCACAGGGGGATCTTATCCCTAAATCATTATATATCAACTTTCCTTGTACTAACAACATGGCTAAATATGAATCACTTATTACAAGGTTTGGTTAGGTAGTACTATAGAATATTCAACATCTCAAGGTTTATGGTGATTCTCAATTAATCATCAATCATGATACAGACCACTTTTAGACCAAAGATGACAAGCTAGTGCCATGCAAGGCCATGATTGACACTCTAAAATAGTATATTGTCAATGTATAGTTTGAACACATAATAAAGGCTAGTAATAGAATAGTAGATGTCATGGCCATCATTGGTTTTTTGATCCATCATCTCAATAAAGCAAAAGAATTTCAATTCCTCATTGAAAATCTTCTAATCACAACTCATGAACCTTAAACCATCATAATGATCTATGATATTGTTGGTCCTAGCTCTATATGGTATTAATACCTTTTTACCTACCTTCATGACCATAATATGCCACCAAACCTATCACACAAATAACAAAAGGCCCTTACCCACCAAGCCACACTTTATATCCTACTTGGATCAACCCTTTACCATTAAATCTTTGATGGAACTTTACTTCATTATTTAACTTTGGTAGAATCAAAATTAGCATTATGGTAAGTTCATGAATAAGTATGTGGCACCCATACTAGCAGTGCCATTCTAGCCAAAAATCTCTTATGTATAAGGTATTATTGGCCAACTATGGATGCAGATGTAGCTACTTATGTCAAAAAGTGTGAAAAATGTCAAAGACATGCCAATCTAATTTATGCCCCAGCCAAAACACTAAAACCAATTCTCACTATATAGCCATTTACTACATGGGTCCTTGATCTCATTGGGAAGATTAATACAACCTCATTTGATATCCATAAATGTTTCCTCACTACTACCAAATATTTCAATAAGTGGGTCAAAGCTATATCTCACACTTATGTGATTGGAAAAAAAATTCCAAATTCATATTAAACCATCTCATATTCCACTATGGTATCACATCCAAAATTATATCTGATAATGGAGGATCACTTAAGAATAAGGATGTCAAATTGCTCTATGTCGAGTACAATATTACTCAACATTTTTTTACTACCTATTACCCATAGGGTAATAGACAATCTAAATCATCCAATAAAACCATTGTCAACATCTTTAAAATATTTTCAATGATGTTATCCATGATTATAACCTCCAAATCTTCCATGCCCTTTGGGCATACCATACTAATTACCATATCCCAATAGGAGCCACTCCATATTCCCTAGTTTATGGCACTAAGGCCATTATTCCCATTGAGGTCAAGTTACCTTCTATATACATCTCATTTAAGCATGTCCTATATGATAAATCTTATTGAGTAACTCACCTATAAGAGCTAGGTTACTTGATGAAAAACACATGGCTTTTATTAACAACCTGTAAGAATATCAGAACTAACTCTATGGCCATTATAACTGATGGGTCAGACATCAAGAATTTAAGATTGGGGATATTATTCTCAAATAAAACCAACATAATACCATGGTTGAGAACAAACACAAGGGCAAGTTCAAACCCAATTGAATTGGCCCATACATCATTATTGTAAATTATGAATCTAGAGAATTTAAGCTCACTACACCAGATGGGGATGAACTTGATGAGCTAATGAACATTATACACCTCAAGAATTACTTTACTTGAGAGACCTATAGTTTTGTCTATGAGGCACATTTACATTATACCATAATATCAACATTATTCTTTGTACCATACCATTCTACCATACCTTTCCTATTGGCCAATGTTTTTTTAACCCTTCCTACCTAACCCCTTTGACCTTAGTTCCATTCCACTGGTTCCATGGGAACCTTTAGCAAAAGATTCAAATCAAGTTTTAGTAGTTATTTTATGATTATAGATAGAGGCCATCTTTTGGATTAGTATGACAGTGGTTTGGAATTTATATATTTTGTTCCTTATTTCATTTCATTTTAATAATACTAATTATAACCACCTTTGGGAAATTTAGAGTACCACCATCATGATACTAATTATAAATTCCTATGGGAAAAATAGTATCTTTGATACTAATTATAACCACCTATGGGAAAATTAGAAACAACACTATTGTCATGCCTTAAATTACTACGTTGTCATTCCTATATCGTATTGTGATATTTGCCTACTTTTTCCTAGCTTTTGAATTTATTGCTACCTAGTTAGATTCCTCCACTATAAGATAGAATTCTAGTTATTGAGGTCCTGATTGGACTATGTATCCAACACTCTATTCATGTTGAGGTTAGCTTAGTCACCCTTTATCATGCTTTCACCATTTTGTGAGCAATTCAAATTTGACCACTCTCACCATTTTGTGAGTTAGACCATTTAGTATCTCATCATTATTTGATTGAGTTAAGATATATTAAAATTTACAAAAACATTTGAGAAATCTCTAAAAAATGCTTAAAATTGACCACATATTTTCCTTAAGTATTTTGGGACCCTTATCTATTTCACAAGAAACCACTTTTAATTTAGTTTCCCCATCCTTATTGGCCTAACATCCCACACTCTCACCATTTTGAAAGCAATTTCAAGTTTTAATACTCTCTTTGTTTTTAAATATTTGACCATTTAGTATCTTTTCATCCTTGATTGAGTTGAGACATAGAAAAATCCAAAAATAATACAAATTGACCACTTCTTTACCTAAAATATTCTAGGGTCCCTAGCTATCTCACAAGAAACCACTTATAATTTAGTTTCCCCATCCTTACTAGCCTAACATCCCATACACTCACTATTTTATGAGGCCATTCCCATATTCCTCTACAACATCCATCTTTATCTTATTATCATCATTTTTATTCTATCACATATCCTAGGAGAATTACATTTGGCCTGACATTTATGTTGGACATTGCATCCATGAAACTATGTAGGTAGCATGCACTTTCCTAGTGCATCTGAAGTCAACTCATCCACCCTTTTTTTTTTATATTCCCCCATTTTGTTTGTGTCGTTATTTCCTATAGCCTTAGGGCATTGTTTGTTTGTTTTTTTTTGTCATGTTTTTTTCACTAACATTGTGATTAAACCTTGTTTGTGTTTATTTCATGTTGTTTTGTTTTTTTTAATTCACTCTTAGTTTCTTCATGTTTTTTCTTTCTATTTGTTTTTTGTTTTCCTATTTATTTTCTTTTATTTTTATGCCTTGAATTATTATCCATGTGTTCATTGGGTGATTCCTTATGAACTATACTTAAGTCTATCCATATTCATACACAAACATTATCATCATGGTGCATTGTTTTCAATTGCTTATTGGATTGAATGTCAATCCTTATGTATATTTTAGCTAATATTTCATGGTGTTTTATCATTATCCATACCATCATGTGCTATAGAAAAAATTAGCTCAAGAAGTTTTACAAGTAATGAGGCTGTAAAACTTCTCCTTAGCACTTGAAAAATCTCGATAAACCCAAAATCATATCCCACATTAAATTAATTAACTCACACAATAATTTTAGTCCTTAATATTTAGGACATGTAACTCCATACTAGCAAGTTATCCAAATTCATCTTTCTCCTCTATACCAATGTGTCATCATCAAGGTACCAATGATTCTAACCACCTTTGGGCAAATCATTATGTATCATCCCACCTACAAATCCAATGATTATAATTGCCTATGGGTAAATCATTATGTTTTGATCTATTTTGAGGTTAATTATTATAACCACCTATGGTCAAATCATTATCTTTCTTCTATCCAATTGGGATATGTTTTCATTATGATAATGCTTATAACCACCTTTGGGCAAACCATTATCTCTATCTACCCAACTAGGGTATGTTTTCATCCTTCCAATGATTATAACTACCTATGGGAAAATCATTATTTTCCATTTCATGATTATAACCACCTTTGGTAAAATCATTCTCTTATTACCCTAACCCTTTTTAAATGATTACAATTACCTTTAGGAAAATCATTACCTTTTCCCCCACCTATATCAATGATTATGACTGGTTGTGGGCAAAACATCTTATTTTTCGACCAAATTAGGGTAGCTCCGTATTCCATTGATAATAATTACTTGTGGGAAAATGAGTCTTTTCCTACCATTTTCTCTTTTTGGTCCCATTATTTCTTCCTTTTGAAGGACCAATTGTTGACCCCTTTTGTCGATTGTGCCCTTGAGGGGTACCCAAAACTCATCCATTGTTATTGAATTCATAGGCATACAAGACCTTTTCATTCATTAAGAAGATGTTACTCTTACTATAGCTTTCAATGCCTTCCCAAATAGGGGAAAACTATATAACCTCAAACTAGTCACAACTGGCTTTCAATTGGACTTCAGATCGATTCCTACCAACCATTGAAAATTAGTCCTAATAATCATTGAACATCCCAAATTTACTTGTGCATCATTCATCAAATCTTAGAATCATGTTGAGACATCCTTGATTGGGGTATTCTATTATATGCAGTAATAACCTCTCATGGATTCATCCCTAATCACCTCAGAGCATCAAAACTATCAATTTGACTTATAGACCTATTAATTAGGGCACTTGCATTCTTAATCCAAATCTTGAAAGAGCTAAAATGCTAATCAAAACCAATTAACAAGTTAAATATGATTAAATGTCTAGTTGAATTATCCATTTGCAATTAATGAATATCTAAAAAAGTAAATTCAAAAATCAAAATATCATATCCTTTCATCATTTCCTTTATGAGATGCCAATATTTTTAAAAATATCCTAAAATATCTAATTTTGAGAACCATGCCTAGTAAGTACAAATCATAATTACTCAAAAACTATTAATTCAATTAAAGTTATATTTGACTCACCTAGGTTTATTTTTAACCCATTCCAAGCCTAAACTCAACCTTAACTCACCTTGGGCGAGAGTTAATTCCTAATGCTATAAATACAAAGCCATACCTCTTCATTTATAAGCTTCAATATTGTAGAGTTACTATGTAGTATTTGCTCCATAAGACTCATGTAACTAGTGTTATAATTCCCAAATATTAATCCAAGAAACATCAAATCCATGGTGTAAAATAAAGAAGGATCCAAACAACCTCTATTTTCAAATACTTCTTGATGCACAAGTAGAGCAAGTCATTCAACAAAACCTTTTAGAGCTCCCAAAGAAGGTAAAAGAGCTATTTTATTTTATGTTTTTATTGTTCTTTCATTTATTTTTTGTTACTAATCTCTCCCTAGTGTATAGGCTAGAGTGTAAGTGTTAGTGTGTCTAGTTGAGTTATATTGCTTAAACTAACATCATACTAACCTCCCTTCTTGAATTCCTTGATCACACAACACACTCACACCTATTATGTAATATTACACACTTCTCCACATAGAGGTTTATCTCAACCTCACACACTACTATTTCTCTTGTTTATAGACCTATGTACCAAAATAACACTAATTTTTAGTCATCTACACTCCTCTATGCCAAGCTTGATTGTAGTCACATGCACCTTACTATCACTTATTCATAGAATCATGTGCCTACACTTGTCTCAGCTCTAACACATTCATGTGCTATCATACTTTAACTACATAGATTAAAAATTGGTACTCCCCATCCTAAAATATATTTGTTATTTAGTTGGATAGTTAGTCTCCATGTACTTGGAAGCTCAATTGTCACCTAATAAGGAAGATGGAATGATTTTTAACTATATTCCTTAAAACTAATAAAAGTTATAATTATTTATTATATTTCATGTATAAATATATATATCATATACATATGACCAAGGGTTAATAAGATCCACATTCAATTACATACATAATCATATTGATAAATATCATGCTCCATGTATCTACTCTCTCATACACAAATTATACATCATTATGCTCTCTTTCTAATTCACTCTCATTTAATATAAGTTTCATTTTTATAAGTATCAAACTTTTATTCCATTAAATGTGTGTTGTTTTGTTTTACATGAATAATTTTAGACATATTCATTCTTTATAACTACTAGTTAACTCTATCCCACATTTCCCCCTATGCACCTTGTCTTAGGCCCATACAAAACAAATCATTACATCAAGTGGAAGCCATGTTAGAATCATTGGTAACTTTATCTTGAGACATAAAAAAAGATAAGTCATGGATGTATTTTTTAAAACCCTATTAGAATTAGTTAGTTCTATAACATTAGGATTTTTATAAAATCCTTAAAAATCATAGCATCATTTCTCTTCATATTAGTCCAAGATATGTTCAATTATGAAATATAAATCAATATATGTATTGATATGGTTGATGTATTTGATTGTAAAAAAATACTAACAACATATTATATTAGGTTAAATAATAGTTAGGTAATAAGAATAGGAAATATAAATATGTAGCACATTGGTCGATATAGTATGATCATAAAACAACTATATTAGTTTGGTTGATATAATTAACATTAAAATAGTAATTCATAACTATATTGGGTTCACTAATGTAGCTATAAAAAAACTTGGAACTATATTAGGTTGGATGATGTAGTTAGAAAAAGGCACAAAATGGTGTTAAGCTAGTTGGTATAGTTTGAAAAAGGAAAAAAGTAGTATCAAGATGGATAATCATTTCTAGAAAGAAATAAAATTATATCAGGTTAGTTGTTATAATTTAATCAAATTTAGTAAATTATCCAAATAGTAGTAAATGAATAAAATAAAAATGTAGAACTAAGCTAGGCATGCTTTATTTATAGGTTCTTAGATATACAGATCTTAAAAAAAAATAGCTAACAAGGCCTTAAGCACACTGACTATAGAGGATTCCATCATCCCATAGCCACACTATCTTATCTCTGAGGTACGTTGAGAGTAAATTCCTAGTGCTAACCAGTTATTAGATCCCTAAAAAATTAAATAGTTGAAAGGCTTCCTATTTTTTAAAAATAAAACCTTGGGAACTTTTGATATACCATGAGGTAGATGGCATCTAAAGTTCATAACTATTTTTTTTTCTAATGACTTGATTATTTGGGTAGTAGCCCTCACACCATATCTCAAGTAAACCTAATGACCATTTTTTCAAGAACAATAACTCATATGAGCTTTAAAACTACTAAAACATAGTTATAGATTTAAAGACAAGATCATAAAGATAGACGATTCATATTGAAAATACAAAAAATGATCTACATTTCTAACATGTTGATTTAAATTTTAGGGGTTATGAAGTGTAATCCCTAGGTTTTTAAAGGGTATACGTATAGTAAATTATGGTATAAATATGTAATAAATATAGCCACTAATTTGTAACAAAATTGACCTAGTTTAATCTTTCTAAAAATAGTAATAAATGATCTAAACAAGTAGTCAACTAGAAATCAATCAAGATGGAAGATCTAAAGATTACAAACTAGGATAAGAGTTTATCTAAATGTTACAGACAAGATCCATGTGTCAAAACATTTCCTATATAGTAACACCCTAATTGAACACTAACACCATTGGTTATAATATCATTATTTTGGTGCTAATGTCCTTTATGCATAACTATTATAAGCTTCTAGGTTCACTTGTGTCTAATTCTACAAGCCTATTCCTATGTTCATGATTTCCAGTTCACTATCGATGAGCTATTTTGATTGATTTTATATGCAAAACATAAACCTATATGTTGCTAGGGAATTTAGTTGGCATAATTAGCAAAGTGTAATGTTAGTGGGGTAGGTTGGACATCCTCAACACCCTATTATGATGATATTTAACTATATACCAATACATTGAGGAAAGATCAAGCCTGATGTAGTTATCCCCAACTAAGTATAAATGAAAGTGCAAGTGAAGCTAGTATGAATGAGGTTTTGAGTGATTTGAGATATGTTAGGGACTATAAATCTATGTATTATGAGCTTGGGATTGTTGTAGATGACTGTATATAGAACTAGGGTAGAATAGGCATTGATAACCTTGATTATGCACAATTTTCTCTGAACTAGTTTGTGTTATTTCCATCTAATTTCCATATAATGGATAAAGGGATAAAAGTCATGTATATATATTATTATAGTGTTTGTGTGGGTCTTAGAAGTGTTCAAAGCATAGCCACTAAGAGGATGGGTGAATCAATTCCATTAAACAATTTCATTTTCTTTTATTATCATAATTAGTCATCCATAAAATTAACATTAAACATCCAAGCAATAACAACTAATCTAGCAATATCACAAATGAAAGCATACTCATAGAAAGCATGAAACATAAGAACACATAACATGAATATAATAACTATGTGTAAAAACCTCATGGGGAATAAAACCCACTAAAACACATCATAGACAACTTTTCCTATAAGATCATGAATCAAGTTTAGTTTACAACCAACCCAACAAGGAACACCAACACCTAATAATTTATCAAGCACCAACTTGAGTTTAGCAAGCACCAACATGTTAGGAGGATACAACCCCCTTGATAATCAATCACCCACTCAATTAACACTATGGAATTATCTTCCTTGATTTTTTCCCTCTCACAACTGATGATGGTCTTCTCTTGTACTATCACACTCAAATCCACCTCTCACACAATCAAAACTACCCTTTTCTTCTTCACTCAAATAACCCTCATATTTAGAAATATGGATCAACACAACATGATGTAAACCATTATAAAAACATATAAACCTATAACACATCAATATAACATCATTTATCATCTATGAAAATCTCAAGGAACTCTCATAGGCCACTACTCACTGCCCTCTCTCAGCTTCTATCTTCAATCTAAAGCTCTCTAGTTATTCCTTTCACACTTTGCCCTTCTAAATATAAACTCAGACTTATAAACTTATTTAAATTCTTCTAAATATTAATCATCATCTCCTGAATACATGTCATGGATTGATATCTATCCTTATCCATTTATTCTACTCCTTTAACTTGATATTCAATTAAATTCTTTTCATAAGTAAATCTAGATAAATAGGCCTAGTAGCCTTAGATCAATAAAATTTACTTATTAATAAACTACATAAACACCAATATACATTAATGGAATATTAAATAAACTATTCTTTTGGTATTTTTGACCTCTCACCACTTATAAATCTTCTATTTCCTTTGCTTCAATCTACAATTTTCTCAACTAGTCCAAATAGGCCTATTAGGCCTTATTCTTATACAAACCACTAGATCACTCACACGCTTAGTCATACAAGAAATTAATACATTAGGGTAAATCACAAAAAAAATATCAAGACACTTTTAAAATATGAATCAATCAAAATAGTATCACCATTAGGTCGGCCAAACTCACTTAGACCTCTTTCTTCTTTTAGGCCTACTAGAGACCTAATTACAATTAGGTCTATCCTTGCCATGGAATAACTTGAACCTCTATGGCCCAAATGGACCTAGAAAAAGAACTAATTTTTTTTAAAAAACTTATATTTAAACCTTAAATAACCTCCTCTAGGCTCAGTAAGTCACAAATCCTTTGTTCATACCTTTAAAGAACCATTAGGCCTTAAATACCTATTAGGCCTAATTACCTCAAATATGCTATCTTCAAAGATGAATCTCATAAAACCTATAAAAACATATTCATGTAAAATTAATACCTCATGGTCATAAAAAAAGTCCATTAGACATCTTATATCAAGCTCTAAAGACTCAGGAACACCTCATGAAAAAGCTCACTCAAAACTACCAATTTGCTCAAAACCCAATCACTAGGAATTTGACCTCAAACATTAGTATAGGAACTTTAAAAAACTCCATATTAATGTATAATATAAAATTTAATATATATAACATGACCATATGATTTAAACACTTCTAAATTTGGAATAATGACTCAGAAACATCATCTTACTAACACACAAAAAAACTACCATAATCCTTAAAAACATAGGCCTGATGAATGTTGTTCTAAACTCATGTAAGGACACTTAAAATACAAATTATTCACATTAATAATTCCAATATGACATATATAACATCTTAAATTAGATATATCACACATTATAGTGGAAATGTTTGGTTTTATAGATCAATCTATTGACCTTTTCTCTCTTAGTCCTTACATAACCAAACACATCATTTTGGCTTCCATATGTCAACTTCTTATATTGAATATCAACCTTATATAAAGTATTTATAGGTAATATATATCGAAAAAAACATAAAAATTTTAATATATACATTAAATCATGATATAATGTCTCAAACTCATCACTCCATCTTGCATACCTATAACTACCATTCTGCCTTAAGGACCAGTCATGGTGATTGTGACTTTCAGTACCTATGTGGCCAATTTTATGAAATTTTGATACATTTTTATTATCATATGAGATAATTTTTTAACTCTCATATATATATATATATATATATATATATATATATATATATATATATATATATATCATGTTCAAGTAACAATATTGGTCTTGTAAACCAATTTCACAATCTTACCTAATCACTGTCTTATCTGCATAAGAGAGGTTAAATTATGAGAAATGTATTCAACATATCTACTAATAATAAAAAAATATAAGAAGAATTAATTTTTATTATATGTATTTAGAAACAACCCCATTAAATTTTATCCATTACAACTCATCCGTAATCTCATTCTCACTTATGCTTTATTTTTCTCACTGTCTTCCTCATTAGTCCTTTTTAATAATAGGTTAACTTCCATGATCGTTTAACATATTTGATGTTTTTAAACTAGTAATAAACCAACATGGTCATGAATTAAAAGTATCAAAATTTTTCCTCCAATTATTTTCATTCATTTACTTTGTCGACTTTATCTTCTATACCAAATTTTTGATAAATAAGCACTTTTCCATGGGGTCCACTCACTCACCTAAAAAACTAATTCCACTTGGAGGTACATTTAATTTTTTATACAAACATAAAACTAGGTCATCCAATCCATTTTGAGACATTTACATCAATATCTTCCATATTGGGTCACTATGAGGGTTTTAGATTGATTTCCATTCTTAATGTTTGTTCAGAAAGATCTACCCCTAAAACCAACTTGTAATGCTTGTAAATAATTTATAGGACACTTTTCCATCTCTCCTTAAGATATTAGCTTCCCATTTAATAGTCACATGTGCAAACAAGCATGATAAAATCCTTCTTAGGTCTGTAACACCTCATTCTAGCACTTGTGACCTCAAATCCTACTTTTTATGCTTTATTATTCAACTCAAGACGTCAAACTTCACTAACACATTTAAAAATACATTTCATACCTCAAACTATCATCACATGAGATCATAAGCCTCTAAAATTGATCATGATGCCTCATAATGCCACTTAGCATCTTAAGATAGGGTCTATGAGTGGACCACCAATGAAGAACATACCCCTTTGTCTCACTCTAAGAGTAATGTGACTGACTTTACATATTTATCTTATGATTTAACACTATATTTCACAAATTCAAGTCTATACACATCCATATCATCATCATGTCTTTACAATCCATATCCATCATCACCTACCCATGTGTAATAAATTCATCTAAGCTAAAAATATGTAATGTAATTAAAAATATATAATATGGCTCTGGGCCACTTTAAAACTCTAAAATATAAAATGGTTTTGAGCCACTCAAGATTATTAGGTGACTATGGGCCACTTGAGAATGCCAACCACTATAGATAAAGGCATAAATCTAGTGTGTAACCTAGAACATTATGTCTAGTGTTTACACCATATATAATGACATGGATTTTGTCATTCCATCTAATCAACTAGTGCATAAGTGAGCATATGGAAATAAAGGTGTCATGCACATGCCTCTGAATTTGATATCTAAGAATATGGATTTTGGATTGAGTTGTAATAATTTGTATCTAAGTATCTAAACTAAAATGGGAATGATCATTCCATACATGATGCCACTAATTTAAGAAAAAAGGTATGAATCTATGTTAAACTAAGAAAAAATTGGTAATGTATAAATAAACATTTGAAATGTTGGATTTTACCTATTGTATTTTTCTAGCCAATCTAGAATTTCTTAAAACTAAAGCTACTAGATAGTAATGCCATATCTTGGATAGTATCACTAGTGGAGCTAGTGTCCTAGTTTGGGTACTAATGTCCAACCATATTGATTTCTATGAAATTGAAACTAGTATGTGTCATTATTTCCCACTATGTTTTCCTAAAAATGGTTTTTGTATTCTATTCCTATGTGCTAAAAAGAATACTCTAAGTGCATTCAGATAGCTTGATCTTTGTAACAAACCTCTATGAATTCCCCTCCTTTTAGGGGAGCTATTGAACATGTGTAATAACTATCCTCAAAATAAATATCTCTACAAATTATGTGTTAGGCAAAACATATATGATATCTACATAATAAATCAATATAATGTGCATACATAAAATCAAAGGTAATATATTTTAAGTATTAGTTTGTAATGTACAATTTATATTAGATATAGTATTCAAAAGGTTGTCAAGATAGATATAATAATGTATATGAATAATAAATTTGAGTAATAAAATGAATAGCTACTTAGGGTGATGGGGCATGATGTCATCACAACACCCAAGGAGGAAGGGGAGATGCATGAGGTCCCTCATGGCATCTAAAACAAGAATTTGAAATAAGCAAGTGACAAGTTTCATAGCCATAACCCATGTCGGCTAGATATTTTATAGGCTATAAAAAGTACCTAGGTAGGCATGGGATTAAATACCCTTCATTTAGTGGTGAATCTCCCATACATTTTATGCTTATTTAATTCTAATTATTCACACTTTCATTTATTCATAGTTTATACAAATTATTAATAGGATATGAAAAATTTATCATATTTTAGGGTATTACTTTATTCATAAAGGTCAAGAACCATAATAGAGTGATCTTTTAGCAAGTAAGCATATATTTCAGAGAATGTGTAAATAGGTTTTGAGAAAAATAAAATGAAAAAACTAGAATATGTGAGAAAAAAGTTGTACTTCAAAACAAGTAATTTCATATAACTTATTTTATCTAAAACTAGATAGAAAAAATAAGGGGAGATGAATGAGGTCCCTTATGGCATCTAAAACTATAATTTGAAACAAGAAAGTGACAAGTTTCATAGCCATGACATGTGTTGGCTAGATATTTTGTAGGCTAGAAAAAGTACCTAAGTAGTCATGGGATTAAATACCCTTCATTTAGTAGTGAATATCCCATACATTTTATGCTTATCTAATTCTAATTATTCACACTTTCATTTATTCATAGTTTATTCAAATTATTCATAAGATATGCACAATTTATCATATTTTAGGGTATTAATTTAATCACAAAGTTCATGAACCATAACAGAGTGATTTTTCATCAAGTAAGCATCTATTTTAAAGAATGTGTAAATAATTTATAAGAAAAATAGAATGAAAAGACTAGAATATATTATAAAAAAGTACTTCACAAAAATTACTTTCATAGAGCTTATTCTATCTATATAAGTAGATAAACATTCAAGAGATGATAATCCTTTTAGATAATGATAAAAAAAAACTAGAATTGATATTTAGATTTAAAGATAAAATAAAGTTTACCATTTTAATCTTCACAAAATGCACTAAATGATCTCCTTAGATGCAAAGTTCTACAGAAATCAACTTTCTTCTTATTCACTTTGAACCAATTTCATATAAAAACATTTAGAAATCTAAATGTAAAGTTTTAGATTGCTTAAACTTTCTTGCACTTTAATTACAATTGCTTTCTAAAAATTACAATCCTTTGGCATGTAGGCCTTCACTATTACTTATACTATTTTAGATATCAAAATCAAGTAGGAGACAACTCTTTGAATTCTCATGTGTTGTGCTAAAAAATAAAAACTATTAAGAGGCATCCTCCTATAATTTCTCTTGTGTGGCATGCAATGGTCAATGATATGTAGAACTTCTAAGTTTCACTATTTTGATCAAATACAATCTTTTTGCATGTTGTGCAAAGCTTTCTCAAGTATTTTTTTTTTTTAATAGCATTAATTAATGGCAGCTGGCCTAGTTAATTAAGTCTTACACTTTACAAAGTAACTTAATTTTACAAGTAACTTCACTAAATGGCATTATTTACAAAACAATTACTTAAAACAAAATTAATTCAAATACATTTGTGATGAAAATAAAAGAAGTATAAGAAGTTGTTGAGAAGAGAAGTAATGGAAATCATTCTAACTCATGAACCTTTGATCTACATTTTTCTCTATACATGATATGTTGGGACATCATGAACTAGATAGTTACATCATCTAATTTGGCAACTGATTATCTTTCTATTTCATATCTCAACAATTCCCTTTCTAGATTTTTTTAATAAGCTTTCACCTTCTCAAGTTTGGGTTCAAGTCTTTTGACCTCTTGTTGACCTTTTATTAACTCCTTTATATATTTTAATATGAAAGGAGTTGTGGCCTTTTAAATTAATTTCTTGAACTATTGAAGCAACTATTTAGGTATCCTTGCCATTTTCTCAGACCAAACATTTATGAGATGGAAGATGTAGTCCTCCAGATCCATTGTTATGTTACGAGCATCTTCTTCTAAAGACTTAATTTCCTAAAGCATTGCCCCAAGAGTACACATTCAAAAAGATATAAGGTGTTCCTCTTGTTTTTATTTTTTTATTAACCCTTTTAGAACAATTTTTTCTTCAATCAAAACATTTTTGCTTAAATAATTTATTTGTTTAAGGATTTCTTGACGTAATTCAGAGATTCCATTCTCATTTTCTATCTCTTTTATCACTATTTTTATCTATGTTAATTTATTTTCAATATCAACTAGAGTACCTAGTACCTCAAGAAACCATTTCTATGTAGTTTATAACATTTTCTCAATCCATTAATCAACTACCTTGGATTTATCCCAGTTTCTTCCACCTTAGTTATTATTTGCTAATCAAATGCACCTTTTAAAAGTAATGACTACTAAAGAGTAGATCTTTCCACATTGGTAATTATTTCACACAACATAGAATTTTTTTTCCTTTAACTTAGATTTATTAAATTTATCTTCATCAAGATTATAGAAAATAGTATTGATCAAGGTCTACATGTCCTATTTCAAGCCTTCTATAGTGACTTCTCTAAGAGATACTTTTGTAACTGTTAAAAAAATTTCAATAACTTCACCTTTATTCTTATCCTATGGAAGAACTAATATATATGCAAATTTCTGGCTTGAAGGCTCTATTATTAGTTTTAAAGTCATTTTGGCACTTTTGGGCTTCTTACCCTTATGATCAAGACTTATCAAAAGATGTAAGTCTATCTCCTCCAAGTTTGTTTATTATTTAGACTCAAGAGTTGTCTACAATGCTAGCCATGAAGAGAAATACGTACTAGTTGAAGTGGCTAAATGTATTACTATTTATTGTTGATTATTTCCAACCACTAAATCCTAAGAAGGAACCTCTTTTCATCTTAAGCATCTTGAACTACATTATAAATTGATTGCTCATATTTTTCTTTATCCTTCTCTTTCTTTGCATCTTTCTCTTTCTCTAGTTCTTTCTCTTTTTATTGGTCCTTGGGTTTAGTTGTTAGTTATTGTTGAGACACTTCCTGAGATGTAGTCACCTTTCCAAAAATTACCTACTCTGGATTCTTTTGGACATGCATAGAAGGAATGGTGGGTTAATCCTCCAAAGGAGGTGGAAGAGGAGTAATAGGTGGAGTGGATGAAGGTGGAGGAGGAGGAACATTAGTCTCCTTTTGAATAGTTTTTTAGGAGACTTGAAAATTGGATGATTTGGGGGTGGAATGAGTGTGAAAGGATTCATATCTTTCATTACTAGCTAAATTGGTTCCTTTTTCATCACTGGTAATGAAGATGAAGATGTGGTAGAAATAGGAATGGTAGAAGTAGAAATAGTTGAAAGAGAAATGTTTGTGGAAGAGATCAGAGGAGATGCAAGAGTAACTGGCTGAATTGGTTCCTTTTCTTTCACCAAGGAGTATGTATCATCAACATTCTTCTTCAATTTTAAATTTTTTTGGGGTTCTTTACTGCTTTCTCCTTTTACTACTTTCCTCTTATGACTAACTTGGTCCATTTTAGTCATTACTAGTTCTTTCATGTAGAATCCCTTACTAAAAAGCCATGTTGAAGTCATAATAAGAACTACTAAAGTTATCTCAACAATAATCTTGAAATGATTCTTCTTGAATTCTGATGCAGGAGCATCTTGGGAGTGCTTAGATGTGCTAGGAATATGGATAAAGATTTATTTTCAAAAATATTATAATTCAAAAAAAAATTCAAATGATGTACACTTGTCAATAGGAGAAAGGATAAGCCTATTTGAGTCAAATTTAGTTATTTTAGACTAAATAGAGGTCGACAACCTTGTCACCATGTAAAATCAAGAAAATCAAGCCATAAGTGGTGTAGGTTAGGTGTAGCTGAATAATTCCATGTTTAAAAGCATATTGTTGAGCCTTTTTAGGAGTTGGTTGAGTGGTGTTAGTAATAAATTAGGACTATTTCAATATTGTGAGCAATAGTGTAGGAGGTAGTGTAGGAGGAAGTGTAGGAGCAAGTCTGGGAAAAGGACTGCATATGGACAGATTGTAAAAACATTTTTGAAGAAATAATGATTATGGTGTGTTTATATCCTTTCTAGATCGAATAAATGTTGGGTCTACCCATTTGTATGAATCGATGAACCTGTAAATTAGATATTATTGCTGGATCATTTAAATTTTGGGTCGTTCCAAATATATGTTAATGCTAGGTTGTTTCAATACTGGGATGTTTCAAGCAAATAGAGTCCAGCGATTGTTTCTGACATCAGTTACTGGCTGTACACCATTTGCTCTGACACCATTTAGAATGTGTGTTCATTTCAAAGACATGTCATAAGTGCATCATTTCAAAAAATCAAAGGAGAAGTTTATTTACAAATCTACAGACTCTGTAGGGTCATTTTCTATGATTTTGTATGTGTCTATTACACAGTTCTAAGGTCAGGTGAGTCGCCAGTCATCACGACTCGGTGGATGTGAGTTATATTTATTTACTACAGTTCATGTATTATTTATTCCATTTACATGTGAATTCTGCTATGCTTCTATTAAATGATCTGCCAGTTAATCATTTATAAGTTTGTAGAACGGTAGATAAATAAAAGAAAATCAAGATAGGTGCCATGTATTGATAATTGATCTGCATGTAAAGTTGTCTGGGAAAATTCATATAAGTAAAGAATTTGAAGAGCATTTTCTTTATCGAGAGTCATTGAAGAGAAGAAGTTTAATATAATATATTTCAACTTGTTGTTCTAGATCCATTGAAATGGAAGTAAGGCGATTGGTTCTAGTGCTCAGATCTTCCAACAATTGAGAGTCGATTTGTGTCAAATATGTTATATATGGGTATGGTTTAAAAAAATAAAATGTGGAATGGGACCGATCTATACATCAGGCTATAGGCATTGGAATAGAGGAAAAATGCATTGGGTTCAGTGTTGAAGTAAAGTTGATTTACAATATTCATGAATTAGAACTAATGAGGAATGAGACAGGAATGAAGATGTGTGCAAGGCCATGAGTCGATGTGCTGGATAATGAACACAAATTTGAATGAGAGACCAAACCTTGGAGAGGGATGTAAGCCCAAATCAAGTGAACTATGTTATGGTGGCCTTTGGTTGCTAAAATAAATATGCCTATTACTCTCTTCCTCGGGATATAGACATTTTGGGATCTGTTTGCCAAAGCTATGAAAATGAATATGCAGAAGATGTGATTTTAATGTTGGGATTTGATGAAGCGTTGCCACATGGAAAGGTAGTTTTGGCTATTGAATTTTAGGGAACTTTAAATGATCAGATGAAAGGTTTTTATTGGAGTACATATGTAGACTACTAGCTCTTACAAGGCATCACTAAAATAATGGTACAAGCACCTGGTGACTGCATAGCATTGTGAAATATGCCAGTATGAAGAAGACCCAGATAGTATTTTTAGTTTGAAGAGCATCATTATTGGTCTAGCTCAGCTGGTAGAGCTAATGCAGCATAATGGATTAGTGCTTTGTTTTGTGCAGAAGGTCATAATTTTCATCATTCAATATATATAAGTGGATCATTATCTCCTCATATGGCATAATAAAAATCATGAATCACTTATCCTTCATCTTTTGTATCTTCTAGAATTATGGCAAAATTAAAAGAGAAAATTTGCTCAATAGTCATCTTGCTATTATCTCTTCTTCTCACTTCAAACTCATCTCTATAATCAATCTATAAGTCTTCAAGTGCAGTGATGTGCATATACTCAAGAGAAACTATGTTTTGCCTCTATAATCAAAATTTTCTCTAGCTTCAAAAGGTGATTGATTAAAGTTGTGATATATTTCTATTTGTACATTCTTTACCATGTAAATGCTTGCATAGTGGTAGTGGCTAATAACAATAGGAAAAACAATAGAAGAATGGTGAACCTTTGATTGTAGGTCATACAAATATACCAAATACCTACACAACTCCATAAGAATCCATTTTTCATTAGGTTACCTTAGAAATTTGACTGAGGTCCATGTGAAACCTCTAACTCTGAGATATGTGAAATTGAGGAATTAGATAAAAACACACCCAAAATGGGAAACTACCTCCCAAGCTACATCTAATACTCTTTTGGCCTTTAAGGCAACACTCAATTTATATATGATTTCATAAAATAATCCACAATTTACCCTCTTATAGTGCTTAAAGTATTCAGATTGAGTTAATAGAGTGTAATATTCATATATAGGCTCTATTGTCAACATCCCTTTTGTAGTTAGCCTAGAAAATGCTCCACTTGATTTTGTTACATATATTAAATAAGAATTCATTTTTAAGTCAAATATTTTTAATGCATTACTCAACTAGTGATCAATGTTATCACTTATTATCCTTGACCATTTGATCATTTTAGAACTCATGTTAACATCAATAGCCCTAATTTATGCATACATCTATGTGTAAAAACTCTTGGCATTCTTTTCCAGATTAACTCTACATAGCAACTAAGTAATGTCATCCACTTCTTGACCAAATCAGATCTTATTATATACTTTGGAAACCTAAAAGGCTACTTTGGTTTCCTTAGATAATTTGTATTCATTATCTTGATGCAATCTGAAGTCTTATTCTCCCATTGATTCTTAGATTTTTCCATTGATACATCAATAAATTTAGATCTTGCTAGAATCTTCAAATAATATTTAAAATATTAAACATCTAAACTTATCACCACATTACTAGTTGTATCTTTTACTATCTTAGTAAGTGAATCATAGTACTTAGCACACTGTAGGATAAACTCAAGAATTGTGCAAAACTTGGGAATGTTGGAGCTTGTAGGATCCCACTATATGCCATTGCTTGCATAATTGGTGTCTTAATTATGGATTTTGACCTTTATAATAGCTCAATTATGTAGACATGTTCCATGTCAATATCACTTACCTCAAATAGCTTAGAAGAAATATATGACTCAATGGGATATCCTTTGTATTTGTACTTCATCTTTGACTCCTTTAACTTCTCAACTCTCTTTAACTTAGACTACTCTCTCCTAATCAGCTCTAAAAAAATTTCAAGTGCTAAATTAGGAAATTATTCAGTCAAAATTGTTTATTCTTCTACTCAAGTTGCTTCTTCTTCTAATCTTGATATTTTTGTGATTAACAGTGGGAAAGATTGGTGTATGCTCTTGAAAACTTAGTAAATTATCCTATTGATTTAGAAAAGTTTGAGCAACTGAGTCAAGTTATTGTCATGAGTAACACTTCTAAGCAAGCTTCATATATTAGGCATTTATAGTAGTATAAATCTTTGACAACTCTAATAAACTCATGCTAATTAATAGGGTGTCAAAACTCTAGGAAGGTATTGGAATTATACAAGTATTAAGTCTTGGAAACTCTGAGTGAGTAACAAGCATTTAAAATTGTGGGTTTGTTTGAATAAGTCACTTGAGTTTTTGTGGTCAAGTTACTTGGGTTGGAAAACCCAATTAAGTAGAATAAGTGAGTAGTCATAACCCTAGGCAACAATTAGTTGTTCAAAATATAAGTGGGAAAAGTCTTTGGTGAGATTTATGTTTGTTAAGACTAGTTACTAGGGTTTGAGACTCCAGGTAAGTAAGAAGTTGTGAAAAGTCCAAGAAATGTGATCTAGGTCAAATGATAGGGAATTTACATTAAAAAATCAATGTTTTGGGCATTTTTATTATGGTTTTCTTATGAAAAATGCCTACATGGATTTTACAAGGTTTTACAACACCATGCATGTAAAAATGACAAATAATTATAATAAAAATACGAAAATAATAGGAAAACTTTCAAGGCAATAAATAAAAACTTACTAGAGGAAAAATGAGATAAAAATCCAAAATGGAAACAAAATACTAAAGGAGAAACAATCTGCATACCTTGAATGCAAATGGATCATGAAGGAATTACTCCAAAATTTCAAATGGTGTCATTTGGGATTTGTAGGGGCAACAACTAGGTCAAACAACTTGAAAGCCACGTAGGAAATGAGGTATATTTTTCAATTATTTATATTAGCCCATGCATTAATGAAAACTTAGTGACACATGGGAAGAAATCCATGTAAGCATCTTAACATTTGTTGGGTTTCATGAACTACTTTTCTTGAATTGGTCTACAAAGTCAAGTAACTTCAAAATCTTTATTTGGTTTAGGCTAATGAAGACTTTGGACTTGTGAAAGGTAACTAATTTTACTTATGACTTTGGGTAAGTGAAGTAACTTTGAAACTTTGACTTATTTTAATAGTGATTTTTGGGTTAATGAAAATACTTTGCTTAGATTTCACTAGAAGCAAAGTCATTACTCAGTTCTAGTTTGATCTAGATGGTGTAATTCAGGTTTATTAATATAACTTACTTCAAAAAACATAATTAAAGTAACTTTGAGAACCCAAATTGGCTTAGCAATGAATCCTAACACTTAGTTTATTGAATCTTTTAGAAAGATGGACAAAATGGGTTTTATAAGAATGACCTAGGAAAACATTTTCTAACCTTTTAGAGCAATTTGAAGTAATTGGGAATGAAATCCATCACATTGAAAACTAATAAAGACTATGTCTGATTCGAGGACTAAGTTTTAACAATGACAACTGACTCACAAAAGGAAAAAGAGAAAAAATTTAATAGGGGTAACCCAAAATTGCATGTGTAAAATTTTTGGGGACACCAACTAACTCCAATTAGGGACATCTTTTTTTCTATCAAAAAGAAAGAAATAAGGATGAGATCCTAGTATCTCTAGTTTTGAGTCTTGTCTATTGGGTACAGAGTTATGTAAAAACTCAATCATGATAAACTACAAAACAAACAAGCAAAAAAAGAAAAACAACTATACAAAATAAAAATTAAGGAATTATTTATATACATAAATGTGTTACCCTACTACTCAATTCTTGTAAAGCTTCAAGTGCTACCCATTATAAGGAAATGATAGTTTAATTCCATCCTAATAAGATAGGATAAAGTTATCTTTTCTAGCAATTTTCTTTATGATGAAAGGCCCTTTCCATAGTGAATTAAATTTACCATGCATCCCTTTTGGTTCATGTCACTTATCCCATAATAGGACTAGATCACTACATTCAAAATTCCTTTCTTTAGAATTTTTGTCAAAAATCTTCTTCACTTTCATATGATGATCAATTAAATGGTCAACAACTTGAGCATGTACTTCTTGTAGTTTAAACAAAAACATAATCTTCTTATCTAGTGAATATTGATAAGTTGTATCTTCAATTGCCTTGGATAGTTGTAAAGTAGGCAACTCTATTATGATGGGTATTTCAACTTCCATTCCATATAACAACTGAAATGGTGACATGCCAATGGATTTATTTGGAGTGATTTTGTCAACCCACAATCCATCAAATAGCTTCTTATGCTAGGTATGTTGATTATCATCCACAAACTTACTAATAATTGTCATCAATTTCTTGTTACTTGACTCATCTTGGCCATTCCCTTGAAGATATTAATTTCAAGGGTAAACTAATTCTATTCATATAAGTATTATAAATGAGTTAGTTCCTCTAAGGAAAAATTAGATACATTATCTTTTACTATCTTGTGAGGAACACCAAACTTCACTATAATGTTTTCCTTGATAAAATCACATTTAAATTTATAATTTACATGCTTTAAAGGAATGTATTTTACCCACTTACTGAATTCAGTGGTGGTTAAGACAAAACAATGGCTAGGACTTGAGGATGGATTCAATATACCAATAAAATCTATACCCCACTAGCATAATGGTTCACTAATAATGATGGGTTTTAAATTCAATGATGGAAACTTTGGATGCCCCACAAAATTTTGACATTATTGACATTTAGAAATCTAATCCAAAGTATCTTGGAAAAGAGTAGGCCAATAGTACCTTGCTCATAGGATTTTGTGTGTTGTAACTTGTGCTAAAAAGTGACCTCTACATGCTCTATCTTGGAACTACTTTAGAAGTATATTTTGTTATTATTTGTCTACATAATGAAGTAAAACACCATAAACTCATATTTTATATAAATCAATGTCCCAAAGGACATAATTTTTTTAATTTCAGCTTGATTGTCCATCTTTTTTTACATGTAATATGGGTTGGGCATTCTCCATAAATTAGGAAAAAATCAATCTTACTATATCATTCATCAATAATATCGATAAAAAGAACCTTTGGAAAATATTTATTTCATTCATCTTGAACCAAAGATACCATCGCATCTATGTCATTTGGTTTGCTTTATATCATTAGTTGGCACAAGCCTCTTCCTCTCACTAGCTTTGTTGGTTTGATGTCAAAATCAAACTATTGAGCTTTGGCTACCTAGGTGCCTCTTAGAAATCCCAACTCTTGATATGTTATAATATATTTCACTATAGTTTCAAGTACATAGACTTTAGTATGTGAAGATAAAATGTAGTACCTAAAGGATTTACATGCTTTGACTATAACAAAGGCATGTTTTTCCATTTGTATATACTTTAGATCATAATTTTTAATGCATGGCTCATGAAAGCTATATGAAATTCAATACCTTCATCATTATTCTATATAAGTATAGATTATATGGTATGCTCAAAATAATAATAATAGAGAATGAAATATTTACTGAAATATGGGGAAACCAGCATAGGAGCTTGAGATATGGTTGTTATAATTCTTTCAAATCCCAACTTACCTTCAGTATTCCACTTGAAGTATTTTTTATTTTTCATCCTGTCAAAAATGTGGCGAGTCAACTTAGAAAATTCAAGAATAAATCTTTTGAGGAAGTTAACCTTACCAAATAATGAGTGTACTCCTTTCTTAGATGTGGGCATAAGTAAACTTTGAATATCTCTCACCTTATATATATTTATCTTCATCCCTTCCTTTACGTTGATGTGACCAAGAAGCTTCCCTTCAGTCATGGTAAATAATGATTTCTTGGGATTCAAAGAGATCCTATGTCTTGCATTAGATGAGTACTTCTTCTAAATTATCCAAGTGATTACCTCTCTTCTTGGAGAAGACTATCAAGTCATCAAGATATACAACAATACTCTTATTCTTAATATGTGAAAATGCCAGATCTATTGCTCATTGAAAATTTACTACAACATTAATCATTCTAAAGGGTGTCTTATAATAGGAAAATGTCCCCCCATGGTGTTTTTAAAGTCATCTTGTATTGATCTTCATCCTCTTTTATCTAATTATATCCTAAAAATCCATCTAACATGAATAACATCTTTGATCCTATAACTACTTGCAAGGTATGACTCATAATTGGAAATGGATAGTTATCTTTCAAAGAAGCTTTATTCAAATTATGGAAATCATCACATAAACATATTTTTCTATTCTTATTCGTTACTAGGACAATGTTATCTACCCATTTTGAATGATGAATGTGATGAATTATTTTGGTATCAAATAGCTTCTAAATTTTAGTAAAGATAGTACTTGAAATTATGGGATTATGATGGTGAAGCTTTTACCTAAAAGGCTTTACTTCTAGCTAAAGTGGAATGTAGTGTTATACTTATTTTAGCTAAAAGGTCTTCAAGTCTTTGTAAGACCAAGTGAAAACATCCATGTATTTCCTAATAATATTAATTAATGCTTCTTTTTCTTCTTGGGAGCAACATTTCCCAATGTTGACCATCTTGGGATCTTCTTTAGTACCTAAGTTAACTTGTACTTTTGGAGAAGAATTCTCTCTGTACTCTTTATTTTTATTTATAAACTTATCATGCTTATCAAAACTTTCTTATAAAGAAACTAATCCTTGAGGGATTTTATTTCCCTTTAATTTAATTACTTCTTCATTACAGTCATGTTCAAGATCAATATTACCTTTTTTGTCTAGCATGGAATTAAACTACTTCCTTCAAAATACAATTCTTTAAAATTATCTTGATGCTCAAGGAAATTAGCTATCTATTTATCATCATTGAAGACTTGCCACTGATTGACATTATTTGGAACTTTGGGATGGAAAACCATCTCCAATCTATAGTCACCTTTTTGAAAGAGTGGAGGCTATTAGTTTGGATTGACTATAACTATAGTAACTATAAGAGGATTAGCTCTAGTGTTCTGATCATGAGGAATGGAATTGATTGAAAAGGCTACAAAATCAAGTGTTACACTCAGAACTTGACCACAGTAGTACCTCAACTTATCCTTTTTCACTTGGTATTGTCCATTAAAATGTCTTACTATCAAGTCACCATCTTCTTATGCTTTTAAAAGTTTCATACCTTTTTATTTGTCTTGTTCCAATCCTAAAATTAGTGCTTCATACTCTATTATGTTATTATTTTAAAACTTAAACTTGTAAGAGTAAGGATATACCTTACTATCTAGTGATATAAATAAAAATCTAGTGCCTAAACCAAGAAAACAATAGCTATGATCAAATTATAGAGTCCATATTTTCTCTTATTATTTTTATTTCTTTGGTTCTTTCACATCCTTTCCAAATTCAAGATAATAGACTCCACAATTTGATTCTTCAAAAAAAAATCTAAGATCTTGGGTCATCAAACTTGGAAACATAATACTTGGACTTCTTCTTAAGATCAAGTTTCTGATTTACTCCTTTGATTGAAATGTAAGCACAAGACCAATATATTTTGACTTCTCCACCCATAACTTTGCAAATTTTTCTACTCAATAATATTCCATAAGAAATGAGAATATCTTCTACTAGAATTATCATTTAAGCCTCGTATATGCAAAAGCTACTAGAACTACTTGAGCATATTTGAGTTGTCTAATCAAGGGAACTTTTATTTCCATAGAGTAACATATCCCTATTGACATATTTAGGGTGAGGTTAAGGGCATCATCTACTTTAGTTAGCATGACATTATCAGAGGCTTTAGAATCTAGGATACAATTTCTCAACTTGAAACCATTGATCAAGAGGGATACATAGAATGGCTCTATTCTTTTAGATGTGGAAGTAGATGTGGGAAAAGTATTTATATCATTATTTTGGTAAAAGACATGTTTAGGATTAGACAAGACTCCTTTTGAATAATTGGTTGTATTATTTGATCCTTTACTTTAAACATACTTGACTAGTGTATTTATTTGATCTGGATAAGACCTTAAGTATTCAGCTTCTAATATTTGAATCTTAGTTTTCTTTATGTGGTCAATAATTTCAAAAGAAGGAATGGAATTAAAAAAAGTATGACTAGCTTCAAATGTGTGAGTAATTGGATTATGAGGTTGAGAAGAAGAAGATGTTACATACTTATCTTTTGGAAAAAGAGAAGAAGGTAAATGAATACCTCTTTTAAGAATGCTAACATCAAGTCTGGAGTCTTCTTTCTCTTTACCTTTTTCCTTGGAAGATTTTTCACCAACTTGCTAAGTCTAGGACCTTATAAATAGTACAAAAGAATGACTATGATCATCTTTAATAACTTATTCATAATCACTTTCTAATTGATATTCAAGGTAGCCTATATTGGAGTCGTTAATAGGATCTAAAAATGTCATCTTCATCAACAAATCCTTGATCAAGGTCAGTAGCCATATGATCTTGTTCATTCATTTCAATATGGTTCTTTAGATCATCTTTTAATTTCCAATCTTTACGGGGGTCCAACAATACAATTCCAATTATGGTTATTAAAATTGTATGTAGGTGCATTCCTAATAGAAATAACATGAACACCTTAAGCAATCTGCCTTTTAACTTATAGTAAGTCATTTTCTAGTTTATGTAATAGGGGATCCACAATGTTTTATAATGTATTTGAAGAATAACTATCCACCTTAGAATTTATCTTCTTAATCTTCCCAACCATGATAAAGTCATCTTCAACATCTATAATAATTTTCTAAGTAGTTTCTAACTTAGCAAGATGTGCTCTACATAGTTGGTAGCTTATCTATGGTAACTAAGCATTAATGAAAGATAAATTCTAGTTATCACTAGTGGGTTGAGTAGCATAAGGTATTTTTTAGATCAATATGTTAAACTTATCAAAGAAATATTTCATATGTTTATGTGGTTATCTTTTAATTTGGGTCAACCAGGTGAGCAATATGTGTGAGTCTTCAATAGATTTAAATATTTTTTCAAATTGCTCATGCAGAGTGTCCTAATTGATTGTGGTGCCAGGTGCCAAATGGTAAAACCATTATGTATCTAAGTCATGCAAGGCTTCAATGAATATTTTGACTAATACATCTTCATGCTCAATGCCAATCACTCCATAGACTATAAATAAGGTAGCTAAATGTTCATCTTGACTCTGTTTTCCATCCCCTATGAATATAGGAAAGTTATTTCTTGATCCCTTAGGCAAGTCATGGAGAAGAGGATTTATATTCAATGGATCAATCACTTCCCCCAAGGAGCATGGATTTTTTGCATCATTCTTCTAGGAATAAGAAACTGAGGATTAACAAGTTGGATTATTCTTGAAGAATTGTGTTGCAGCTGATTCACAAGAGTTTGCACTTGTCTCATAGGTAAAAGCCTCACTCTTCTTATTCTGGTTTGAGGAGGAAATATAAAATTAAACCTCTCTTACAACTAAAATAAGTCATCCATTTGGCCTTGAGCTCTTTTTGATTTGGTGAAAGGTTGATTTGCTAGATTGAAATGCCTATGATTTTCTAAGGATTTATTTAGATTACTTTAGATTTATAACCAAAGACTCAAAAAGCAATTATTTAACATGTAGTGACTTAAAACAAACAAAGCATTTACTTGACATGAATTGACTCAAGGAAAGAGAAGAAATTAATTTTAACAAGTAAAGCAACACAAGATAAACAAATAGATTACTTGGCATGCATGAATTTCAAATCACAAGTGTCCCTTAAATTTTGCATGCAAGTTATTAGATGATAGTGTAGAAAACATGCAATTTTGGAGAACTAAAAATTAACTTTCTATCTTACCCTTGATTGGATGATCTAATTTTAGCTCTAGTTAAGTTCATGTTCCCCAGTGAAGTCACCATAAACTATTGGCTAGATATTTTGTAGGCTAGAAAAAGTACCTAGGCAATCATGGGATTAAATTTCCTTCATTTAATGGTGAAGTTCCCATATGTTTTATCTTTATCTACTTCTAATTGTTCACACTTTCATTTATTCACATTTTATAAAAATTATTCATAGGATATGCACAAGTTATCATATTTTGGGGTATTACTTTAATCACAAAGTTCATGAACCATAACAGAGTGATTTTGAAGTAAGCAACTATTTTAGAGATTATGTAAAGAAGTTATAAGAAAAATAGAATGAAAAGACTAAAATATGTGAGAATAAAAAAGTTGTACTTCACAACAATTAGTTTCACAAAGCTTATTATATCTATACAAGTAGATAACCATTCAAGAGATGATAATCCTTTCAAAAAATGATTAAGAAAAACTAGAATTTATATTCATATTTAAAGATAACACAAAGTTTACCATTTTAATCTTCATATAATGTACCAAATGATCTCCTTAGATGAAAATTTCTATAGAAATAAACTTTATTATTATTCACTTTAAACCAATTTCATATAAAAAAATCATAAATATAAATACAAAGTTTTAGATTGCTTAAACTTTATTGCACTTCAATTACAATTTCTTTCCAAAACTTACCATCCTTTGGCATGTAGGCCTTCACTATTACTTATACTATTTTAGATGTCAAAATTAATTAGGAGACAACTCATTGAATTCTCATGTGTTTCACTAAAAATTGAAAACTATTGAGAGGCACCCTCCTATAATTTCTCTTGTGTGGCATTCAATGGTCGATGACATGTAACACTTCTCAATTTCACTGTTTTGATCAAATACAATCTATTTGCATACCATGCAAAGCTTACTCAAGTAATTTGTTTTCTTAAAATAACTTCAAGTAATATCATCTAACCTAGTTAATTAAGTCTTAAACTTTAAAAAATAACTTAATTTTACAAGTAAATTCACTGACTAACATTACTTATAAATAAATTACTTAAAATAAAATTCCTTCAAATACATTTGTGAAGAAAATAGATTAAAATAAAAGAAGTGGAAGAAGTTTTTTAGAAGAGAAGCAATGGAAATAATTCTAACTCATGAACCTCTAATCTACACTTTTATCTATACTTGATATATTATAACATCATGAACTAGATAGTTCTGTCATTTGATTTGGCAACTGATTACCTTTCTATTTCATATCTCAATAATTTCCTTTCTAGCTTTTTTCAATAAGCTTTAACCTTCTCAAGTCTAGGTTCAAGCCTTTTGACCTATTATTGATTTTTTATTAACTCTTTTATATATTTTGATGTGAAAAGAGTTGTGGCCTTTTTAATTAAGTGCTTGAGATATTGATGCAACTATTTAGGTGTCCTTGGCATTTTCTCAAACCAAACATTTGTGAGATAGAAGATGCAATCCTCTAGATCCACTTTTATATTATGAGCATATTCTTATAAATTATTCATTTCCTTAGTAATTTCCCCAAGAATACGTATACAAAAATATATAAGGTGTTCCTCTTATTTTTCTTTTTTATTGACCCTTTTAGAACAATATTTTATTTAATTAAAACCTTGTTTCTTAAAGAATTTATTCACTGAAGGCTTTCCTACTACAATTCAGAGATTCTATTCTCATTTTCTATCTCGACCACTATTTTTATTTGTGTCAGTTTATTTTCAATATCAACTAGAGTACTTTGGACCTTAGGAAACCATTTATGTATAGTTTATAACATTTTATCAATTCATTCATCAACTGCCTTGGTTTTGTCCCCAGTTTCTTCCACCTCAGTTATTATTTGTTGATCAAATGCACCTCCTAAAAGAAATTATTACTAAGGAGTATATCTTTCCACCTTGGTAATTATTTAACACAACTTATCAATTTATTCCTTCAACTTAGATTTATTAATTTTCTCTTCATCAAGCTTCTAGAAAAAAGTATTGATTAGGGTCTGTGTGTCCTATTTCAATCCTTTTATAGTGACTTCACTGAGAGATGATATTTTTGTAGCTATTAAATATTATTCAATAACTTCACCTTTATTCTTTCCCTATGGAGGAACTAATATCTCTAAAACATTTTGTCCTAAAGGCTCTATTATCATATTTGAAGTCATTTTAGCACTTTTGGGCTTCTTACCCTTATGATCAGGACTTCTTAGAAGTTGTAAGTCTATCTCCTCCAAATTAGTTTCTTATTTATACTTAGGAGTTGTATACAATGCTATCCATGAAGATAAATATGTACCAATTGAAGTGGTTGAATGTATTACTATTTGTTGTTAATTATTTATAACCACTAACTCTTGACAAAGAACCTCTTGTGCATATGAAACATCTTGAACTACATTAGAAATTGATTTCTCATCTTTTTATTTCTCCTTCTCTTTCTCTACATATTTATCTTTTTCTAGTTCTTTGTCTTTTTCTTGGTCCTCATGTTCAACTATTACTTATTTTTGAGATACATTTTGGGATGCAGTCACCTCTCCAGTAGTTACCTACTTTGGCTCTTTTTAGACATAAATAGAAGGAATGGTGGGCTGATCCTCAGAAGGAGGTGGAGGAGGAGTAATAGGTAGAGTGGATGAAGGTGGAAGAGGAGGAACATTAGTCTCCTTCTAAATAGGTTTTTTAGGAGACTTGAAAATTGGAGATTTTAGGGGTGGCATGAGTGTGGAAGGATTCACATCTTTAATTACTATTAGAATTAGTTCCTTTTCATTAACTAATAATGAAGATGAAGATGTGGTGGATGTGGTAGAAATAGGAATGGTATAAATAATAATAATGTAAATATGAATGTTTTTGGAAGATACTAGAGGAGATACAAGAGTAACTAGCTAGATTGGTTCCTTTTCTTTCAACAAAGAGTATGTATAATTAGCGTTATTATTAAATTTTAACTCATTTTTAGGTTCTTGGCTATTTTATCATTGTACTAATTTCCTCTTATGAATAACTTGGCCCATTTCAGTCATTAATGGTTCTTTCATTCAGAAGCCCTTTCCAAGAAGCCATGTTGAAGTCATAGTGAGAACTACTAAAGTTCTCTTAGAAATAGTCTTGACTTTATTCTTTTTTAAGTTAATCTCTAGAAGTGGATCATTGTCTCATCCCATGGCATGATAAGAATAATTAATCACTTGTCCATCATCCTCCATATCTTCTATAATTACAACCAAATCAAAAGAATGGATTTACTCAACAATCATCCTATTATTGTCTCTTCTTCTCACTTCAAACTCATCTCTACAATAAATCCAAAAGTCTTCAAGTGTAGGGATGTGCATATACTCAAGAGAAACTATGTTTTGAGTCATGCCTCTACAATCAAAATTTGGTCTAGCTTCAAAATGTGATTGATTGTAGTTGTGATATATTTTTGTTTGTATATTATTTGCCTTGTAAATGCTTACACAGTGGTAGTGGCCAATAACAATAGGAAAAACAACAAAGGAATAATGAACCTTTGACTATAGGTATTTTAATTCTACCAAATACGTACACAAATCCATAATAATACATTTATTATTAGGGTACCTTAGCAATTTTATGGGTGTCGCTGTGAAACTTCTAACTCTGAAATATGTGAAATTGCAGAATTAGATAAAAACACACCCAAAATGGGAAACTACCTCTTAAAATACTTTTGGCCTTTAAGGTAACATTCAATTTATAAATTATTTCATAAAATAATCCATCACTTACCCTATTGTAGTTCTTGAAGTATTCAAATAGAGTTAACTGAGGGTAATATTCATATATATGTTCTATTGCCAACATCCCTTTTATAGTTAGCCTAGAAAATACTCCACTTGATGCTACTGCATATTCTAAATATGAATTCATTTTAAATTTGAAGGTCTACAACACATTACTCAATTAGTGATCAATGTCTTCACTTATCATCTTTGACCATTCGATCATTGTAAAACTCATGTTAACATCAATATACCTAATGTATGCATACATCTAGGTAAAAAATCACCTAGCATTCTTCTCCCCATTAATTCTACATAAAAACTACGTAATGTCATCCACTTCTTGAACCAAATCATATCTTATAATTTTCTCTGGAAACCTAGAAGGTTACTTTGGTTTCCTTAGATAATTTGTATTCATTATCTTGATGCAATCTAAAGTCTTCTTCTCCCATTGATTCTTATCATTTTCCATTAATACATCAATCACTAAATATCTTAAAAGAATCTTGAAATAGTAGTCAAAATATTGAACATCTAACCTTATCACCATATTACCAGTAGTATGTTTTACTATCCTAGTAAGAGAATCATAGTACTTAGCACACCCTAAGATAAACTTAGGAAGTTGTGTACAATCTGGGAATGTTGTAGCTTGTAGTATCCCATTATTATTCATTTCTTTAAAAAGTGGTGTTTTAATTATGGATTTTGAAATTTTCAATAGTTCAATTATGGAAATGTGTCCCATGTTAGTACCACTTATCTTAGATATCTTGGAAACAATACATGTCTCAATGGGATATCCTTTGTATTCATACTTCATCTATGCCTCCTTTGACTTCTCAACTCTCTTTTCATTAGACTTCCCTCTCCTACTTATCCCTATAACTTATTCAATAAAATTTATTTGTTCTTCTACTCCAATTACTTCTTCTTCTAATCTTGACATTTGTTGTGATTAACAATGGAGGGCTTAGTGTATGGTCTTAAAAACTCAATAAATTCTCCTATTAATTTATAAAAGGTTGAGTAAATAAGTCAAGTTATTGTATTAAGTAACATTTCTAAGAAATATTTAGATATTCGGCATTTCCAATAGTAGAAAGCTTTTAAAACTTCAAGAAACTCATGCTAGGTAATAGGTTTGTCGAAACTCTAAGCAGGTCTTTAGAGTATGTAAGTATTAAGTCTTAAAAACTATGAGTGAATAACAAGCATTTACAACTACAAGTTTATTTGGACAAGTCACTCAGGTTTTTATGGTCAAGTTACTTGGGTTAGAAAACCCAATGAAGTAGAAGTAGTGAGTAGTCAAAACCTTGGGAAATAAGTAGTTGTTCAAAATCTAAGTAGGCAATTTCTTTAGTGAGATTCAGGTTTCTAAAGACTAGCTGCTAGGTTTTAAGACTCCAGGTAAGTAAGAAGTTATGAAAAGTCTACGCAATGTGATCTAGGTCAAATGATAAGGCATTTTCAAAATAATTAATGTTTTAAGTATATTGCTTAGTGTCTTCTCATGAAATCAGTCTATAAGGATTTTACAAGGTTTTATAACATCCATGCATGCAAAAATGACAAATAAATTACAATAAAAAAAATAAAATGATATAAAAACCTTCAAGGAAGCAAATGAAAACCTACAAGAGGAAAACTGAGATGAACATCCAAAATGGAAACAAGAAACCAAAGGATAAATAATATACATACCTTGAATACAAATAGATCATAAAGGAATTGATCAAAAATTACTCTAGAATTTCAAATGGTATTTCTTGGGATTTGTAGGAGCAATAGCTAGGTTAAACAACTTGAAATCCAAGTAGGAAATGAGGTGGATTTTCCAATTATTTACATTAACCCATGCATTAATGATAAATAAGTAACATATGGGAAGAAATCTATGCAAGCATCTTGACATTTGTTAGGTTTTATGAATTATTTTTCTTGAATTGGTCTACGAAGTCAAGTAACTTCAAAATCTTGATTTGGTCTAGGCTAATGATGACTTTGGACTTGTGAACTGTAACTAATTTTACTTATGACTTTTGGAAAGTGAAGTAGCTTTGAAACCTTGAGTTGTTTTAATAGTGATTTATGGGCTCACAAAACTAATTTGAATAGATTTCACTAGAATCAAAGTCATTACTCAATTCTGGTTTGATCTAGATGGTGTAATTCAGGTTTATTGAGATAACTTACTTCAAAGGGCATAAGTAAAATAACTTTGAGAACTCGAATTAGCTTAGTAATGAATCTTAATTCTTAGTTTCTTGAATCTTTTGGAAATATGGATAAAATGGGTTTTATAAGAATGACCCAAGTAGACATTTTCTAACCTTTAGAGTAATTTGAAGCAATTGGGAATGAAAGCAATCATAAGGAAAACTACTAAAGACTAAGTCTTATTCAAGGACTGAGTTTTAACAAGGATAAATGACTCACAAAAGATAAAAGACAAAAATTTTAATAAGTGTAACCCAAAATTCCACGTGTAAAATTTTGGGGGACACCAACACATACATGGAATCATACATACAACACACGTGAGGCATGCAAAGTAGGATAATGGGCCATAATACAAGGGATATGGTCACATGTCACTAAATCTGAGAAATAAATACTTACAAAGACATGTTCAAATGTACACATACAAAATTACAATAAATGCTTTTTAGATCCACATGGGAGGACACACAAGGACATGGGCACATGTATAAAGCATACATATAATGAGAATAAGTTGACATAGAGCCATAGAGCAATGGCATATTCAAATGACCTTGAATAGAAGAAGAATAGAGACACAACCAAGTCTAAATTAGGAAATATATAAATGAAAGTATGCATGAACATGTGGTACAAATATATATAAGATAAAAAATGTACATAAGTTGAGTCTAAAGTAGAAGTAGTCAACAAAATATCTAAGTAGGTAGAGGATGATCAATATCAAGATATAAAAATGCTAAATATATGATGTAGAGTTTATAAATATGTAACTTGACAATCATAATTATGTATAGGATGCATCCAAATGGGAGAATGTATAATGAGCAATTTGTGTATCTATGTATATGCTCCTTGTGAGTAGATAGTAGAAAATTTGGATCTATGTAGTAGACTTAGGTCCTGTAATTAGTTGAAAACACTTGAAAAGAACAAGTGAAACATGCATGTATGATAAAAATTGACTATAATAAGATATATAAAATATTTAGTGTACAAAAAATATAAGAAGTGTAAATATAACAATGTATACAACCTATAATTTCTATTTTCTAAGTAAATATTTGGATGTTTTTGTGTTTTGGAATATTATACTATTTTTGTATTTTCTCGATATAAGCTATGTACAATCAATATGAAAAATTTGATATACATATAAAATCTCATTAGATGCATTATGTTCAATATTTTTTTGATTGCCTTACCATCAAGTGAATCTAGATAGTATACTTTAGGGCTAAGATTTTCATTGTTAAGTGAGGGGAGAGTGTCCCAATTCCCATCTTGTGCATCATTTTGATCTTGATTGTATTACTCATCTTTAGATTCGTTATCATTGAAGTATACATAATCAAGGTGTGAAGGCTCAATTATGGGAGTTGTAATTAGTCATTTTTCAATGGCATAAACTCAAATAGAAGGAATTTGGGTATGGTCAATAGGATTTTCGCTAAGCCTAACACTTCTTCTTGAGAGGAAAAGATAACTTTTTACATGGAATATAGTAAACAAAGTGAAATATGTATACTAAAATAGAATGTATGAAATTTGAAAATCCTAACACAACTAATGAAAATAAGAAAAATAAGGATATAAACCCTACTAACATCTAGAGTTATGGTTTTAGTATTATTAAAAGTAGGTTAGGTTCACCAAATGATTTAATTTTTTAGGGGTTATGGAGTGTAAGTCCTAGGTTGTTAAAGGTCTGAGTACAATAAATTAGGGTAGAAATATGAAATAAATACAACCACTGATTTGTAATAGAATTGACCTAGTTTGACCTTTCTAAAAATAGTAATAAATTATGGAAATAAGTAATTAGCTAAAAATTAACTAATATGGGAGATATGGAGGCTATAAATGGGGACACAAACTAATATAAGTGTCATGGATAAGATCCAAGTGTCAAAACCTTTCCTATATAATAGTGCCCTAATTGGATAGTAGTGTTAATGGAAATAGTGTCCTTATTTTGGTGATAGTGTCCTATGTGTAGAACTATTCTAAGATTTTAGGTGCACATGTGTTTGATTTTTCCAACCCTATTCCTATGCACATTATTTTTAATTCCATATCAATGATTTATTTTTAATTATTTTGAATGCAAACACTAAACCTCCATGTTTTTAGGGAATCTAGTTGGCACAAGTAGTAAAATTTGATGTTAATGGGGTACGTTGAACATCCTCAACACCCCCTTGTGATGAGAGTATTTCTCCTCACATAAGTATTGGTATTTCAAATATCATTTTGAGTGTTTTGAGTAATGCTGGAGACTATAAATCTATGTATTCTAAGCTTAGAATGGTTGTAGATGACTATATGTAGAAGTAGGGTAGAATAGGGATTGATAACCTTGATTTTCATAAGTTTTTCTAAGGTAGTTTATGTTATTTGCATTTTATTTATATTTAGTGAATAAATGGTTAAAATTCATGTATATATATTGTTCTAGTGCTTGTATAGGTCTTAAAAGAGGTATAGGCTAACCCTAGGTGGTTTTTGTTTTAAAAAGATATTTGTTGGTGGGAAAAGGTGGGAAAAGGATAATAACACCCAAATTGGGACATTAGTGCCATTAGAAATACTATCCAAATGATGGTTCTAGTGTCTATGTGGCATAACCTAATGAACTAGGGACCAAGATGTTAAAGTGAGGGTCTGGGACTAATTTTAAGATGTTTAGGGATGCATGTGGTAAGCACAAAGGTTAGATAAGTGTATAAATAATCCCTAAGATAGGTCTAGGGTTAATCTAGGGATGGGTGGTCTCAAGTAACACTCTTAAAGACCAAGTGTCATATTTATATGATTACACATGTAATGAAGGAAATCAACACTTAAACATTATTGGTCTTAATAATGCAGTTGAAATAAAAATTAAAAAAATTAAATCAAGTTGGTGGATCAAATTTTAAAGAGAGATATAACTATATCTATTTGGTAGATAAATTTGGTAAAAAATAAAAACTTTATTACTTTTATTGATATAGTTTATAAAACTAAGAAAATTGTATTAAGTTGGTTGATATAGTTGTTAAAATTATGAAGATTGTATCACATTGGATGATACAATTAGGTTGAAAATATATGATGGTTGTGAATATATCACTAAGAATTAAAAATTAAAAACATGAAAATGATCCAAATAAAAGTGTGATAAGATTCATTTCAGGTTCATTCGAATGTATGCATAGGCTAGGATGACCTATAACTATCCTCTTTTTCTCAATAAACTAGGACTCAAATAAGGTCAACATAATTTAACTTTTTTTAAATTGGATGATCGGTTAAGGATATATAATAACCATAGACCCAACATAAAGTAATTTACACTCAAATATCAACAGTAAAAAGTTCTAAATCCTAAGCATGTGATATGGGGTATAGTTCTTACTAGGGCTCAATGATGGGTAAGTGGTTATAAGGATGAAAGTAAAATTAAAATATGGGTAAGTGATCATGAGGATGTAAGTAAAATTAAAATATGGGTAAGCATTTTTAAATAAGGTAAGGTACAATTGTTAACCAAATCAGGGTTTATGCAACCTATATTGATAAATGATAAGCCTAAGAAATGTTATATCTATACTAACTTGTTTGATATAAGGAAGAGCATAAGAAAGGATACACACATACATCTAAAAATTAATAAACCAATATATATCTAATATAATAAGTAATTAAAGGAAAGAGTATGTGGATATAGATACTTACCTTTGCATAGACCAATCAACACTTCAGTCTCCCCATTTGGATCAAATAGCATTTTAAAAGAGATGTTGTAGGTTAAAGACCTAAAACATTAATATGAATACATAGATATCTTTAGTTGGGGATTTTAAATACTTTTCCTATTAAAATTTAATGACACTATAAGACTAAACCTCCAAGATAAGGTTCTAAACATTTAACTCTTCCAAACATTACTTAGAATAAAAGAGAAAAATTGAAGTATATTAATGTGATATATATTTTAGGAATGAAATATGAACCTTATATATAGATCCAATACCTAAAAGTGACCTTTAACTCTAATAAGATAGTATCATCTAGACAAATATAATTATAACATGTTAGCTGACACAGTATGGTATCAACTAGGTCAATATATTTAAAATAATATAAGATATACCTATAAGTATATCAAGATATCTGATATAATACATGGAAGATAAAGTATGAAATAGATTGTATTAAGCATACTGATACAATAGGATATATGAGAGCTATAAAATATGGATTAAAATTAGATGAATAGGCAAGTATAAAATAGATTCAAATGAACTTAGACTAATAGTAATGATGTTGTGCCATAATATTATGTAAACATGTCTCACAAACTACAATTAGTTGATCCCACCCCATTCTGAGTGCACCCTTTAAGGCATGCACTTAGGGAGATTGATGTGCCAATAAGCCCCTGCAAGAGAGAGATTCATTTAAGTGATAAAGTTGAGAAATATTAGGTGTATAAATTATATATTGGAGGAAGCAATTGCTCTTATGTAGTAAGTCAAAGGACAACCTAAGATTATGCTATAGGAAAGTGTAATATTAAGAACCATAAGTTTAGTGAAAATAAATTTAGGTTCTATACTGAGAGGAATCCAAATGGAAAAAAGAGTATTCTAGTCATTTATATCAAATCCACAACAAAAAAGGTATAATTTTATTTAGATTTTTTTGGTAAAGCCTAGTTATTTAATTAACCAAAAGGAATTAACATTAATGCTTGAACCTTCATCCACCAATACATTCATTTTTTTTAAATAATTTATCATGATACTAATAAATAGATTTGGGTCATAGGATCAAAATATAATCTCATCATTAATCATATCATCCTCAAGAAACTCAATACATAGTTTTCTAAAAGCTTGAGGGTGGGAAATGGTTTCAAGGGTATGGATTTTAGAAGGTTCTGGACATTCAAAAGGTTGAAAATATGTTTTAGTTTCATACATATAATGTATTTATTCTATATCATGAGAAGTTTACTATGATAAAGTGAGGTACTCGTGAGCTCCATTAAAGGAATCTTGTAAGGCATAGTGTTAAGTTATTCTAAGAAATCTCGAGTTGTTTTTTAGTAAGCTTGATGAAAATATTTAGCTTTAAAATTAAAATGTAATACACTATATTTTATAATTAAATTAGGCTAATAAGTATATCTAGGCTCCAATGGTAGAGCATTTGAATCATTATATGGTGAATTAGAAGGTTTTTATAGGTTGTTTCATCCTTGAGATGAATTTTAAATTGATAAGGATTATTATGCATGGTAATGCTATATTTATGAATGATATTATTTTTGTATTGAACATTTTTCATGTTAAAATATTTATAATTAAGATATAACTAGTCATAATTTGCATTAATAACACCTAGAAATTATTCATTGGAGTGTTATTAGGACTACAAATTCTTGAGGTTTGTGATATTTTTTATTTTTGTGATTGATTTGATTAATGATATTATTTTTTTGGTTGTATGGTTTAGATTTATATTCATAATCATTAATATATTAATTATAATTTTATTTATATAAATATTTATGGTCCAAATGTTCTCCTAGTATGAGGTCATAATAAATTTTCTTAAGTTCACAAAAAAATCCATTAGAATGACCAACTATGGCATGGAACCAACAAAACTTATCTACATGGTAACATGGTGGTAAATTTTTATATTGGTAAAAATTTGAAGTAATTTAAGGTGACGTGATTTTATTGAGCTCTTTAAGACTCAAGGGTGGGCGGATAGGGTTTGAATTATTTTATTTTTCTTACAAAAACACTTCTATCTTGGGTTGGGGATATTTATTTTGAGAAGTGTTATTATTGATTATATTAATTGATGTTTATAAATATTCCTTAATATTAAATTGAGAATGTTAAAATTGGTTCTTAAGGTAATTTTATCGTATATCCTAATCGCATGCTTATCCTAGTTTCTTAGGAGAGAAGGACCTAACTTTGTATTAAAGTCAGGTTTCTACAAGGTAATGGAAAATTTGAGAATATTTTCATCATTTATGCCCTAATCTAAAATATTTGATAAATACTTATATCACTTGATAAAACCATGGGAATATTCTTTAAGAAATTACTTGGCATTAAAAAAATTACCAAGTCTATTTCTAGGAAGGTATTAATATTGGAGTTCTTTGACTAAATCATTGACTAAGACTTCTATTTATCTTATTGAATAGTAGGAAATTAATTATACCATTATAACACATCTTCAGCTAGATTTTTAACTATAACCTTGGTAGTTACATAATTATTTGTTTGAATACATTATTTGTAAGGGATTTCAAAATATCTAAGGTGAAGGGTAGTTTCGGTAGTCCCATCATATGTTATGGTTGGAGAAGCACATTGAATGTTTATGGAGAAAAGGTAGGGAGATAGAGGTTCATTTCAGAGAGTTTGAAGCATATTTTTGTGAATAAGTGGTTTTGGAATGGATATAATTGTTAGCATCCATGAGGGAAAGAGGTGAAAAAACCTAATTGTTTTGATTCAAAACATATTATTGAGGTTTATTATCCATTTGGAAAATGTGGTTTTACATTTGGAGCATTTGATTAGTATTAATAGCTTGTGTAAGGGTCATTTGGTTTAGCATCTTAGTAAGGAATTGTGCTCTATCAACAATAGGATTTTGAGTAGGATTATTGGTAGTAATTTTTATAAGAGGAGTATTGATAGGTGAGACATTAATGGCATTGGTATATATATATATATAATAATATAGGTGGAAGCATTACCTATAAAATTGTTAAACTTCATAAGAATTTCATATTTATTCTTAATAAAGATGGATTTTGAGTCAAGATATATGATATTTTGGTTTAGATTTTTAGGATCATTTTTAGAAGATATTTAAACCATGTTATAATAAAGAGATATAGATTTATATTAAGGAAAACTAAATCATGATGAGTTGCTTTCAATGGTGTGCATGTGAGGGATAAAATATATGCCAATATATAATATAAATGGGTTGAGACTTTCTATAAATATCCTAAGAGGATACATCATTAAAAATGATGGAAAATCTAATAAGATATAAAATAAAATAAAAATATGAAAATGACCTAGTGTATTTTTGGGTTAATATTCATGTCAGGTTCACCAAAATGTATGTAGTTTGAATATAATCAAAAATATAATTATCCTCTAATATAGGAAAATGGAGAAGACTATACTAAATCTTCCATACATATAATTGGTCACACTCAAAAGTGGGGTGGAGGCTATAATAGAGAGTAATTTATAAAAGGAGGATCAAGTATATACTTCGAGAACATGTGTAAGGAATTGATGAATAAAGAAAACATAGATCCAAGATGTAAAATAAGAGAGAAATATGTCATTAGATGGAAACCAAAATGTATATAAGTAGAGATATATTGGCATGAAAATATAACGTAAGTGAAGATAAGTATTGAGAATAATATAACACCATACTACTCTAATAAGTGCATATAAAAATATAAAGGAAAGAGTTTAGAGATAGAGATATTACCTAAGTTGACTTGTCAACACATTAATCTCCCCCTTGGCTCAAGTGAAACTTTATGAGATATGTTTTAGTTAAAGGAAAAAAAGATAAGGATGAAAAAATAAGTATTTATAGCTTAGGACTCCAAAAACTAGGTGTACCTCTCTATTTTAAACTCCTTCTCAAGAAACATAAAAACCCTTTGCAAACAAAGACCCTCCATAAATAAAAAATTATATGCTCTAATTCCTTTTCTTTTACTAAGGGCATATTTTTGTGGACAATCATAGTATAATGATGTGTGTTTTTTAAAATCAAATTTGGGATAAATAGAGTTTTAAATCCTGATTAGATAAACTAATGCATAAAATTAGAATGCATAAATTAATCGTTTATGATTTTAAAATTTCTAAATACGGAAATATGCTAAAATGTAAAATTACTAAAGAGGAATAACTTAGTTATAAATAGGTCATGGAGGATTATGACTATGATTGTGAAATTGACTATGTAGATGTATGAGATTACTTACTTTGAATCATGAGCATGGCTTCATATCCTCCTGGGATAAGGACATGCTACCTAAACAAGGTTGGTCTACAGTGGTGTCTATAAGGCATGTTAACATCTAGTAGACTTTTAGATCTTTGTGTAAAAATGGGTCTATTCACTTTCACCTGTAAATATGGTGTGCATGATCAAATGTGTGTTATTCACTATGAAATTTTGTGTATACCTTATTATTCACTTAGAACCCTATATTAATATATAATGAAGAAAAAATAAAATAAATGGGTTAGTGTCTAAATTTGTGCTTGACCCCAACACCCTCTATGTTGAGCACTATCTACATACCAATAATCTAAGTAGGGATCAAACTCCACGTAGTTCTCCCATAGTACATTGGTATGTGTGACATACTAGTATAATGATAGATGTTGGTAAAATTCTGGTGTATTTATGAACTTCAACAATGACTTATGACCTTTAAAGTGTATTCAGACTTAAATCAAGAATATTAGGGCTGTTTGAACTCATAATTGGGAAGAATATATGTTTTCCTCTCAATTTGTAGTTAGATGTTCTAGTGATTTTTCATGATACAAGCATCTAGTGAGTAAATGTATATATAATGTATATTTATAATGATCTTATGGTATATTCCTCATATATTGATTATAATATATATGAGATGATCCATTACATGAGTTTAAATTTGATTAATTAGCCATTATTTGGTAGAATGATGTAGTTGGTGGATTCAAACACTACCAAAGAGTGGGATGGTCTTGAATAGTGGCATTGTCTTAAAAGAAAATATAACTAATATGGAAGCATGGATCAATCCAAGGATGAGCTTAGGTTGTTTGGAATGAGAAATAGGAATATTTTATGTCATATTTTCTCAAGGGCAAGGTTAATCCATGTAGAAGTATAATAATAGGTACTTAGAGCTATGGATTTGAGCATTAGCTAAGTGTGTAAAAGGATTTGTCACAATTGCATTATTTTAGTAATAAATATTAATTTTTGTGTCTACATTTTACCCCACCTTTTATTATACCAATGCATTAAAATTAATTTAGTAGATTAAAATTAAATAGTTATATCTAAACTTACCTATGAATAATAGTCTTTAATGTAGGCTACACATTGAAATGTGATTCATCCAACCCTAAAATGAAACATGTATAAATAATTCATTTCTTAAGATGAAATCTTAAATTAAATATAGGAAACTTAAAATAATAAGTAGTGAATGCTTATATTTTTGTACATGAACCATAGTTTTTTCTTCTGTAAAAGTAGTGACTTTGGATGGTACGACACTTGGATATTTTCTACATTAAAACACTTAGATATGACTATGAATGCTCCAATCCTCATTATAAGGAGAGCGTGATTAATAAATCAATGTGTGATTGACTCCATCATTTCATACCCATGGTATTAGAGTATCTTGGAGTCCTTGTATGAATTCTAATAGATTGTTTTGGTGCAAAATTTGGTTTAAAATTGGTTCAAAAAGGTGAATCAATTATTAAATACGGAATAAGATTCATTTATAGTGAAAAACTAGTGAACATTTGGTTGAAAATAGTATGTTATGAGTCTAGCATATACAACATAGAGAGTGGCATGAGTTTCCATTCTTTTTGTGGGAAAATGGTGCACATTTGAGAAGAATAATTGGCCATGTATCACACACATTCCCCTAATATGATATATGAGTACATAGATTCTATAAATGAGTAATATAAAATGATTTTATAAGTAAAAAATATGTAAAAGCCTAGAACATAAGTTTCACATGATGCCCTTGATTATGAGCAAAATCTACGACAAACTGATCATAAATCTAGAAAACTCTTTCTAAGCAATATTAAAATTAATCTATGGATTGAGTGTGATTCTAAGAAAACTAGAAATTTTTATTTTTGAGTGTCAAGATGACAACCCACTATTTTGGATACAACTAACTTACAGCCTTGTCTAAATGGATCATTGATGTATAAAATTATTTTTTTATAAAAATATGGATATGAACTATGATAAATTGAACAAATGTTATCTTTCCCTATATTTTCAATGGGTTTTTCCATATTAGCCTCTAAGATAAGACACTATTTATGCCCCATGTTTTGAGGTGATTTGTGAATCCTACATAATAAATTATCAGAAAGTTATGCAACTAATACTATGAAAAATATTGAAATCTAAATTAATAATGATAACATTAGAGATCATGGCATCATCATAGATAAATTGAGTGATATAGTAATGTAATATGCATGTAAAACCAAACATATGTAGTTTCATGTCAATATATATTATAGAAAGGATAAACACAATGAATAAATATCATTTACATTGTAATTAAAACTGATATAGATCAACATGGGGAGGATGCATATGGCCTTAAAAAATTGGGATGATGCATGATATTGATCATGACATCATAGACTGAGAAAAAAAGAGTCATGGCCATGATACACACACACACAAAGATTACATGTAAAATCACACAATATATGAAAGAAAAAGGCCAAGGGGACACATACAAAAGACGTTTAATTTTCACTCACATGCATATAAGCATACAATAATGCTTAGAGTTGAAAACAAGGACATGTTTAAATGCCCATAATCAAGAGTAATGAATACACACCAAACATGAAGCATAAAAGCAAACACAAAAAAATCATGAATAAATGAATTTGATCTACATAAGTAACTAGTATAACAATATATTCAACAAGTCATGTATCCTATAAGATATCAATGTGAAAGAAAGTGAGAAAATATGAAAATATTTATCACAATGTATTGTATTTGTAACATGAAAAAAATAAATAGTCATATAATAATAAACCCATGTAAAATATTCCCCTAATTAACTTTTTGTGATGCACAATAGTTTTATAAAACATGTGACTTATTTTGATATGAGAATTGATAGCTTTTGTTTATTGGGACA
>JARHVA010003942.1:1405000-1595000 GCA_037957365.1 Torreya grandis | reverse complement strand
TTTCTACATTTTTAGGTGAATGTTTTTTTTATAAAACATATATATATATATATATATATATATATATATATATATATATATATATATATATATATATATATATATATATATATATATATATATATATATAATATTTTGATCACTTTTACTAGATTATCAAATCTCATATGTATGCATTTTATCTATATGTTGATCTTTGATGGTGGCACTATAGTATATTGAGGTGTTTTTGATTATTATTGATTTTATTTATTAAATTTTTTAATCTTATATTATATAAGTGTTTGATTATCATTAGGGTATGTATATAGGTATGCATCATGTATAAATTTGACACATTGATGTAGAGTAGAAGATGCAACTTACTTTATATGTATCCATGGCCTATCCAATAGTATATTATAGTGCAAATGATTAGGCATTAATTTAAATTAAGTGGGTAGTATTGTTGGCCCTACTTTGATATCTAAGGTAATAGAACCCAAAGTTTGGTGAGGCACATCATCATATAATTTGATATTATTATATGTATTTTTAAGAAAAGTCATATTAATACCCATTATCTATAAGAATTTAAGATTGAAAATATTCAAACCTAAACCATTATCTATCAAAAATATTTTTACTATTATACTTTTAATTTGAACTTATATAAACAAAGGAAGATTCTGATCAATGGAAGATTGTGTAGTAAAATACTCATTTACAAAATATATAACATCTTAAATATCCTTTAAACTCACAAAAAATGAAAAATATGTTAGGAATAAATAAAAAATTGATGCAAAATAATTTCACATAATCACAATAATAATAGATATGAGTAGAGATGTAGAAATAATAGAAATAAAGATGCAAAATAAGAAGACTAGATTTAATGTGGTTCACCCAATTTGGGATACATCCACCAATAAACACTTGCTCATATTTTATTACAAGTCACAATAGTAAAATCCACTCTCAAATCAATATTCTCATAATTAAAATGCACAAATATTATTTAGAGATACACTTAACAAACCCTCCTAAATTCACACCTAAATTCACACACTTTATTCTTTTTGCTCAAACCACTTGTTCTCATGATTTATTATCTACAAAATATCTATCTATACATAATACATCAAAAAATTAGTATTAAAAAATAATGGGTACCAAAACCGCGGGCAAACTCAACCCAAAATGGTTTCCCATTAAAAGGGACCCAGAAATTTTTTTGGGTGCTACCACACATGAACCCACATATGTCAAGGGCTTCTTCCCTCAAACCCCTTGTTTGGGGATACCCACTCCAAACCCCTAATTTTTGAGGGTTACCACCCCCAAACCCCTACTTAGGGCCTAACCCAATACCAAGCCCTAGTGAGAATACATAGAGAGTGTACAATACATTTTAAATGTATAGTATTTAAAATGCACTATACTTTAGAAATAGGCTCCATAACATAACAAACAATTAATTTTTTATGTCATGAGGCATATGTGTCTAATTTAATGGTTGATATAAAATATCCTTGAAAATAGTAGTTTTTTAAAGTAATTATAACATAGAAATCTTAGATAGTGTATTCCTTAACTAATAAATAATATCATGTCCATTAGATTGATTGAGTCATATTGTTATATTGGGTTGTGGAATAGGAGGTATTACTTGAGTTTTTTACTCTTATATTACCTTATAAGGCACCTAACCTCATGTAGTGATAATACCTCAGACTAAAAGATCTAATATAAGCCTAAGCCAAATACTAGAGGTGGGATATGAGCTAATATAGTTATGAATAACATAAAGAACCATCTGAGCCCAATCACATCTAGTAGTAGTTGATGGTAACTCAAACCAATAAATGTGAAAATAAACATCATATAATTTTTCATTATTAAGCTCATGATTATTATGGGATTTTATATTGGCCATTAAATTATGCATCCATGGAATTACATACAAAAGAAATTATTGGTTGAGAAATTTGTCAAGTGGAAAAATTGAGTATTTTTTTCAATAGTGTGTGGATAAATTCCCTCTCCTATTAGAAGGTAGATATACCTTTACTAAAAATAAAGACACCACTATAAATAAAATGATTTATAGTAAAAAAAAAATGTTTTATATGGGGGTTTTACTTTTAAGTAAAAAATATGAAAATGTGGTAGAAAGGAAGGGTGTGAAGGATACAATGGATAAAATAAAATTATGCAAGGGAAATGGAATAATAAGGATAATTCCACATAGGCAAACACATAAACATACTAGAACAATCCAAAAAGGGATATCTTAGTGTAGGAAACCTTTATCATAAAAATGGGATAGGAAAGACATGTTTTGGATATAGGAACAAAATATGTACACCAAGGCAATTTAATAATGTGATAAGAAAAGAGATAAACAAAAAAAAATTATTTTTTTATAAAAATGGACATAATTCTTTCTCTTAACCCACCAAATTTTCACATTAATAGAAATTCTTAATGCAAATTTAGGAAAATTTTCACAATAAAAATTTCATGTACATTAACTATATAACAATATAACTTAAAAACATTCAAAACAAAAAAACAAAGATATTAATGTATCCATCTACATTATTCATTCAAATAAATTTTGGGCACAAATTCTACAAAATTTATCCTTGTATTGATTTTTTTCATGAGTTGAAAATATAATCTTTGCTTTTTATGCCAAAATCTATTTTATTATCAAAAATCCTGCATTACAATGTACAAAATTTGTATTTATATCTTAGGATTGTGAAAACATCTTGTAACCACATATGGAACCACCTTTTAGGTAATTTATTTCTATTGTACTATCACTTTTTCATTAACAACTTAAAAAAGTAAACATAACCTTTTGAAGTGATTACAAAAAGTGCAATAGAGAAATAGAAAGTTAGAGAGAAAAAGGTTAATTTTTGTGATTATCAATAAAAATACAAATCTTTTTGATGATATGGACCTTGTTCAAATAATATAACTATCTCTAAATCCTACTTTCATGATGATCTTAATATGTTTATTCTGAACCTCTAAATAGTATGGACAATCCCTTCTCTTGAAGGAATAATTATATGAGCTAAACATGAAAGCAACTCATATAATGCATTGGTAGCCTCTTCAATCCTTTTTAAAAGTATCACTAGATTTAGATTTATATATTTGGTTTCATAATGAATACTACTTAGCTTACTGATAGTTTCTTTATTGAATGTTTCTATTCTAAACAACTATTTCACCATTTTCTTAAATTATTCTTTTGATTACATAGTTGCATATGTATTTGTTTCATATTAATTTAATATTTCATAGTTAATATCCATAAAAATTTCATGTACCTCTAATTTCATTTCATCTCATCCTTTTTCATGACATTTCAAGTCTTCCAAAGCTTCATCTAGAGTATGGATTTTTAATTCACACATTGATCCCACAAGTACAAATAGTTATCTTTGGATTTATCAAGGATAATTCTATAGACCAATGAATTATCATTAATAGAAGACATATCTTTCTAATTATTATCAAGCCATTCCCTATTATAGTTTATTTCTTGGCAACTATAATTTCTTTTTTAATTTTCCCTTGACTAGAAATAATAATATCATAGACTCTTCAATTCTCATCAAGAAATTTCAAACTATCAAGAAGTATATATTCAACACTTGAATCCATCATTTTACCATGATTTATATACCTACTAATTTTGATGATCATTTCCTCATCAATCTCAAATTTAGATCTTGATATCTATATTTTAGAAAAGGTTGATGTAGGTGTAGTGATCACTTTCTAGGAGGTTTCACCTATATTCAAGATCTATTTAATGTAAAATGAAATCATATGTAATTTTTCCTCTAAATTTTATTGATTTTACATTCCTTCATATATCATCTGGATCAACTTGGTTACAGTCACTATGAAATTATGAATATTTCCTTTAGGATTGGATTCACCAATATCAATCTTGTTGATGTTATAATCTACCAAATTATTTTCATCCTAATTTTTTTCTACAAGAGGTTGGTAAATACCAATAAATTATTCACTTAAATAATCAATCATCAACCTTGAAGTGGTATTCACCTTTCTCTTTTCTGGAAAACCTTGTAGCATATTAGTAATAAGAAAAAAAAATCAAATTTTGATGATATGAATGTTAGTTTTCTCTTGTTGATTATATGTTTTACCCATGAATAAGACATATATCCCTATGAATTATCTAATTGAGTAATTTAAGAAACCAAGGGACATAATGAATATTATTGTCATAAGGATGATAGAAGAATATATCCACATTCAATTGATTTTAGAGGACAAACAACTTGTTGCATGGAGAAAGCAAGAGGTGGAGGTGGAATCAGAATTAGGAATGAAGTTGTGAAGGCACAAGTGATTCATTATGAGTAGTAAAAGTGTAAAAAGATATTAAACTTGATTTATAATATAAAAACTATTGAGTGGTGTTGTTAATCAACATTTAAGGATCAATTTCTTATGTAATTTTTTTTGATTTCAGATGGAGTGGATCTTTTTATTTGGAATTTATTCATTGGTAGATAAAATTCACATGTTTTTTATTAGTTTTATCTCTATTTGGATATTTTCCATCTCCTCCTCTTATTATGGCCAAACTAGATTTTCTTATGAATATTTTGGTACTAGAAGACTGAGTGACTAGATCAAAAGAAGTTTTTTCATACCCTATTAAACTTCCTTCACCCTTTTGATGAATTATTGAAGTGTATTCTCTCAATTTTATGTGATACAAAGCTATCAATATTTATATCATGGTCTATAAGTATTTTTTAATGTCTATCAATTCTCTTATTGACTAATTGATTGGAGTAATGGTTATGAGGTGATTTTTTTATAGGAAATATCTTCCATAGTGTTAGTTCCATCATCCTCAAAGTTCATTTTACACCATTAAAATATTAAGGGTTTAATTTATTTTAAGGTAATCCATGACCAATATCTTTTTTTTTACCTTGAATTCATCTTCATAATCCTTCAAATAGTCTTTATTATCTAAAATGTGAGGACAACTATAGCTCATTCTGAGGATTTTTTCATGAGATATTTGATATAAAAATCAAGTCTCCTCATGTGAGGTTTCATCAAAAATTTAAATTAAAAAATTTCAATAATGGTGTCATATCTTGTTGATTCTCATATGAAATATCTGAGGCTGATAAGAACAGTTATTCTTCTAATTTTTTGGTTGATACACTTCCTATTCACCTCACTTGAATACTTATAAATATCAACAAGAACTATTTTTTCATTGGTATTCTTAAAAATCTAAGAACACCTTAAAATTTTATAACCTTTATTTAGGTGAACTTTGGGAACTAAATGAATTAGCTCCCATACTTTTAGATTAGAGAATCTACTTCATTGGAAATCTTGACTGTAAGATTTTTGTCCAATGTTTTGACTATCATCATGGATAATGCTTCATGTAATCTCATAAAATGACTCTTTACTTTATTATGAGTGATTTGAGAGAGATTTTTGTATACCAATGCAACAATTAATTTCTTAATCACTCTTATCAAACTAGGCCAATTTATGAGTATTATAATGAAATAGACTAAATACGAGGTCATAGATAATTCTTATGTATATTATAACTTGGTCAATTATTCATGAATGTGATTTATAATGATCAAATCCCAATCAATGAATTATTTCTAAAATATATGATGTTCATGAACATGCACATACAATGATGAAAAAATATTTGGTACTTTGCTCCCCATGACTTTACTTAAAACAATAATCATATATGATAGTTTTTATTTGAAATCTAACCTATATAGTGTTTTGGTATGTTTGATATTAACTCTTCTTATACTTGTCAACCAATATTGATTTAGCATATTTTCACATCTCTCACAATTTTATTCTTGTTGTAGACTCAATCTATACCCTTGGAAAGAGTTCTTCAGACTCACTCTAATTAAGCTACATAATGGGAAAAATCCCTAGGCTATGGGTCACCTATGGTGAGGTTGAACCTATAGAGAAGGATGGCTTCCTCTTGATGCTCATCTAAACTAATACATTTTTTTTAGAAAAAGGTTAGAAAGGGTTTAAGGGCTCCTAAGAAGGATAAAAAGGTTGATGCACCAAATTTAAATGGATACTCATATAATATTGAACCCACACTAGATCATCATAAGATAATTATATCTCACATAACCTCACAATTTCATTAATTGCATAAATATTTCATAGAAGAGGTTTAAATAAAAAACTAATCTAAACCTATAAATATCTTGAAAACACCTTTAAAGAGGCAAGTAGAAGGACAATTGATTAGGAAGGTTTTCCTTCATAACTTCATCATACACAAGCATACTAATCACTAATAAAAAATAAGAGGTAGGCAAAGAGTTCATCCTATTAATTCAAAAGGTAGTTCTTAAAAGATTTTAAAAGGGTTTAACCATATCAATTGAGTACACTTTTGCAAGAGTCTCAATGAGTATCCTTGTCTTAGAAAAGAATGAAAAATTCTAAGATCTAAGAACCCTCATAATGGGGAAGAGACTAGGATAATAGGATAAAGGAGAGAGATAAAGAATGTGGGAACACATCATCAAAGAGGGAACACACTATCTCAGATCATTAATTGAGCTTGAAATTCCACATTTTTTATTGAATACTCCTCCACCCTCTTGATAAATTAGTACATTACTCAATAATTACTAAGTATAAAAGTCCCCATAGGCTTTGAGGGTGCATTAAATGCTATTATCTACAACCTTTAACCACTATATCTTTTTCTTGATCTTTCATGCCATCTCCCACTGAAGGCAAAACTCTCATGCTCATGAATCTAATAGAATCATGGATTTATTCATTTTATGTGGTTGTTTTTCAAAAATATGGTCATGCTAAAGGATGAGGAGCTTCTTAATGATCACATATAGCTATCCTCAATCAAATCTGGACCCAGATATTTTCTATAGATAGAAAACCAATCTCTTTCATTGGTTTTCTTGTAGCCACATATATCGATGAAAACCTATAGAATGCATAGACTCTTGAATTTTAAAGTTACCAAAGACCATAAAACTCCCCCTATGAATCTAGACTCTTCTCATTATTATTCCCTCATGTCTCCATTATATATTTGGGTCCAATCTTTATTTATTCATCTAATCATCATTTACTATCATGTTTCACACACCCTCATATGCCCAAAGTGACTACTCCATATTTGCATATGGATCTTTCTTTAAATAATGGTGAACACAGTCATAGAATGAACCCTATATGCCACCAACATTCAAACCATAGGTTTATATTTAGTTTCAATGGTGCCCCTTTATCATTGATCATCTTGAATATATAAATTTGTCCATTTAATTTAATTTATCTAAGCTCTAATGGTGGAATGATGATTCTTATAAGACCTACTTGCCTTGGTTTGACCTTGGACACATGTTTGACCTCCCATCAAAGGTCCCTTAGTCTTTCAACTTTAAACCTCACACATTGATTTGATTTATATGATATGCATGTTGATAATTAATATTCCTAGGATCATAACATGCTAATAACACTTGAAAACCTCTAAATTATCCTTGAGATGCACTGACCTTATTGACCTTGCTTGCAATGCTAGATCATGATGTACAAATAAATACGATCCCTTGATCTAGATCTACTGACTTTTTGATTTTCACTTGCACAATTAGATAAAGATTTATAATTCAAAGCAAGACTTTTATCTTTATTATACCCACCATTTAAACCTAAATTTCTAATTCATAAGATTAAAATTGAAGTCTACATGCCTATCTTTTGTTGTTCATATGAATGTATTTGATGTTCATGTGATTGTTAAATTTAAGATCCAATGGATCATTATTGAGATTTATTTTGATGTCTATGTGACTATAATTTGACATTAACATGAATATATTTGATGTTTACATGAATTTATTAGTATTTTTAGAATTAAAATGGTCATTTTACAAAGCTCAAATTTGATGTTAGCATGAATGTTCCACTCTGCAAGTCTATCTTTGCATGTTTATAACTTGAGGTAGAAATCTCGCACGGGCATGAAATTTTCAAGATATGATCTAGGCATAAATAGATCCATGGAAATGAAATATTTTGTCTTGTAATGATTTTTGAGTTATATTTATACAATGATCAAGCAAGCTAGTCCATTCATTTTTGGAAAATGTCTTGGTGATGGTCTGGTCCATTAGGCTTGCCCCATTGATCTTTGGCTCAATATTTCAAGGTTTTAACAAATTATAAGGCTTGTGAAACTTGGTTCATGCTCTTTAATTCTTTAAACACATGATAAACTACTTGGATCCTTCATCTACAAATGTAATTATATTCCTTTGAGATCAATTAGATCACACTTTAAGCTTGCTTAAAGTGTTTCAAAATATTTGCAATAGCATGATCTTCTTCTCAAGTCATTTGGTATTTATTTCCACAATAACTCTACTTATCTCTTCAAATCTTGGTATGTGGGCCAAAAATGGCCAACATCTTTGGTGACTCATGGGGGTTGTATTCATGTCTATGCAAGAGAACTCAAACCATTTATCTTGAGTATTCCATTAGGTATGGAGTCTCCTCTCTGGTTTAATATATTGACCTAAAGATGAAAACAAGGTTGAACCTTTTTGGAAACTCCTCTTGAAACAATAAAGACAAAGAGAATAAAAACAATAAATTTCCCAAAGTAATTATTGAAAATGAAACACATAAAAAAAAAAAAGTGCACAAGGCACTTAGAGGAAAGCATAAAAGCTAATATAGTATGTTATAATGGATGCAATGCTTCTAATAACAAGGCTTAAAATGAATGTCATTGAAAAGGATGGGTAATACCTCTCCATCTATTTAGGTAAGATGAAAATAATTATGTTCCCTTCATCCATAGATCAAATAAGGACCACTCCACAAGATATTAAACTTGGTATGGTTGCCTGGTTTGGCCTTATTTATGTCCCATTTGAGGACTAGGTCCTCTTCCTTGAAGCTCCTTATTATATCTCTCTTTTTAAAGGATTTTTTTACTTTATCTTGATGTGAATACAAATTCTTCATAGCAAGTTCATTGGTTTCTTATAGCTCCATTACCTTTATCATCCTCACATTCATGGGCTCATTCTCCATCAACTCAAGCTGATGGGATAACTATAATACAGGTAGCTCAAGAGAGATAGGAAATTTGGATTCCCTTCCATACACAAGGATATATTAAAAATTGCCAATGGAAACTTTAGGAGTCACTTTGTTAGCCCATAATTCTATCCTTAGCTTGATGTGTTATATTCTTTTATTCTCTTCCATGGTCCTCCTGATGATCCTTAGAAAATTATTATTTATGGACTCTACCAGTCCATTTATTTGATAATAGTAGTTGGAAGAGGTGATAAGTTATATACCCAATTTAATATCCCATTCACTTGTCTTCATGCCAAATAATTTTAAGTCATTATCTAAAATTATAGGGCTAAGACACCAAACCTAGTCATATTTCTATCATAGAAATCTATAACTACACCCTCATTAGCCTCCTTCAAATAAATTACTTCAACCCATTTGGTGAATTAGTAAATTTTAGCGAGGACCCATTTATGACCTATAATTTATGGTGAATTGATCATCTCTATGTAAGTCTAACCCCCATTGCATGAAGGGTTACTCCACCTGAATTGGATTGAGTGGAAGGGTGCCTAATTTCTACTTTCCTATAAAGAGAACACACTTCTAAAAAAATTTAACCCATGCATAATCATCCTTGAAAATATTGGGAAAATAATAACCAACCCTTAGTACCTTTGTTATTGTGGTTTTAGATGAAAAATGGCCTCATATATGTCTATCATGAAATTGCTCTAAGATATTGGTCACTTGATTATCATCTATGCACCTAAGGAGTACCCAATTGAGGTCCTTTATAAAAGGAACACCATCAACATATGTATAAGGATGGATTTAAGCCTAAAATACATTATTTTAGTTTTTTTCAAACCTTAGGGGTATTCTCCTATTGTTAATAAGTGAGTCATGTCTGGAATCCATCTCTTTTGAAGTGGAGGTACACCTACCTATGAGTTATCTTGGGTCACCAAAATAGTTTCCTTGTTTTCTTGGATATCCTTTACCATGTGATCATATAAGCCCTTACCTCTAACCATCTTGGTTACCTTGATCTTCACATAATATTCCATGACCTTGGTAATCTAGCTTGCTTTCTTCTCATTCAAATCCTTGTTAAGGAAGAAGTCCCTAACTCTAAGATGAGACACCAAAAGATGGATCTTGTTGTTCTAAATAATGGGTCTTAACTTCTTGAGACTCCTCAAGGATACAAAAATCTATTTTTTAATGAGAGTATACCTCACCTCATATCCTTCTAGCCCTTGAATAAAAAAGGAAATTAGATTCTCCATTCTTTCACCATTCTTTTGCATCATCATAGATGATATGTTGTCAACATTGGAAAAGGTGTACAAGATGAATTCCTTGGAGAAGTTAAGATTTATGAGTGAGGGAGCCTGAGTAATGGCTTGCTTGATGGCCTCAAAATCTATCTTTCTTTCATCTAACTAAGAAAACACTTGGATCTTATTTATCATGGTCTATGATGGGTTTGACCAAGTTTGCAAAACTAAGTATGAACCTTCTCATAAAGTTTGATCTTCCCAAGGAAGTCTAAATCCCATTATTATGCTTTAATAAATACAAGGCTAAGATGGCACTTATTCTATCAAGGTTAATAGATAGAGCCTCTTTTTACACAACATGTCTCATCAATTTTCCTTCATTCACAACAAACACATAACTTTTAGGATTTAAAGAGATCCCATACTCTCTATATCTTTGGAATATCAACCTTAGATGGTCCATGTGCTCACTATCTTTCTTAGAGAAAACTATGATTTCATCCAAGTAGACTAGTACCATTTGATTTATCAATCCTTAGAAATCCATGTCCATTAATATTTGAAAGGTTTCCCTAGCATTGGATAATCTAATAGGCATCTTTTAGTAAGAAAATATGCCCCACTTAGTGGTGAAGGTAGTCTTATACTAATCTTCCTCTCTCACTAGCACTTTATTATAACCTAAATATCCATCCAAGAGAGATAAATGTTTTAAAGTAGGAACTATCTAAAGGAGTTACTCCATGGATGGTAGGGGATAGTGATCCTTCAAAGAGACCCTATTTAGAGCCCTAAAATCCACACATAGTCTGATCTCCCCATTCTTCTTCTTGATAGGTACTAGATTATCTACTCATGAGGAGTGCTTAATTAGAAAGATGATCTTGGATTCAATTAACTTGGTAAATTTCTTCTTCATGAGATCTTTAATTTTGGGGTTTATAGGCCTCTACTTCTACTTGATAGGCATGGCATTAGCCTTTAGTTATATAATGTTTTGGGATAATTTAGGGTCAAATCCCTTAGGTCATTATATTTCCAAGCAAATATATCTACATATTATTTATAAATCTCTATGAAAGCATGCCTTTCAACTTTAGTGCTTACCTTGCCAAGCTTAAGCAGCTTGTCTTCAAGGAAAAGAACTATCTCGTAGTTCTCTTAAATATTTGACATCATTACTTTATCCTTCCTCATATGGTCCAATTCATGAAATATCCTTATATGGTGGCTAGACCTTTAGGAAGAATATTAGACCTTAATTGAACAATTTTCTCCCCATATTGATGTTGTAACTTTCCTTGGTTGATTGAGGATAACTCTACTTCTTACTATAAAAAATAGGCAATTTGTTGGTTATTTTCAAAGACCTACCAATGACTTTCATTGTCTAGCACTGATGGTCTTACTACCATTTTGACATGTGGTTACACCTTGGCCCTTTATAATTCATTAGGGATATCAAAATGATCTCCCATAGTTGTTAGTCTATCAGCTTGTTCATTTTGGACCCTTGACACTGATTAGATGTTGAAAGCCTCAAAGTCATCAATTAGGTCTTATACTCTATGTTTGTAGGACTTCATTAAGGGGTTTTTAGTGACATTATAACCTCTAACTTGGTACATAACCAATTTAATATCCCCATATACATGTAAGTATTTAATCCCTCTTACTAGCCCATTGAAGGCCATGAAAGGCCCTCATATTATGTTGCATTGCAAGAGTATCTAAATTGGAACCTATATGAAGAGAAATATCTATCATTTAAAGGGGAAACTAGAATTTAACCTACACCCACTCCATGTTTCCCCCTTGAGACATCAAAGAATAATTTCCATACACCACTAAGATCTTATTGAAGCTTTGTGAGGGATGGCATGGACTGGATTTCTTCATGTAAATAGTAGACACCCAAGTCCCTTTCTTCAACACCCCTTAAGGGGTTTATCAACTAGTTGTCATTACATAGTTCATACAAGAACATTTTATAGTATCTCTTCTAGATGAGTGTTCAAATCCTTCCCCATTGCAAATTCATCCTCACCAATAATGGTGTAATTGATGTTGATATTATCTAGTCCATAGGGCTCTATGTGTAATTATGTAATGGGCTCAACTGTGATTAACACTTTGGCCCATATCTTGTTTTGAATGCTATGTATGACCAATCTAATACAATATAACCTCTTATATTTGTTGTGAACTCTCTAGATAGGCATAGTACAAAGAAAAGAGGCAAATCAAGGATCAATACATCTTGAGCCCTAAGATATTAAAATAAGCATGCATGGTCAAGTTGAGGTCTCTAATTATGTCATAAGGTTTGGTATAAGAACCATCTAGTTGTAGTACTCATTTGGACTAGGGCTCATATTTTAGACCAAGTTGATCAGTTATGGACTTTGGCATTACTGAGGTATTATCCCCACTATCCACTAAGCAAATGTGTACCAAATAATTACCAATGATCAATAAAATATAGAAAGAGGAGGCCTAACTTTTTTACCTAGTTTCCCTTAATTTATTCCTTTAGTTGCATTGGTAAGGACCACATTCTCCTCACTTGGTGGCTTCTTAGTAACATTTATTTTTGATAAGACTTCTTGGAGGATATCCATTTGACTAGGCATGGAGAGCATGTCTCACATTAGACTTTTTCATTTATTTCACAATGTTGATGGGTGAACCACCAACCTTTAATTATGCTTTAGGAACCACAACTACACCTTGAGCTTGTGATTTTTGAGGGACCAAGACATTTCCCTAATACTAACCCCTTATAACTATTGAGAGCTTTAGAATAGTAGTAAGTCTAACTAGCTTGGATATTGAAGGAGTAATAGTAGGAGGCTCCTTGACCATCTCCTAGTTACCATCCATGTTTCTTCTCTTAAATTTGGTATTTTATGCCACTAGAATGTATCCCTAATTAGAGCTAGCTTTTTGATTGAGTGTATAGCACTCTTCTTGTTCATAGTTCATCATTCTATCACCCAACTAGACTGATCCTTGATCATTACTTTGATCTTGTTGAGGCTCTTTTGGCTTGGTCATCATAGGTAATTCTTTGTTTTGGGCCATAAAAGTTTGGTTATACCCAAAATTAGTAGCTTGCTACCATTGATCATTGAAATATTAGGTGAAATTAGTGGTTGGGACAATGGATTTCCCAAAAGACTAATTCCAAGTCATGGTGACTTTAGTTTCTTAAGCCACATTATTTTAAACTAGGACCAAGGTGTTGAAAGTGTTTATAACATTAAGATTGTAGTTATTTTTCCTATTGTAACTAGGCTACCCTTATCCTTAGTTTTAACCTTAGCCTTGGCCTTGGTAGTTCCCTTTGTATGGTGGACTATTTGCTTGAAAAGCTTACTACTGAAGGTTGATATGGCCTACTAAAATATTGATACCTCTTAACATTCACTATCTCATTCCCCAAGGATTGGAACATGCTCTTGAGCTCTTGAAAGTTCTTTTATTCTTAGGAATCACTAGATCCACTAGTGGAGGCTTTTTCTTATTTAGGTGTAGGTATTGCAACAATTTTTGGCATAGGAAGAATGACATCAAGTGGAGGGATAACAAAAGGAGGTGGTATAATCTTAGTAAATAAGGGCATTGGTGGTCTAGGTGTAAGCTTTCTATCTTAAACTAGACAATTTTCTACTTTAATGGCCACCTCATAAGCATATAAAAGTAAATCCCCTCCCATATATTGGATTATCACTACTATGTCACTATTTAAATATTTCAAATAGTAAATGAAGGAAAAGTTAGGGATTAGTCTAATTAGGACTGGGATTCTATCCCAAGTCTTTTAGGAACCTTGTGTTGAAGTCTTGCATGACTTTATGAGGAGGCCTCTTAATGGTAGTTAGTTTCTCTACAAGTGAAAAATGGTCACTTTTATCCTCAAATGTTTTGTACAAGGCATTACCTAATTGGTCCCATATTTAAATGAAATTATCAACAAGACCTCTATATTAATCTAGGGCCTTTCCTTTGAAATAGTTATCTAATAACCTAATAGCTATATTTTGCTCAGTGACATTATGAATGTTGTAAAAATTGGCTATGTCCATGAGGTGCTCAAAAGGTGTTGTAACTTGATATATATTATAATAAGGGACATTTTTAAGAGATGAAATGAGGATAGGGTCATATTTGGAAAGTTATATATTACTTTTTCCATTAAAGGCCACAAAAGGAAAAGGTCTAGGGGTTTCCATGGCTACAAAAGGATTTAGTAAAGGTCCTGCTTCTAGGGGTAGACCTTGAAAATGACTTAGGAGCAAAGGTTTATTGATATGGATGTGTATTGGGAAACCTTTAAAGGTAGTTCAAAAAATTAAAATGGAATACTTCTTGAAGCTAACCTTATTATCACATTTGGCATGGGATGAAGTCACTACTTTGTTATTAGAATGTTGAATCTTCCTTTTAGAGTTACTAGATGTTGTTGCTTGGGAGATAAACTACTATAAATTTGATCAAACCAGCATAAAATTTTATCAATTTTCCTTGAATCAAGTCCCACCATGCATTCCAAAAAATATTTTAGGCTTAATATGCACCCTTATATAGACTTCTTCAGGCTCACTCCAATTGAGCTACATAATATGAACAATCCTAGGTTGTGGGTCACCTATGATGGGGTTGAACATCTAGAGAAGGTTGGATTCCTCTTGATTCTCACTTAAAATAATGATAATTATTGAGAAAAGGGTTATAAAGTGTTTAATAGATCCTAAAAATTCTAAATATGGTGATGCACCAAAGTTAAATGGGCACTCATATAATCTTGAACCCACACTAGATTAAAAGTAATACAACTATAACTCACACAACTGCATAATCTCACTAATTTCATAAATATTTCATAAAAGAGGTTAAAATATAACACTAATCTAGACCTACAAAGAACATAAAAACATCTTTAAGGAGGCAAGTAGAAGGATAATGGATTAGGAATGTTTTCCTTCATAAATTCATAATACACAAGCATACTAAGCAGTAGTCAAAAGTAAGAGGTAGGTAAATATTTCCTACTATTACCTCAAAAGATAGTTGTTGAAATATTTTGATAGGGTTTAACCATATCAAACAAGCACACTTTTTCAAGATTCTAAATGAGCATCCTTATCCCAAAAAAGAATGAAAAAATCTAAGAGTTGAGAACCCCCATAATGGGAAAGAGAATAGGATATATAGGAGAGAGAGAGAGAGAGAGAGAGAGAGAGAGAGAGAGAGAGAGAGAGAGAGAGAGAGAGAGAGAGAGAGAGAGAGAGAGAGAGAGAGAGAGAGAGAGAGAGAGAGAGAGAGAGAGATGTGGGATCACATCATCAGAGAGGTAACACACCATTTCAAATCATTAATTGAGCTTGAACTACCACCATTTTTCTTAAATACTCTACCACCCTCCTGATCAATATAAACACTAATCATGTCTTACTAAGTGTAAAAGTCCCCATAGGATCCAAAGATGCATTGAAAGCTATTATTTATAACATTCAACCACTAGATCCTTTTCTTGATCTTTCCATTGGCAATATAATTATCATTTAAGTCAAAAGGGACATTATTGGAATTATGGATGTCATTGATGTTCAAAAATGAGTATGGTAATTTGAGGATGTGCAAAGGATCCTATCATAGGTCAAGGATTATTGGAGTGCTTGTGTTTATGAGTGTAATTTATCTAGTTCTTCACATTGATCATCTAGATATTTTGGGTCTATAGAGGAAAATATGAATAAGAAATTTTTGATGTCACCATTGTCATCTATGGATGAGTCTAAGGGAGTTGGTCATATGGTTGTGATCACATTAGTCCCTAGTTATTATGTATTAGATTAAAGTCATTTAATGAAGCACAATAGAAGATATGAGGATGCAATTTTTGCTACTCAGACTAAATTCACTAAGTTTCTATACTTAGCCAAATTTTTAAAAGGGTTAAAGTAAAGCTAAGTAACCATGTTCATGAGGTCAACATTTACACACATGGAGGTATTAGGAAAAAGTGATCATATGGGTTTGTTCATTTTTTTCCTAGTTTCTATGTGTTAAATATTAGGTCATGTGATTTAGTATGATAAAAGATATGCATAAACAAAGTTGGGCTCCCAAACATTTTGATAGTGTTTTCCTACACTTAGTCAAATTTGAAAATGGCAAGAAAAAACTAAGTAATAATTTTTATTATGTCATATCTTGTATGAATGAAGATTTCTAGATTAGATGAATATATGGATGCAATCCACTATGTGAGATGATCTTATGCACTAAATTTTACATCATACAACTAAGTGTAAATAAATTTAGGTAAGAACAAAGTTGGTTTTCTAGGCAGTTCTAAGCATAGTTAGCTTTGTGGTAGAAGAATTTTAGTGAGTAGATTAATGGTGTTATATCTATCACATTAAAGGATTCAGGAAGAGATGAGCATATGGGTTTTTTCATTATCATGCCTAGTTTATATGGTCCAAATTTAAGAATAGGTAGATGAGTGAAGTAAATGATATGAAGGTGCAAAGATAGCCTTCTATAAATATTGATATGGTCCCCATACTTAGTCAAATATACACAAGGTAAAGTTTGATATTTTTATAAGATCTAATAGTGATCTCTTGATCATACGTTAAAGATATAACAATGTGAATAAAAGTTAATATGTTAAAGGCACCTCTGAGTAAACATGTTAGTAGGAAGTGTCACAATTATAGAGCTTGAATAGTAAATCTATAGTGTAGTCCAAATTCAAATAGTCAATGATCAACATGAGGATGCCAAGTGTATCAATAGTAGGAAATTATAGTAATGTGCAAAATACACAAACTAGTGACAAGTGCCACATTCTCAAGAGCTCATCTGAGATAAAGTTCAAGTTTATCATAATATCAAAAGATGAGCAGATGATCATGCAATGAAGAAATAACAAAGTGAGTGGACTCAATGGGATAAAATTCTCAATTTTTATCAACATAGAGGTGAGTTAAAGGCTAAGTTATTTTTATGAGATTGATGGAGTATATTCATTCCATAGGCTCACAAGGTAACGAGATGAGATTAAGAGTTTGAGGTTTAACCATAGATAGAAGTAAACTTCATGCTAGTTTGAATATCTAATGGCATATGGGATCTTAGATCAAAGGATATAATTAACACATTTTAAATTTGAATCATTAAATCCCAAAAGCATACAAGGATCTAATGGAGTGCTTAACCCTCTTAGAACTTAATCTAATGAATGAATTTTAAAGTTGATCAGATTGAATAAGGATCATTAGGTCATGGTGCCAATTTTATTAAATATATGTTCATCCCAACGGTCAAGTGAAGTAACTTGTATTTAAGTTGTAAATTACAACACAGACAATAAATTTGATCATTAAAATTGATCAATTTGTGAAATATGGCATGTGCATCAAAACTAAATCCCAGTATATGCTAATAATAGTAATGAGACTAATAATCATGGTGGTGATACATGATTTCAAGATGCGGTAAACTTGATATTCAAAAAAAGAACTAAAGTCCAATATAACTCAGAATGATGTGTTAACAAATAAGTGTGAACATAGATAATATATGAAACCCTAGATCAAATGCTTATATATGTCATCTAGGATATAATCATAAGTATTTATTGATGATATTGGAATTATTAAATTATTTCAAATAGAGAAATATAGAGACACATAGATAGAGGGGAAGTGAAGAGAAGAGAAGGGAAGAGAAGAGAGATGATGTGTAGAGCATGCATAGTTATAGACTAGACTTATAATAGAGAATAAATATTTGGATTCATTTATGAATTTATTTTATAATCTAGAGTTATAGCTCCATAGTGGATTTTGATAGGTAGGTGCCATTAGATAATCTAAGTTGGTTCTCAATTAGGGAGTGGATGTTTCCGTAGAGTAGGTGTTCTTAAATAAGGGGATTGGTGTCTCCTTAGGGTTGATGCCTTTAAAAATTGTAACTAGTGAGGTTCTTTATTTTGAGGTTGGATTATAATGGTGGATTCTAGTATCTATTCTCATGGTGGTTTTTCCCATATTGGGTTTTCCATGGTATGTCTAGTGTTATGTCTATTTATGTGTATGTGATCTATGCATATAGTTTTAATCTGCATTAAAAAGTTAAGAAAATGACTAAGTTAATTAATATAATCATTCACCTCCTCTCAGTATATAATTTTTTTATAATAATTGGTATTAAATCCCTAGTTCCTTAGAAGAATATTAATCAGCTCAGGTAGATCTTGGATGGTGAACACAAATGGCTAGTCAAGAAGCCTCTTCCTAAAATAAATAACCTCTCTTTGATGGATAAAACTATGAATTTTGGAGCATTATAATGGAAGCATATTTATCCTCATTAGGGTTTGATGTATGGATGTTTATTTTAAATGGATATATAAATCCTACTGCAACTCCTATTGATTAGGCTACTAAGAAAGCATATGTGAGCAATGCCAAGGCTAAGAATGTTATTTTACATGGATTATCTAATTTTGAGTTTATCAAAGTGATGCATTGTCAAAATGTATAAGATATCTAGAACAAATTGAAAAAAAACTATTAAGGTGAGGACAAGGTAAAGTAGACCAAACTACAAATGTTCAAAGGTATGTTTGAGAGCCTTAAAATGAATGAAGAAGATAAAATTATAGACTACCTCCTTAGAGTGTATGAAATAGTCAATCAATTAGAGGCCTTGGAGAAGAGATTAAATATTTAGTCATTATCAAAAAATCTCTAAGATCTCTGCCATCAAGGTATGACTCAAAAATATCTATAATAGAGGAAGTAAGAGATCTGGATAAACTCACTATTTATGAGTTTCATGGAACATTCACATCCTATGAGATGAGAATGGGATAAATAGTTACCTTCAAGAGAGAAAGTACATTCTAAACTTCCAAACCAATAAAGGTAGAATCACCTACATCTATATCTAAGGAGACTAATGAAGAAGAATCCAACTTTGTTAGAAGATTAAGAAGAGGGTCTAGAAAGTACAAAGGTAAGTTACCCTTTATATTCTTTAACTATGGTAAAGTAGGAAATTTTTATACGAAATGTGATTCTAACAAAAAGGATAACTCTAAGAAAGAAGAGAATAGTAAAAAGGTGAAACCCCACTATTCCAAGAAGAAGAACTTCTTCAAAAATAATAAAGGTTTGTATACAAAACAAGATAGTGATTCATTAGATGACAGTGATAGTTATGATGATGACCATGATTATGCCTTTGTGACTAAGGAAATGAAGTCCTATTCATGACATTAGGATTAGCTTCTATAGATCAAAAATAAGTGGAAGACTTAGATGAAGAAGAAGGAGAAGTGGATATAGAGTTTGAACTCATCTATGCTTTAGAGGAAATAGACAAGTTGAGAAAAGAGAACTAACAATAGAAGAAACTTGGACAAAAGGATATTGAAAAAATGTCCAAAAGTCTTAAAAAATATGATCAGCTAGTGGTAAGCCAAAATACACAAGTTGAAGAGGCTAAAATAATAGAAAACTTAGTCAAACTTTAAATACAATCTAAATCTAATGAGTTCATAAATTTAGAAGTAGAGATAGTGGCTTTGAGAAAAGAGCTTTAGAAAGATAAAGATCAAATAGATAAAGGTTTGAAGCTGAAAGGAGGATCAAACATTCTTGATGATTTGATCAACTCTCAAAATCCTTAAAAAGAGAGATCTTGTCTTGATTATGAAAAATGAAAAAGTTTCATAACTAGTACATCGGTTATCCTATATGACAACTTTAAAGCATAAGGAGAATCAAGAGCAAAGAAAGAGAAATATTTCAAGGACACAAATATAGACATAAGCACTCTTGATATAAAGATAGATTATGCTAAAAATAATCTTGAAGAAAATAAGAAGATAAAGGTATCTCATGTATATGGATACATAAAAGTGAGAGACTTGAAGAAGCCAGAATTTAGAAGAGCTCCTCATACTACACAAAGAAATGTTATGACTAGGTACTCCTCATCTTTATGTGCTTATTTTTATACCTATAATCAATTTGGTTATATGGATATTTATTGTAGAGTTGTATCTAAAATAACAAATTTTTTAAGCAAAAATTCATTTGCTCCCTTGTTAGATATAAATGTAATATGTTATAATTGTAATAATTTTGGTCACATAGTTAAACAATGTATAACAAACTTTGTAAGACCAAAAACACAAAGTAAGAATAAATACATGCCTCCAAGTGTAAATAAAGGTTCACAAGTCTCTTAAAAGAGAAAAATAAGCCAAATAAGAAACCCAAAGATGTGTGGAAAGTGAAATATCAATCTATGATTGCTTGAATTTTAATCCATGTCAAGGATCAAAATTTATGGGTAATAGATAGTGGTTGCTCAAAACATATGATTGGTGATGAGAAATTTCATAAAATTGACCAAATGTAAGGAATGATCTATTGTCTTGGGAGACAACACTGTAGTAAAGATCAAAGGTAAGGGAACCTTGAACATAGATGGAAAATTACCTACACATGATGTCCTTTATGTTGAAGGATTGAAAAATATTATACTAAGTGTCAACCAAATGCATGAAAATGGATATAAGGTCACATTTAATGCATAAGTATACAATTTAAAAATATCTATAAGACTATTTGTAGAAGGGAAAATAACTGAAAGCAATATCTATAATCTTATTGAAGTGAATGGTAATAGTTACTTGATAAGAAAGATTGATGAGAGTTGCTTATGGTATAGAATAATGGGTCATGTCAACTTTTATAACCTATTCAAAGTGATCTCAAATAAGTGTGTTAGACACATCCCTAAGATAACCAAACCTATAAACACTACGTTCAAGGAATGTCAACTAGGCAAGCAAACAAGGGTTAGATTTCTAACAAAGGAGTATGTAACTACAAAGCCTCTAGAATTAGTTCATACTGATCTTTGTGGTCCTACTAAAACAAGAGGATATAGAAGAGATAGATAATTCATGTTATTTGTAGATTATTACTCAAGAATGATATGGGTGACCTTTTTGAAGGACAAATCATAGTCATTTAACATATTCAAGATCTTTAGGGCCATGGTGGAAAATGAGATTGGATTGAAAATAAAATGCTTAAAATCTAATAAAGGTGGTAAATTCACCTCAAATGAGTTTATAGAGTACTATAATAATCATGGAATCAAAATTAATTACTCTACAAAAAAGACTCCATAGTAGAATGGAGTTGTTGAAATAAAGAACAGGACAATCAAGGAGATGGCTAGAACAATGTTAAAAGAGGTTAAGTTACCTAATGGATACTAGAGAGAAGTAGTCCAAACAATAATATATATCTTAGATAGAGTTTAACTAAGGGTAAATAGTGACAAAACTCCCTATGAACAATGGTATGGAAAACCTACCTCTATGAAGTATTTTAGAGTGTTTGGAAGCAAATGCTACATTAGGAGAAAAGAGGACAAATTGGGAAGCTTTGAATCAAGATGTGATGAAGGAATATTTCTTGGTTATTCCACCCAGATCAAATCTACATATGTTGCAACAAAAGGATACACAAGATTGAATAGAGCATCAATGTCAAGGTTGAAGAAGGCTTTAAACATGTTAAACCTGACAAATAAATCTATAATGAATAATTAGATCATGAAGATGAAGCAGGATAATGAAGAGCATGAGGAATTAAATGAAAATAAACCTAAAATATTTATTCAAAATGATCATCCTATAGTGAATATCATTGGTAATAATAATGAAGGATTTCATACAAGGAGAAGAGTTTCAAAAAATAAAGACAAGTAAGTTTCATTCTAATGTCTGAAATTGAGCCTAAGAGCTATGTTGAAGCCATCAAGGATGAGAACTGGCTAAAAGCCATGGAAGAAGAATGGATCAAAATTAAAAAGAGTAAAACATGGAAATTAGTTCTAAGACCTTCAAACAATAATGTGATAGGCAAAAAGTGGGTCTTTATAAAAAAGCTCAATGAGGATGGAATTGTCAAAAGAAATAAGGCAAGATTGGTGTCCAAAGGATATGCACAAGTTGAGAGCATAGATTTTGAGGAAACATTTGCTCCATTTATTAGATTAGAAGACATATGAATGTTTCTAGAATTCTATGTTTATAATAATTTCAAAGTCTATAAAATGGATGTTAAGTATGCTTTCTTGAATGGGAACCTAGAAGAGGAAGTTTACATAGAACAACTTGAAGGTTTTCATCTATTAGAGGAAGAAGATTATGTGTTCAAACTGAAAAAATATCTATATTATCTAAAAAGTCACCTAGAGCATGGTATTCAAGATTATACTAGTACCTATAATAATAAGGATTCAATAAAGGATGTGCAGGAAACAATTTGTACTTCAAATTAGAAGTTGAGCATATGTTGATTATTGTTATTTATGTAGATGACATCATCTTTGGGGGTAGTAACAACAAAATGTGCAAAGAATTTTCTACAAAAATGCAAAGTGAAATTGAAATGTCTATACTTGGAGAAATTTCTTTCTTACTTGGTATACAAATAGCACAAACTAATGAATGGATATTTTTATGTCAAACCAAGTATGCTAAGTAAATGCTCAAGAAGTTTGTAATGGAAGATAACAAACTAGTTAGTACTCCCATGATAACTAGAAGCAAGTTGAGAAAATAATATTAGTCCCTTGATGCAAATTAGACTATGTAAATATCAATGATAGGTAGATTTTTATACCTAACTACATCAAGACTTAATATCATGCAAGTAGTGTTCATGGTTACAAGATTTCAAGATGCTCTTAAAGAGTCAAATGGAAATGCAACAAAAAGAATCTTTAGATATATCAAGAGCATAATTGACTATGGCCTATGGTATCCTAAAAGTGAAGACTTCACTTTGATAACATATATAGATGCTGATTGGGTAGGAAATGTGGATGATAGAAGAATCACTAGTGGTGGTTCATATTTCCTTGAAAATAGACTTGTTTTATGGCTAAGAAAAAAGCAAGAGTCAGTTAATATTTCTATATAAGTATAGTATGTGGCAGTAATGACATGTTGCACTCAAGTCTTGTGAATGAATCAAACACTCAAATACATCAAGGTAGAGTATAAATAACCTATCTCTATTCTTTGTGATAATTCAAGTGCTATTAACATATTAAAGAATCTAGTGATGCACTCTAGAACCAAACACATATTGATCAAGTATCATTTTTTAAGAGAAAAGGATATAGATCAAGAGGTCACAATGGAATATGTGCCAACTTAAGATCAAATTATAGACATATTCACCAAAATTCTTCCCAAAGAACAATTTGAGTATCTAAGATATAAGTTATGAGTGGTGGCTCCTACATCACATCACTAGATATTAGTGATATGGCATAAGTCCAGGAAAAGTATCATAGAAATATTGAAAATTTCTAGAAGAAGAGAGAAAAGGAAACTTAGGTATGAATACTATTACAAATTTATAATGAGTTGATGGTTATAGATTCTTGGATAAACTCCTTTATCTAATAAGGGGGAGAAAATTTTGTACAAAAATGAGATAGAGTCCCCTTGCAATTGATGTCAAAGGGGGAGAAAAAGTGCAAATGCTCTCTATAAAATTTTGAAAGATCATAGCATGTGTCCAGGCTAAGTTTAGGTGAATGTCCCATTTCCTAAGGGGGAGTAAGTTTGGTATGAATAGATTCAATTCACACTCATCAGAAGCCAATGCAAGTAATGTTAGAGAAGGATCAGAATATTAGAAGATCAAAGCATTTCATTTGCCATCAATGAAAAAGGGGGAGATTGTTGGAAATATGACTATCATTGATGTCAAAAGGGAGATTATTGGCATTATGGATGTCATTTATGTTCATAGATGATTATGGTGATTTAAGGATGTACAAGGGATCCTATCAGAGGTTAAGGATGATTAGAGTGCTTGTGTGCATGAGTGAAATTCATTTGGTTCTTAATATTGATCATCTAGAGATTTTGGATCTATAGAGGAAAATTTAAATAGGTGGTTTACTAATATCACCATTGCCATGTGTGGATGAGTATAGGGGAGTTATTCATATGGTTTTAATCACATTAGTCCATAGTTATTATGCACCATATTTGAAGTCATGTGATGAAGTGAAATAGAATATATGAGGATGAAAAGTTGGATACTCAAATAGAATTCACCAAGTTTCTATACTTAGCCAAATTTGCAAAAGGGTTCAAGCAAAGCCAAGTAAGTGTGTTGATGAGGTCAACATTTGCACACATAGAGGTATTAGGAAAAAATGATCATATGGGTTTGTTCATTTTTTTTCCTAGTTTCTATGCACTAAATATCAGGTCATATTATGTATCATGACAAAATATATACATGAGCAAAGTTGGGATCCCAAGCATTTTGATAGAGTTTTCCCACACTTAGTCAATTTTATAAATGGTAAGAAAAAGATGAGTAGGTATTTTTATGATGAAATATCTTTCATAAATGAAGGTTTCTAAAAAAAATTAATATATGGATAGAATCCCCTATGTGATAGGATCTTACGCACTAAATTTTAGGTTATGTGACTAAGTGCAACAAAAGTTATGCAAGAATAAAGTTAGCCTTCTATGTAGTTCTGAGCGTAGTTAGCTCTATGGTAGAATAATTTGAGTGAGCATATCAATGTAATTATATCTATCACACCAAGAAGAGATGATAATATTGGTTTGTTCATTATCATGACTATTTTATATGGTCCAAATTTTAGAATAGGTGGATGAGCAAAGCAAAAGATATGAAGGTGAAAAGTTAACCTTCTAGACATATTGAGATGGTCCCCATACTTAGTCAAATCTACACAAGGTAAAATTTGAGCTTGTTAGAAGATATAATGGTGATTACTTAATCATACATTGAAGATCCAATGATGTGTAGTTAAGTTAATGTCAAAATAACCTACGAGTGAACATGTTAATGATAAGTGTCACAATTATGGAGCTTGAAAAGTAAATCTATGGTGCAGTTAAAAGTTAAATAGTCAATGATCAATGTGATGATGCCAAGTGTCTCAATAATTATAACTAATAGAAATGTGAAGAAGGTAAGTTCTAGTAATGGGTGTCACATTCTTGAGAGCTCATTTGAGATAAATTTTGAGCTTGTTAGAAGATTTAACGATGAGTGGCTGATCATGCAATGAAGATATAATAGAGTGAGTGGAATCAATGGGATAAAATGATTGATGTTTATTGACATAAATATGAGTTAAAGACTAATCTAATTTGATGAGATTGATAGAGTGTATTCATTTCAAAAAACTAGGAACCATCTATATGAGATTAAGAGCTTGAGGTTTAACCATAGACAAAAGTAAATTTCATGATAGTTTGAAGATCTAATGGCATGCAGGAGTTCAGATAAAAGGATCTAACAAACACATTTTAAATTTGAATCATTAAAGCCCAGAATCATACAAGGATCTAACAAAGTGTGTAAACCTATCAAAACTTGACTTAACAAATGCATTTTAAAGTTGATCAAATTAAACAAGGATCATCAACTCATGGTGCCAAATTTAAGATCAATGGTTGATATTTAAAAGATATGTTCATCCTAATATTAAAGTGAAATAACTTGCATTTAAGTCATAAATTACAACATAGATAATGAAATTGATCATTGTAATTGATCAATTTGTGTAATATGACATGTGCATCAAAACTAGATCCTAATATATGCAAAAAATAGTAATGATACCAAGAATCATGGTGGTGATGCATGAATTCAATATGTGGGAAAAAATTTATTAAATATAGGAACTAAAATCCAACAAAACTAAGTGTGATGTGTTAGAAAACAAGTGTGAAAATAGAGAATATACAAAATCCTATATCAAGTGCTTATATATGTCATCTAGGATATAGTCATAAGTAGTTGTTGAGGCTATTGGAGTTATTAAAATATGTTAAATAGAGAAATATAAAGACATAGAGATAGAGGGTAAGTGAGGAGAAGATAAGAGAAGAGAAGAGTGAAGTGCAAAGCATGACAGTTACATATTAGACCTGTAATAGAGAATAGATAATTGGATTCATTTATGAATCTATATTATAATCTAGAGTTGTAGCTCCATAGTAGAGCCTAATAGTTAGGTTACATCATATAAGCTAAGTTGGTGATCATTTAGGGAGTGAGTACTTCCTTAGAGTAGGTGCTCTTAAATCAAGGGATAGGTGTCTCTTTAGGGTTGGTGCCTTTTAACATTGTAACTAGTGAGGTTATTTATTGTGAAACTAGATTAGAACAATAGATTCTAGTAGCTATTATCATGGTGGTTTTTCCCATATTTGGTTTTACATAATATATCTAGTGTTGTGTTGATTTATGTGTATGTGATCTCTACATATAGTTTTAATCTACATTAAAAAGTTTAGCAAAGGACTAAGTTAATCAATATATTAATTTACCCCCCTCTTAGTATATAGTTATTTTCTAACATTTTCATGCCATCTCCCACTTAAAACAAAACTTCCATGCTTATGGATCTAATAGAATCATGGATTTATTCATTTTCGGTGGCTATTTTTCTGAAAATATGGCCATTCTAAAGGATGAGGAGTTTATTCATGATCATGGATATCTACCCTCGATCAAATCTAGACCCAGATATTTTATATAAATAGAAAACCAATCTCCTTTATTGGTTTTCCTATAGCCACATATTTTTATCTTCATTATGTCTAAAAGAATTTGAGCATCAATATAAACTAAGATCTCATTATATAATGGGATACTTATTTAAATAATAGTGAACATAGTTATATAATAAACCTTGTATGCCACCAACCTTCAAACCATAGGTCTATATTTAGTTTCAATGGTGACCCTTTATTAGTGATCATCTTGACTATATCAATGTGTCCCTTTAATGGAATTTATTTTAGCTATAATGGTATAATGATGATTATTTCAAGACCTTCTAGCCCTGGTTCGACCCTAGTCACATATTCAACCTCCTGTTGAAGGTCTATTAGTCTTTTGACTTCAAACCTCACTCATTTATTTACTTTGTATGATATGCACATGGACCATTGATCTTCCTAGGAGCCTAACATGCTAATGACACTTGGAAATATCTCACCTATCCTTGAGATACATTGAACTTATTGACCTTGCTCACACCATTGGATCAAGATGCATGAATGTATGTGAGCCCTTGATCTAGATCCACTGAGTTTCTAACTTTCACTCACACCATTAAATCAAGATATAAGATGCAAATGAGCCCTAGATCTTGTTGGGACCCACCATTTGAACCCAAATGGGTAACTCATAAGCTTAAAATTGACATCCATATGCCTATCTTTTGACGTTCATTGAACAAACTTGACATTCATGTGACCGTCAAATTTAAGCTCCAATGGATCATTGCTAAGCTTTATTTTCACATCCACATGACCATCATTTGATGTTTAAATTACCATATATGGAGTTTTCATAAACATATTAGGATTTTTAAATCTAAATAGTCATTTTACAAAGCTCAAATTTGATGTTAGTATGAATGTTCCACTCTATAAGTCTATCTTTGTATGCTTATAACTTGAGATATAAATCTTGCGCAAGCATTACATTTTTAGGATATGATCTAGGCATGAATAACTCCATGGTGTTATAAGATTTTATCTCACAATTATTTTTTAGGTAAATTTATAAAATTCTCAATTGATTTGGTCTATTCATTTCTAAAAGACATCCTGGTGATGGTTTGGTTCATTAGGCTTGCCCCATTGATCTTTGGCTCAATATTTCAAGGTTATAACAAATTCTAAGGCTTGTGAAACCTGGTTCATGCTCTTTAATTCTTGAAACAAATGAGAACCTACTTGGACCCTTCATTTTCAAATTTATACCTATTCCTTGAAGATAAATTAGATCACACTTTAAGCTTGCTTAAAGTGTTTCAAAATCTTCACAACAACATGATCTTGTCCTCTAGTCTTTTGGTCCTTCTTTCCATAGGAAATTTACTTGGATCTTCAAAGCTTGGTCTGTTGTCCAAAAATTGCCAACACTTCCCAAAAATTCTAATAAATGTTTTTATTTATTTCCACTATCTTGTCATGAGGTATGATGTCGAAGGTGATTCATATGGAGATTATATCCAATATAGCCACCAACTGATTATATATAGACCTTATTTCCTACTCTATATATTTTAGTACTTTATGGATGTAAGTACTAAATATGTATACTAAAAATATGTTAAATTAGTAGCATGCCTACGTCCATTATCCAAAATTTATTTTCCCAAAAGAGTCATTTTCTGTAGTGTCCATCCTCTCCTATAATTCATCAATGTTCATGTTATTCATGGTTATATCATAGATTTGTGATGATTGTGTCCAAAACATAAATGGACCTATAGCCCATGTACTTTAAATTTATTTTTTATGAGTTGGGTGATAGTATATCAACTTAAGAAAATAAATTGATATTTTTGTAGACAAAATCTAGTGAGAGATAAAATGCATGTGTATAACTAAATTCAATACAATGGACATGAATACCTATAAAAACTTACAAATTTCATGAGATCAAACAATATTTTAAAAACTTATTTTTGCATTCAATTATTTTCCTAAGCCTATTGTGTATCCAGGGCCACTCATAATTCTTCAAAATAGTGTTGAAACTTCTTGAAACCTTCTGCCTATATGCATGCAATGAGAAACCACCCAATATGATTATTCAAATTCCATGACATGTAAATAATGTATTTTATATGTGTATGGGATGATTTTACATTATTTTACATTATTAATACCTATTAAATGACTTGAAATCATCTTATATGTTTTTAAAACCACCATAATGTCTTTCATAATGTCTTGCATATAAGAGAATGATAAAATTTGAGAAATGGAATTGGCGATCACTAGGTACTTCAAAAAACCATGTTCAAGGAATAAGTCATTTTAAAAACTCAAAATACTTCTAAATTCCATATTGTACCAAAACCATGCATGTATATTCAAAAAAATTATGTTAACAAGTTGGAACATCCATGTCTTTTTTTTTTTAAACTACCTTATGAGAACTTGCATATATACGAATGTGGAAGAATGGTAGATTTATAAGGATTTGTTTTCATGTAAAAGAGCCTTTATAAGGTCTTAAAAGGCAAAAAAAATTATTGAATACCACCTCTTGAAAAAAATAGATTATATTTTTATTTAAACTGCCCAACTACAACCAATACCAAGAATTGTTTCTCCAAACCACATTAAACAGCTAAGGCAATTTTTTGAGAAATTTGGTGAGGTTACTAGGATACTTTTACATGTAAAAAGTCATTATGAAATCTTAATATTATGATTAAATATCTTTAATAAGGATTCACAAGTTTAATTTTTAAATAAAACCATTATTTATACAACTAATACCATGATTTTAGGACTAAAAACACTTTTCAAACATCTACTTTTACTCAATACCACAAGTTTTATTGACAAAACCATAATCCATTCTCCAAATACCATGAATCCATATTTTAAAAGTACATAACCCATGAATTTTTGGATGAATAAACTTTTCAAAAGGTAAATACCATAAATTTCATACATAAACTTACCTTTTAAAAAGTATACTTTAAGCCTTGAGCCACCACATGAGGGATAAGAGGCACTTTGAAAGACTTGGTAGGATTAAGCAGATTATTTTACACCTATTGTTTTTATAAGGAAAAAATTACATGTCAAAGTGTGTGGAAAAAGATGCATAAGGTAAATATTATATATGTTGAATTTTTAAAATGCATGTTATAGATTTTGGGGTATTAAAATGCATGTTAATACACCTTAAGAAGGTTGTATTATATGATGTGCATGATTTCATCAAACATTTTAAAATCTAAGAAGGTTTGAGAGAATCCTTTTACAAGTAAAAGACCTTAAAAAAGGTTTCATAAGTCTTTGCGGGGAGTTTTTGATAAAGGTGGCGGGTTATAAATCTATTTAAGTTTTAATTTATTTCAGACAAAACTTATAAAATACCTTTTATATATTTGGAATAATTTTTAATGTGTTTGAAATATGAGAAATCATGAAATAGAACCTTATGAAACTCACAAATTAAAATAAACTTCAAGAAACTCATGAAAGGATAGGTATGATTACATAAGACTTATTACATAGATGATCAAGGACAACTAGGGGTATTACAAAGGAGAAAATTCAAATGAATGGATGAAATATATTGATAACATTAATGAGATAAAAATAACTAGATAACTTTAAAGTGATTATTATGAATTAATTTAAAAATTAAATCATGAGAATTCAATTTTGAGGATAATTTTGACTGAATTTGACTTTTTAGTCAAATTAGGGCACCTATAGACAAAAACATAGTTTTATAGGTTTATAGGGGGTATAATATCTTGTTATAAGGTGTTTCATAGGTAAATTAATGGTAATTTATGTTATAATAGTTTTTTTCATTATTTATCTAGGTCCATTTATCATTTGTGTCACTTTAAAGGGTCAAATAGGTGCATTTAATGCTTTGTATAGGTTTCTTGGGAGATGTTCAAGTTAAAAATGTTGATTTCATGTTACATGTGTCCTAATAAGTATTTAATGACTATTAATAATTGAATATTTTAGGTTGTGTAAAAGAAAGGATAGTTTTATAGTGAAAAAGGAAGATTTGGGCACTTGTACAACCTCCTTAGGAAGTGTGCCACATGGGAGAGGGTCAAGGGATGTATTTTCACCTTATTTAACTCAATACATGTTTTTAATCACTTTAAAGTTCCATTTTTATCTCAAAAACATTATATCTCTCTTTCATCCTTCTTGGCATAAAGGAGTGACTTGTAGGTCTGCATTTGGTACGGCCACCATAGGGGGTTTAGGCAAAATTATCTTAAGAGAATATTATACACTTAGATACATCTATTTTCATATCAATAAGTTTTATATTGGTCAACTGTGCTTCATGAACCATTCATTTGAATTTGACCTTTTAAAATTGCACATCAATTTGCGCACCCTTCAGGCTTTGGTCTTGTTTGGAGAAGTCCATACAAACCATTTATCGAGATTTATTCCAAATATTTTTTTCTCACTCCTATAATGATTCACAATTTTTTTTTCATGTTTCAAGTTTTTTTGATATGCTAACCAACTCAATCTATAGGAGGATACACCATTTTACATTGTGAAGAATTTTCATCATTTGTAGGAGTTTTATGATTTTTTATGGATTTAGGGGATTGTTTTAGTGTATATAACATGTACTTCTAGACCTCTTCATCTCATATTTACCTTTTACCTTTAGTATCCAATGCATTCTCATTATTTACAAGATCACATGTCACACAAGCAGTCATTCAACACTCTACCTACCTTGTTCCACATGTTTGCAAGTGATTTTCAGGTTGGAAAAAGTATAATGGAAATGGTTTTAGTGATATCTTGATGAAATTCATGGTTTTAAGGTGTTAAATCCCTATTGACTAGTCTTTAGGATGTTTCTTATCATGTCTCTTACCCAAATCCACCCCCTTCCTACATACACTCAATCCATGCACACACACTGGGATTTCTTGGGTGATGTCATGCCATGAGAGGGACATTAGCATTGGTGACAAGATCTTAGAGAGATGAAGAGTGATATTAGGTGTGGATTTTTGGTTCATATATTAAGGTGATCAAAGAGAGGTTTAAAGTCTAGCCTTACCTTCTCTACCTATACCTTAAAAAGGACCGCCTACAAGTGGTGTTGATAGAGAATTGAATACTCATATGAAAGTGTTGTAACATGATGAAAATTTCCTTGGTGGTTTCAATATGTTGTGTTGACCATGAAAGGTTTGTTTGAGATTTCAATTTGGCATATGAGGTTTAAAACATGCTCAAAGGTTTAGATGATTTTTAATCAGATCCATAGTCACAAAAAACACTAAATAGAGGCTCTGAGGACTTTTTTGGGTGGCATATAACATGGCCTCAATGATCTATTGTACTTATAATTGACTTAATTTGATATTCTATAGCATATAGAGGACTAGTTCCAAGTATGAGATCAAGAAGAGTGATGGAAGGTGGGAATTGTAAGGTATAAAGATGCTCTTAAAACACTATGTTCAAGTAGTATAATCTATAGGAAAGAGCTCAAAATGGAATTTATCTCTAAAGGTTAAAAATAAAACTTTCTCTCATGGTTAGGATGATTCCAAAATTTTCAAGTGGACATCTAAGGAAGCAATATAATCAAGGATAAGGCGAGACTTTTGTTTTGCTCCCCATGCACTTTCCCATTTTGTACACTATGGGAACACACACCTATATTTTAGGTAACCAAGGCACAGAGAAAGAATGTTGGAGTGCTTGAAATAGACCCCCTTCGAACCATGAACATGGAAAATGTATGATGGTAGCTAGAGTAGGGTGTAAAGGACTTAAGGAATGTTTTAAGATTTGTGTTTAAAGTGAAATCAAGCATGAAGTAACCTATATCAACGTCATGAAACAAAGGTGTCTCACTCATGGTGAAAAGAGACCATGTTATGGGTCTAAGAAACACATGCATAATGAGCACAATGTATGAGGAGTGATCAAATGGTTTCCATGGTTCAAATTAAGGTCTCCCAATGTCATGATCAATATTAGTTAAGCAAAAACACACCTACAATTAGGTCTTAGGGGGTAGGATATCTCATGAAAGATGGTGACTTTATTTTGATGCTCAAATGTTTTTTTAAATACTTCTAACTGGAATGTAGGTTCAAGTATGCACATTATGATTATAAATGGGTCTAATGGAGTCTACATATATTATGAGCACCCTCAGTTGCAATGAAGTGACATATAGGTAGGTCTAAAAGAGATTATTATTTAAACCCAAATAAGGACCCTAAAATTCATAAACCCAAATAGTGTTTTAAGACCCTTAAAGAAGATACTAGTTCAAACATGTATTTTGTATCCTAGAGGGGTTTCATTAGAGGTCTTTTCATACAAGAACCATCTCAATTAAGGCCATAAACATCTTCAATAGAGGTCAAAATAGGGTTGTCTTTGTTAGCATACAATGTAGACTTAGTTTGGTGATTTCAAACATATATAAAGGGAAAAAATATGGTTATCATAATGAAATATTCTATGATTACCTCCATGAAGATCACTATCACTTCCATAAACTCTTGGAATGGTGAAATGAACTTACCTAGGCCCTAAACAATCCATGTATACACCTACATCTAGGTGTATAGTCATGTTAAAGGTAAGAAGTGAGTTTGAAGCCTATTTTTAGTACCATTATTGATATGTTCAAGATTATGTAATGCAAATTAAGCTAATCTGGAAAGTCTCAAAAACCAAAAGGTTGTAGACAGGCCTATTAGGTAAGGTGCAAGCCTAAGGCCAAAATAGGAAAGCATTACCATTTCCACTTTGAAGTAAGATTTATAGTCTATTGGGGCATGCATATTATGTGACCATAAATGTGCCTTAGCTATTAGGTAGAAAGGGAAAGCATCATAAGCCATTTTAAGATCTAAGGTACAGTCAATCCCATTAGGCAAGGTTCACACTTAGGGTCAAATGATAAGTCACTTACACTTCTAACATAATATGGTCATTCTAACATATTAGAACATGTTTGTATTAATATAGTAGAGATTCCCAAGATATATGGATGCAAATAAAACATCAAGAAAGTCATTATGAGCCTTAGGTTGTAGGCAAACTTATGGGACAAGGTTTAAGCCTAAGTCAAATGGTACATAAATTGCAACTATAACATAATATGATCACTCAAATGGATGATAACATGTTTATAGATAAATAATAGACATGTATAATCTTTTGGAGGATAGATAAAACTCGGGAAATCCATTTTTGGACTTCGAGACATCTCAAACTTATGCAAAATGGAATAACAAATTTGATAGGCCATTTTTTGAAGCTCGTATATTTCATGAGGATACGCATGGGATCTATAAAAGTTAGGGAATGTTAGCAGGATCTTGAAGGAAAATTAGTGAAATTTATTTGTATCTTGGATGTTGGATCTTTATGAACTAACCTTAAAACCAAAAATAGGCCTAAAACCCTACTAAACCCTTGCTAAGGACCAATATTGGAAAATGGAGTTGGATAGATACCAAAATGAAATATTTTTTCTATAATATTATTTTATAATGTATAAGACTCCCCCATTATAATTCAAAGCATGATGAGTTGTACGGAATTATATGGATGCTGGCAAAAATAGGTTTATTCTCACTATTTTATGTGTTGTGTAGGATAAAAGAGGATTTAGGATATGAAACCAAGATTTTGAGAAATATTTACATGTATAATAACTAATAATATTTATTTCATGCCATGAGATAGTTTCTAAGTACCCCAATCAGGTGTTTCAACTCAGTGAGTCAAATTTGGCATATTGAACAAGCTAGTGAAGAAGATGGAAAACATCAAGTGGGATGTTATTAAATATTATCTGATGATTCAAAGGAAATGGGGGGTATTTAAACTTTTAATTCACTCCCTAACATGTATTTTAATGATCAACTAAAGCTAATTTGGAAGACAAGTGTGTAGGGTTAATTTAAGGGTAATTTTTTTGAAAACAGGTGATGATAGCTCAATTTAAGATGATTATAGAAGACCAAAAATAAAACCAATTCATGAAGAGGAATAATTGAGAGCCTCTCCCTCCATTAAAATAATTTATACTACTACTCATTAGTTACAAGATTTTTAAATAGGCCAAATCATGAAGGCATTTTTTCTTTGCAAAAGGAGGAGTTTTGTGCCACTTTGCATAACCTTGATGACTTGTATGGACACTTAGACCTACAGACCTTGAATGGTTAATAAAATTTCCTTCTCACATTCACAAGTAACTCATTTTATTAGCTTTAAAATTTTCCTTGTGACCCTTGGACTTCTCTTCTTCTCTCTCTCTCAAACTCTATAAGAGTTGGCCATTTTGGCATTGTATGGGATGTTCCACCTAAGTATGGCAAAGCCCTAATCAATTATTTACCTTTTAATCAATAAAATGGCTAAGTTTTACCTCTTCCATGATATTATTTAGTGTTTTTGCTTTAATTTTTTATTTTTCTTACCTTACACTCTTGTTTCCTTAGCATGTTAGCTCATTCTTACAAACTATTTATAGTTGGAAAACTTCTTCTTGCAAGGCATGTGAAGTGTTATTAGGGTATGTCAAGGAATAAGTGATTTTTTATCTTTATTAGTGACATTCAAGGCCTATTTCTTATCCCTCATATCCTAAATTTTCATCTTGACCTCACAATGTAACATTAATGTGAGAAGTTGTAGATTGGGAAAGTGTATGTTTGGTTTGTTGTTTTATCTCAAGTGTAATATGCATATGGTTGGATGTCATTAGTAAATTTGTTGTATCACCTTCATTAGTTTAGATTTTATTTCAGATTATTTCTCCCTTTTCACACCCTAAATTTAGTAGTAGGCCCAATCCTTAGTGGTAAATCAAGGGAGCTAGCCCTATTTAGAGACTCACCTCATTCCTTAGGTTACCCACAAGCCTAGAGGTGATTTCATTGTGCCACTTGGATGAAAAGAGCCTTACCATCTCCTCAAAGGGTGCATATCAAAGTGACAATAGTTTTTGGCACACTTGGTGGGACTATTTTCTAATAGGTTGAATAATTATTGGTGTTGTTCTTCAATAAATTAGCCTTTGAAGGCATTTCAACAAGCACCAATGGTGACTCCAAATTGAACCAGTTGGTTAAGTAGTTTGAGTGCACAAAAATCAGAATATTTTGGTATGTATCAAGATTTACTTGATCAATATTATTATAATGTGACTCCCTATCAATTTCATCAATCTAATATTGTTCATATATTCTCCTAAAGTGGCTCTCTTACTCTTAATCAACCTTGTTGTGGTTATCCTCCCTCTATTCAACCTAAAAAGACTATTAGAGAGATAAGACTTGAGTTTTAAAAGTAAGTAGAATAATGTGATATGTTTAATGATTTTAATAAGCATCAAAAATAGCTTCAATATCAATCCTTTGTTCACCAAGAAGAGCTAAGATACAAAGAGGAATGTTTGGCCAAGCAATCTCAAATCATCAAACATATAGAAGAAAGACTAGTGAGTTGGAAGAATCAAGCTACTCAATGCAACTAGCCTTGTTTTCCCTCTCCCATCCTCAATTATCCTCTTCCCATGAAAATCCAATACTCTTGTGTTCCAGATCTCTTTAAAATGGATATTACTCATCAAAAGAAGATTTATAAGTCATCTAGTTTACCTAATATGTCTTTTCTTATACCAAGTGAGTCCTATTGTACTCCTAATCTTTTCAAACATGAAATTTCACACCAAAATAAGATATATCAAATCTTGAGTGTGCCTAAATCACCCTCTTTTATATTAAGTAAGCACCATCCTACTCCAAATCACTTGAAAATGGTGGTCCAACATCAAAGGAGGTTAGATGAATCCTCTAGTGAGCCCATTCATTACAACACCTCAATTTGGAAGCTCTCCTTTATCTAAGAGAAGCTTGTACCTCTTGAAAATAAATATGTGCATCTTGAATCAACCCCTCCTATACTTATGCAAGTTATAGCCAGCCTTTGCCAAACTTCTCAATCCATTAAATCTAGCCTCAAAATCCCAAGTTGGATAATTTTTCATCATGAGCCAATTCAAAAACATTGAGAAGATGGATGAGATTTTTACCCATCATGAAGAAAGGGAATAAATTAACATTACAAGTTTGAGGAGTACTCATCACGTGCCAATCAAAGAACTTGAGGAATAAAGAAAGGTTGAAAGGAATGAGATGGTCCTAGAGAAAGTAGATGAAGCTGCCTATTATCTTCAAGAGTAAGTTTTCCAAGACAATATATCTAGGCAAATTGAAGAGCTAGAGATGAGAATGAAAATCTTGAGCTAAGGAAGCATAGATGAGGTTACTACTTTTCCTCAAGAAGAAGAACCTAGATCAAGTTGGAATCAAGTGGTTAACTCATAGGAAAATAATATAGATGATGAGGTGACAGTCCTAGAAGATCAAGAAGAGCTCATAGCTATTAGAGAGACCCTTCAAGGTGAACCCACCCATGAAGACACTTAGCAACAATTTTACTATGTCTTTCAAGATGAGATAGACAAGTTTTACATGTCAACATTGGATGATGAAGAATTCAAACATGATGAGCTCCCTCTCTCTTTGTTTGATGAGCTCCATTTTTTTCTTGAAGAAGATAGTGATCAATCCATGGAACAAGAAGAGGAGAAATCAGACTGGTGTGGTAGAGGCATTGAAGAGGGAGATATTGAACAAAAAAGTGATGATTTTTAGGATGAATTACAAGACTAATCTCAACTCCAACATCATACTATCCACCCTTACTCAAGAGAGTCATGATGAATCTAAAGATTAGTTTGTCAAGCTCCTTGATGAGATAGAGTAGTTGGAGAGCAACCAAAATACATGCCTAGAAAAACATGAGCCAAATTATCCTTCCAAGAATGAATTGATAATCATGAAAACCTTGGGAGACTACACTAACATTGGAGACTAGAAAGAGATATGTCTTGAAGATCATAATGAGTATGTGTACATTGGAAAATTGTTTAATGTTGATACATTTGGAGCTTCTCCAAGTAAAGTGGCAAATAAGAAGGTTGATTCACTAAGCTTCTACTTCAACAAACCACTTGTTTACCACCATGAGGTTTCTTTTCAAAGGAGAGACATAAAAAACTTCCCCTTTGATACAAGATGGAGAAGAACATATCAGTTTAGATGTACATAAGTATTTTGTTTCTTGTTTTTTTTCTATTTCTCCTAACTGTTTAGAGCACATGTGTGTGTCTTGTGTTTCTATTTTCTTTGTTGTGTGTGTCCTTTGTTTTATGTGGTGAAGGTAGTCTTAGTTTGTTATCTTGGTCAAGGGTTTGGGTCAATGTTCAAAGGTTTTCTTGTTTGCCTCAGTATTTATATGATTCCTAATCCCAATGGACTAATAAGGCTACTGGTCTAATTAGTATAATAGGCATATTACCCCTATGAGTCACCAATTTGTTGAAGAAATTTGACTGTTTAGTCAAATTAGGGAACCTATAAACAAAAACTTAGTTTTATAGATCTATAAGGTATATAATATATTTTTATAAGGTGTTTCATAGATTAATTAATGTCAATTGATGTTATAATAACTTTGGTGATTAGTTCTCTAGGTACATTTACATTTGAGTCATTTAAAGGGGTCAAATAGGTGTATTTAATGTTTTATATGGGTTTTTTGGGAAATGTGCAAGTTAAAAATACTTATGTCATGTTTCATGTGTCCTAATAAGTCTTTAGTGAATTTTAATAACTAAATATTAGGGTTGTGTAGAAGAAAGGATGGTTTTATAGTGAAAAGGGAAGATTTGGGCACTTATATAGCCTCCCTGGGAAGTGTGCCACATGGGAGAGGTTTAGGGGATGTATTTTCACCTTTATTAACTCAAATACACTTTTATAATCACTTTAAATTTTTTTTACTAACTCAAAACCATTTTATCTCTCTTGTATCTTTCTTGGCATAAAGGAGTGACTTGCAGGTCTACATTTGGTATGGCCATCACAGGGGGTTTCAAGTAGAATACTCTTGGGATATTTTTCTACACTCAAATACATAAATTTTAATATAAAGAATTTTTATATTATTCAATTTTTCTTCATGAACCATTCATTTTTAGTTGACCTTCTAAAATTGCTTATCAATCTATGCACCCTTCAAGTTTTGGTTTTGTTTGGATAAGTCCATACAAACCAATTGCTAATATTTATTCCAAAGATTTTTGGATTCCATATATAATTATTCACACACTTTTTTTTGTGTTTCAATTCATTTTTATATGTTAACCAACTCAATTTTTAGGAAGATACACCATTTTACATTGTGAAGAGTTTTCACCATTTGCAAGAGTTTTGTGGTTTGTTATGGATTTAGGGGGGTTGTTTTAGTGTCTTCAAGATGTTTTTATAGTCTTATTTCTCTCCTATTTACCTTTCACCTTCAGTCTCCAATGCATTCTCATGATTTTTAAGATCACATGTCACACAAGCAATTATTCAACACTCTGTCTGCCTTGTACTTCATGTTTGCAAGTGATTTTTAGTTTGGAAAGTACGTTGGAGCTAGTTTCAAGGATCTCTTGATAAAATTCATGGTTTGAAGGTTTTCAAGCCCTATTGAGTAGTCTTGAGGATGTTTCTTATCATGTCTCTTACCCAAATCCACACCCTGCCTACATACACTCAATGCATGCACACACACAGGGGTTTCTTGGGTGATGTCATGCCATGAGGGGGACATTAGATGTGGTACTAGTATCCTAGAGAGATGAATAGTCATCTTAGGGGTGGATTTTTGGTTCATATCTTAAGGTGATCAAAGAGATGTTTAAAGTCTAACCTTCTCTTCCTACACCTTTAAAAGGACCACCTGTAGGTGGTGTTGAAAGAGAATTGTATACTCATATGTAAGTGTTGTAACATGATGAAACCTTCCTTGGAGGTTTTAACAAGTTTTGTTTACCATGAAAGGTGTGTTTTATATGTCAAGTTGGCATATGTATTTTAAAACATCCTCAAAGGTTTAGATGATTGTAATCAAGCCCATGGTCTCAAAAAAATAAAACAAAGGCTAGGGGAATTTTTTGAGTGGCATATAACATGACCCCAATTATTTTTAGTACTTATAATTGACTGAATTTGATATCCTATAGCATGGAGAGGACTAGTGCCAAGTATGATATTAAGAAGAGTGATGGAAGGTGGGAATTGTAAGGTCCAAAGATGCTCTTAAAACATTGTTTTCATGCAGTATAGTCTATAAGAAAGATCTCAAAATGGACTTTAGTTCCAAAGGTCACAAATCAAATTTTATTTCATGGTTAGGATGATTCCAAAAGTTTTAAGTAGACATACAAGGTAGAAAGATCTTTAAGGAGAAGAAGAGACTTTTTTCTCCCCATGCACTTTCCCATTCTATACACAATGGGAACACACACCTATAGGTCAAGTAAGCAATGCAAAGAGAAAGAACAATTAGAATGCATGAAATAGACCACCTTCCAACCATGAACATGGAAAATTTATGATGGTAGATATATTAGGGTGTTAAGGACTTAAGCAAGGTTGTAAGATTTGTGTTTAAAGTGAAATCAAGCATGAAGTAACCTATAACAAGGCCATGAAATAGTGGTGTCTTAGTCATGGTGAAATTAAACCATGTTATGGGTCTAAGAAAAACATGAATAATGAGAAAAATTTATGAGGAGTGATCAAATGGTTTCTATGCTTCAAGGTAAGGTCTCCCAATGTCATGATCAACCTCAATTGAGAAAAAACATGACCTACAGTTGGTTCTTGGAGGGCAATGTATCTCATGAAAGATGGTGGCCTTATTTTGATGCTCAAATATTATTTTAAATATTTATAGATAGAATGTAGGTTCAAGAAGACATATTGTGATTAAAAATGGATCTAATGGAGTCTACATATATTATGAGCACTCTCAGTTGTAATGAAGTGACCTACATGTACATCTTAAAGAGAGGAGTATTTCAACATAGACAGAGACCCTAAACTTTATAACCCAAAATAGTGTTTCAAGAACCTTAAATAATATATTAGTGTAAACATGTATTTGGTAGCCTATTGGGGTTTCAAAAAAGGTCTTTTCATAATAGAACCATCTCATTTGAGGCCATAAACATCTACAGTAGAGGTCAAAATAGGGTTGTCGTAGTTAGCATGTAGTGTAGACTTAGTTTGGTGATTTCAAACATATATAAAATGAAAAAACATGGTTATCATAATGAAATAGTCTATTATTACCTCCATGAATATCACTATCACTTCCATAAACTCTTAGAATAGTCAAATGGACTTGCCTAGGCCCTAAGCAATCCCTGTATACACCCACAACTGGGCGTACAGTCATGTTAAAGGTAATAAGTGAGTTTTAATAATATTTATAGGACCATTATGGATATTTTCAAGATTATATAATGCAAATGGATCTGATTTTGAAAGTCTAAAACACAAAAAGGTTGCAAACATGCCTAGTAGGCAAGGTGCAAGCCTAAGGCCAAAACAGGAAAGCATTACCATTTCCACTTTAAAATAAGCTTAATATGCTATTGGGACATGTATATTATGTGACAATAGATGTTTCTTGGCTATTAGGAAGCAAGGGAGATAATTTTAGGCCATTTTGGGCTCTAAGGTATAGTCAAGCCCATTAGGCAAGGTTCACACTTAGGGTCAAATGATAAGTCACTTGCACTTATAGCATAATATGGTCATTCTAACATATTGGAACATGATTTTATTAATACATAAGTTATTCCCAAGCTATATGGATGCAAATAAAACATCAATAAATTTATTTTGAACCTTAGGTTACAGGTAGACTTGTGGGACAAGTTTTAAACTTAAGGTAAATGGTAGGTCAATTGCATCTATAACATAATTTGATCACTAAAATGTATGAGAAAATGTTTATAGGTCTAGAATAGACATGTATAAGATGTTATAGGATAGATAAAACTATGTAAAGCCATTTTTGGACTTTGAGATGTCTTAGACTTATGCAAAATGGAAGAACAAACTTGATAAGCCATTTTTTGAAGCTCATATCTTTTGTGAGGATCTACATGGGATATATATAAGTTAGGGAATGTTAACATGGGTCTTAAAGGAAAAATTAGTGAATTTTTTTTCAGCTTGGATGTTGGATCTTTATGATCCAACCTTAAGACCAAAAATACGTCTAAAACCTTACTAAACCCTTGCCAAGGACTAGTCTTGGAAAATGGAGTTGGATATATACCAAAATGAAATATTTTTTCTATAATTATTATTGGATCATGTAGATGACTCCCTCAAGATACTTAAAACCATGATGAGTTGTCTGAAATTGTACATATGGGGGTAGAAATGGCCTTTTTCTCACTCTTTTATTTGTTGTGTAGGATATAAGTGGATTTAAGAGATGAAACCAAGTTTGGGTGAAATATTTACACTTATAATAATTCATAATATTCATTTCATGTCACTAAAAAGTTTCTAGGTTCCCCAACCAAGTGTTTCAACTCAGCCAGTCAAATCTGGCATATTGGACAAGCGAGTGAAGAAGATGGAAAATATCAAGTGGGATGTTTTAAAATCTTGTCTAATGATTCTAAGGAAATTTAGGGTCTTTAAAATTGTCACTAAATCCATCCCATGTATTTTCATGATCAAATAAATCCAATTTGGAAGCCAAGTGTGCAGGGTTCATGAAAGGGCAGTTTTCTAGACAAGTGATGATAGCTCAATTTGGGATGATTCTGAAGACTAGACATACAACCAATTCATGGAGAGTCATGATTGAGATCCTCCACTTAAATTAAAATAATTTATAATATTCATCATTAGTTATAATATGTTAAAATAGGCCCAATCATGAAGGCATTTTTTAATGCAAAAGTAGGAGTTTTGTATTACTTTGCATAACTTTGATGACTTGTATGGACACTTGGACCTCCACAAAATTACATTTTTAGTCTTGTTTCTTTCTCACATGCATAATTAAATCCTTGTATTAACTTTACAATTGTCCTTGTGACCCTTGGACTTCTCTTCATCTTTTCTCTCTCTCTCATAACTCTCTAAGAGTTGGCCATTTTGACATTGTATGGGATGCTCCACCTAAGTATGGTGAATCCCTGATCAATTTTTTACCTTTTGATCAATAAAATGACTCATTTTTACCTCTTCCATGATTTTATTTAGTGTGTGTACTTAAACATTTGATTTTTCTTAAGTGACACTCTTATTTTCTTAGCATGTTAACTCATTCTTACAACCTATTTGTAGTTGAAAAACTTCTTAAAGGGAATGTGAAGTGTTATTAGGATATTTCAAGGATTAAGAGATTTTTTCTCTTCAATAGTTCCATTTAAGGCCTCTTTTATATCGATCCTATCCTACATGTTCTTCTTGACCTCACAATCTAACATTTATGTGAGAAGTTGTAGATTGGGAAAGTGTATGTTTGGTTTGTTGCTTGATCTCAAGTGTAATATGCATATAGTTGGATTCAATTAGTCAATTTAGTGTATCACCTCCATTATTTTATCTTTTATTTCAATTTATTTCTCCCTTTTCACCCCCCAAAGTTAGTATTAGGCTCAATCCTAAGTGGTATATCAAGGGATCTAGCCCTATCTAGAGACTCACCTCATTCCTTAGGTTGCCCAAAAGCCTAGAGGTGATTCAATTGTGACACTTGGATGAGGAGAGACTTGGAATCTCATCAAATTGTTAATACCCAAGTGATAATAGATAAAAAAATGGCTTTGGCTAGGAATTTTGGACTGTAAAGAATGAAGTATAAATCTAGGCTCTAGTTTTGTAAATAAGTGTTTAGCTCATTGGGATATGGATTCATTTCAAGCATAGTAAATATTAATAGGGAAACATGATAGGAGAAAGAGGATATGAAAACATAAGGAACTTAAAACAAAAATGAGATGACACAACCAAAACAAAAGGAAAATAAGAAACACAACAAAATCCTAAAATCACCTATTTACATGTAGGGGACAACCTTTTATTAGTTAAAATAATATTTCAAATATTACTCATTTTAGGGAAATGTAAGGTGGGTATCATTTTGATAAGATATTTATAATGTGTTATCATCTCAAAAGTGTTGGATTTTTAATGGACACATGTACAAAGAATCAAATTTACCATGGTTCCCTTTTATCTCTCTCAATTTGTCCTATACAAGAATGAGATCTCCAACCTAAAACTCTTTCTTATTGAATTTCTTATCAAATAGTATTTTGACTTGGGATTGTTGTTCTACAATTTTTTATACAACCCATGTTTTATATTCTTCAAGATTATTTAAATATAAGATTCTCTTATCTAGTTAACTTTTAAAATTCTGATTTTTAATGGATATCACTAGTTTCATTGTAGGAAGTTCAAGTGTTATGATAATAATGGAATAAATCCCATATAAAAATTAAAAAGGTGAAATTCCAATGGCATTCTTAGGTGTAATACAGTATGCCCACAATGTTTCATATAGTTTCTTGTGCTAGTTTCTCTAATTTTCATTGACCAACTTATGGATGATGAGGACCAAATTCTTATTATTTGATTCCACCTAACCATTTCCTTATGGGTAGTAGTCAGAAGAATGAGATAAATAAATGTCATAACCGTAATAGAATCCAACCAATTCTATATAAGAGAATTTGGGTACATAATTAGTTATAATATTTTGTAGAATGCCATATCTTAGTAAGATATTTATTTTGATGAAGTTGCTACAACTTTTGAATTTTCCTGCTTGATTGAAATTCCATCAACCCACTTGATAAAGTAATCTATAGCTATAAAAACATGAGTATGACTAATGGATGAATGAGGATTCCTTGTTCCAACAAATTCAATTCCCCATTACTAAAAAGGTTCTTTTATCACCATAGTATTGAGAGGAAAGGTTATGAGTTTTGGTCAACCACCAAATTATTGGAAATCTTCAGAATTTCTCACCCATTCATAATAATCTTTGAATAGTGATGGCCAATAGTGGTGAGGTATCAATATTTTATATGTTCTCACCAGATAAGAAGAATGTCCACTACAATCTTGATTGTGGAAAACTTCCAAAACCTTCTTTTATTATTCTTAATCTACACATCTTACAAATAAACCATGCATTTCTTGAACAACATGCCATCTCAAATCACATGCTTGATTTTAACTAGATTATTTTCATTTCTAAGCATTCAGATGTGGTAGTCATTCTCTATGTCATAAAAAATGCAACATCCAAGAACCATTTTCTCATAGAGTCCACAAACACCACTAAAGGTGATTTTTATATTTTTTTTATCATTATCACCTATTGAATTAATAACCACTTGATCATATGTTTATTTAGACCTGAATTGACATAAACCTTTACCTTAGACAAATTTAGTGGGTTTGATATCAATATCATACTCTTAAACTTTATGGATCTAATTTCCTCTTTTTGGACTTAGTTCCTATTGAGTCAAAATAGAATTCATTATTACATTAGGCACCATCATAATATAAAGTGAATTAAGGATATAATAATATAAGATTCAAAACTTTCACAATGACATATACACATTTTTATTCTAGAGAATTTTTCAACTCATAATCCTTGATACCACAACTCATGAAGGTGATTGGTGACTCAATCCTTTGATTATTATTTTGAATTGGAATGGATGAAATGGTATGATATAAATAATAATAGTAGATGATAAACTCCTTATTAAAATATGGACAAATCATAGCGGGTACTTGTGAAGTGTAATTTTTAATATTTTCAAATGCTTATTTACCTTCATTTTTAAATTTTAAAGAGTGTTTAAATTTCATCATTTCAGTAATGTGTCTAGTAAGTTTACAAAATATGGAATGAATCTTCTCAAAAAGTTTACCTTTCTAAAAAATGAGTGTGCATCTAGTTTTCTAATTGGAAAAGATAATTTATAGATTGCCTAGACTATTTTTGGCTCAATATTTATTCATTCCTTTGATATGACATGCCCAAGGATTTTTCCTTTAGTTATCCCAAATATACACTTCTTATAGTTGAGAGAAATGTCATGAAGATGACATTTTTCAAACACTTTCTTAAAATATTTGAATATAAGGTCATTTATCTTTGGAATGTTAGTATTACATTGATCAAACCAAATGGAATTATTTGATACAAAAATGTACCCTAAAGAGTTGTGAAGTAATCTTATGTTGATATTTTTGGGAAACTTCTATTTGATTATATCTTGAGAACCCATCTAGTATATAAACCATTTTTGAAATTGTAACTACTTAGAGAACCTCATTGATGATAGGAAATGGATAGTTATCCTTCAAGGATACTTGGTTTTGATTGTGAAAATCAATGCACATTCTAATTTCTCTACTTTTCTTATGAACTGACACTATATTTGTGACCCATATCAAATGATGAATAGGGAAAATAACTCACACATTCAACATTTTCTATATTTATTTAAATGGTTTGGGTTATCTTCAGGTTGTGTTGCATTTAGTTTTTCCTTAAAGGATTAACATCAAGATTGAGATGCATTGTGTGTTTCATCTCTTTTGGACAAAATGATTTGAGGTCAACATATCAGTATGCAATAATATCAATGTATTTTCAAAGAAGTGTGATAAAATTTATTCATTGTTTGGTTGAGAAACATTTACTATTATTTACCAATCTTGGTTATTATATGGACCCAATGTTTACTTTCACATAATCAAATGAATCGAGAGGATATTTTTGGATTTTATTTTTATTAAACCTATTCTTTTTATCAAAAAATTATTTGAGAGAGACTATACTCTTAGTGATTTTTTTACGTTTAAGTTTGATTACCCCTTATTAATATTACTCTTTAGTGCTTCCCTCTTTCTCAATTTGTGTTGAAGATTACCTATATATTATTTACTTCCTTCAAAGCATAGATTTTAATAAAATATCATTTTTTTCTAAAAATGTGTTAATATTTTGTTCATCATTAAAAACTTACCAATTCTATGAGTTATTTGACACACTAGACCTATACACCAACTCAGTTGTCTACTTCTATTTTCTAATATCTGAGTGTGGAATCAACAAAGAAGTAGATATTTCAAGTGTATTTACTTTTTCATTACTTTATCTTATGATGGATACCATGGAAAAGGATTTGAAGGCTTTTATATTTCCTATAAATTATTTTGTTAATGCTTTAAGTTATCATTTTTACCTTATATTAACCTTTGATTTTCCTTATAACCAATTATGCATCTCTTAGAACTTTTAGATTTCTAATTCCCATCTCTTTAGAAACCTATAAACCAAGTAGAAGAGCTTCATGCTTAGTAGTATTATTAGTACATTCAAATTGAAACTTGTTTTATAAATGAAAAACATTCTTAATTGGAGATATCATAATAACTCCTACACCTACAACAATTGAATAACAACTATCATCAAACTCAAGCATCTAAATATCATTAGGATCACTTTCAATCACTTTAGGCATATTAAAATCCTCCTTTGACATGAGTATATAATTTTATATTTATACATATTCATATAAAATATTTAACCTGGGATCAAATAATTTTTTTAAAATGTATTAGTCTTCAATATAGGTACTAAAAATTGCTTTACTCATATGATATGAATCATTGCATGAGAAAAATTTAGTTAAATTTCACACTAGGTTATCTGCAAAATTTTCTTGCCAATATAATACCATAGGCAAATAGAATATATTCTATTAAGATATTCATCTTGATACCTTTTTGAGGAAAAGAGTCTAGAGCAACTTGGGCATCTTTATTATGGCCAACTAATAGTACTTGTTTTGCATTTATGGAGTAAGAGTGACCAAACCTCTTTGTGCATGTCAAACCAAGAGAATATGAAACTTTAGTATGCATCACATTATTATAGGATTTAATATCAATGATATAATCTCTAAATTTACATCCTTTGATCAAAAGGGATATGTAAAAGGGTTTTACCTTATTGGACTTAGAAGTAATAACAACCATGGAATCTTTTGGATTAACAGAAGAGGGGGTTGCAAGTATCCATTAGACATTGGAATTTTTTGTGTTGGTATTTTTACCATTGATAAATTATAATAATATATCTAATTTATTTGGGTTTTAATTTAAAAACTTATCTTAAGACATTTGGATTTTAGTTTTTTAATATGTTTATTTATATCAAAAGCAGGCAAGCTAGTAGAAGAATAATTTTCAATGGATTGAAAAACAGTCACATTAGTCTTAGCATTGAGGTTACCTATTAGGTAAGTGAAAATATTAACCTAAGGAGGTTTACCTATTTTAAACATTGGTTTATTGCCTTTCATTTTTATGGTGATAAATTTTCTCCTGGAAGAATGACTTTTAGAGTTTCTTCCTATTTTTCAAGTTGTTTATTTTTTCAATTTTGGGATTTTGTGAATACTAAAAATGATTGACTATTCATATATTCAATAGTGTCATAATAATAATCATATCCTAAATCATATTCTATGAATTCATTAGTGGAACTACAACTAGATTATTCTATTTCATATTCTTGAAGATCTAGAATTTTTGTTTCTTATTCTTCTACCACCTCATATCTAAAAATGTCTTCTGTTTCTAAAATAACATTCACTAGAGAATTCACATTTGGGTGTGGGATATATTCTATGGTAATATTTTTTTGATGAGATTGAAATAAAGTATGATTCTCTTTGTAAGGCACACAATTTATTCTAAGAATTTCCTGACAAGGAGGAACAATAGATTTTTGAGGCATTTGTTTTTCTAGTGTTGTTATATTGTTAGCCATTTTTTGTAGAAGATGTTTAGTAGAAGACTGATTTAAATTATAAACTTTATCTTTACAAGGTTTTTTAGTTTCCTATCCATTATCATATCATATTCTACATTAATATCTAATTTTTTATTTGCTTCCAAATCAAATACTCTATGTCTCCTTAACTGATAACTCACTTCTAGAAATATTAATTAATAAAGAAGCATTTCTAATTTTCATCTATCAGGTTAAAAATCATTAGTAATTTTTTTATTAGAATATTTAACTTGGATTAAAATTTATACATGGTTTTGTATGCTTCCTTTTTGTTTTTTTTAAGTTGAGTGAGTAATACATGAGCTTTTTTTACTAGTTTGAATTTGCTTTCAAAATTAGTTTTCATATTATCCCAATTGCTGATGGAACCCAGAGGGAGGTGGTATAACTAGTTAGCTACTCCATTTTTAAGAGTATATATGAACAACATTATTACAATGTTTTCATGTTCCATACCTAGGATTCCACACACCATAAATAAGGTTGAAATATGTTCACCTAGATGTCATTTACCATCACTTGAAATTTTTGTGAAGTTCTTTTATGAACCCTATGGAAGTCTGTGTAACTTCCCTAGATCCAATGGTTGGATTTCATTACCCCATGGTAATACACTAGTTTGAAAATGGCTCTCAAAGGAATAACCACCCCTAATATAATGAGAGTTTGACTTACTATAGAACCACCCTATGATTTTTTGCTTTAGATAGGAGATTATTGATTTATTGACTTTAATTATCTAAATAGGATTTAACTTAAATTCAAAATATGTTACAATTGATAGAAGTGATCTATGTTACCTTGAGATTTACATTCTCTAGTAAATATTATTTATACTAGTTTTGAAGGAACACTATTGTTATTAAGGTGAAAATTAGATTTTGCATCCTCTATGAGCTAGTATTATTTATTATGTTCTTCACGTAGTTATCACTTCATCTATGTATACCAAAATGATATAATCTTCCTATTCTTATAATATTTAATCAACTCTTAAAAATTTAAAAGTACTAATTCTATTACCCCATGCAAAAAATTACAAATTTGAATAAATGTCCTCTCATGTCTCACTTAACTAATAAATATTCAATTGGATTACTGGATCTTGATCTAATGGGATGGTCATGAAAGGAATTTATTATTAAAATATATATTTGGGAAGCTATAAAATCTTCTCTTCTCACTTATCTTCTTGTTTTCCTTATTAAAATAATTTTTTTCTTCAAACATTAGTAACATGATCTTCTTATATGTTAATTATTTTAGTGATAGTATTGAATTAGGCATAACTTGTTTTGTTTTCCCAAGCATTCAATCAAAGACTTGAATTAATATCTTCTTTGGTGGATTCTATCCAATCTATACTAAATTGACAACTAGGATCTTGGTTTATAGTAATAGTCATATGCATAATTTAATGATCAATATCTTTGATTACTTAATGATCTCTAAGAGCAATATTAAACTCAAGAATAGTATTTTATATTCATGCATGATCTATTTATTGGTTTAAAATTGTCAAAATGATATGGAATTGAGAAACACTAACCTTGTCACACTTCAAAGCACATTATATGATCTCAGAGTTAATATTTAGTCATGTTGGATGATTCCACTCAATATTTTGTTGTTTAAATATCCCTTGAGCTAGGAGAGTCATGTGGGAATAAGTTCATATGTGGGTTACATAAAAAATACAAAGATGTGCCCCATGGTGAGTGTCAAAAACTATTGGCTAAAAACAATTCAAGGGGACAAATTTAGTATTTCAATCAACAATGTGGAGATAAATTCCCTCTCATATTAGAAGGTATATCTACCTATTTTCACTCAATGTTTCACCCTTAAATAGGTTGTTCAAGCCTCCTCAAAATTTAGTGAAACATTGGATTACATCTAGTCCTGTGGGTTGCCTATAATATAGGTAAACCTCTAGATTAAAGGGATATCTCCCTAGATTAGTCTTTGATAACTTATCACATATTGTAATTAATTGATTATATGAAAAAATATATAAGTAAACATGAAATTAACCTATTATAATGAAGTGATATACCAGATTCATCTCTACTAGACTACCATACACATGCACTATAAAATATGACTCATAATACTTGCTTCAACATCCTAAATTTCTCTAACATAAGTGTTTAAAATGTGGAGGTGATATGCATTTCACTTATTAAGGTGAATGAACAAGAGTTATATTTACAAACACTAATTATACTCCTTACACTTAGAGATAGACAAAAAAACTTACTACACTTTATGTGACATGTTAGAGAGAGAACTACTTGCACCAAACATGAAAGAATAAAGAGAACACAATGATAGATAATTATATCTTTTCATTTCACTATGCACTAATTCACACACTTATAAAAGAATTTATGAACTTAAAACTAGATTGAAAATATTTATTAAAAGGCAAATATAGTATACAAACTAGTAGGGCTTTGTCACACCATGTGTGGTTTTATTTACAATACCAAAATGGCATGAATATATAGAGCATAAGAGAGGAGAGATAAGGATTGAAGATGAAGGGTCATAAGGCCAAGTGTTAAGACTTGAAAAATAATTACAACATGAGATAAGGAGTTATAAAATAGGCAATGATGTTGTCTTGGATGTCTGTCAATCATAAACATGATATATTACTGAATTTGGTGAAGGGACACTCTATTGATCTTCTTATAACTACCTTATTAATGAAGACTCTTCTTGACTCTCCAAAAATATCTTAGATGGATTTGACACATTTTATCTAAACTAATAAGGTGGAACATGATTAGTGTAGATCACCATATACTCTTCCAACTGATAACCTCAATTTGACACTTATTGTTCACTATTTATAGTCACTCATTAGCCCTCCAAGCCTTAATTCTCACATTTGTCACTAATATGACTTGTAAATTATCATGTATATTTATTTCATGAATGTGTGACACATTTTAAATACCTCTTTATCTTCTATTCCATCAGTTAGACCTAAAAAATATTTAACATCACAACTCTCACCTTCAAACTTAGGAAGTCACCCACTTTCTCATTATTCAGTCCAAAACTACCTATAATGACTAACTTAGAAAAGGATTTTTCATGCATAATTATGGTTAAAATGAGATTTTATAAGTTAAAACACACATATATATATAGACCTTCAATGATGACTTTCATCTATTCTTTCTTTGTTATATCTATAAATTAACTCAAATTTTGCAAGAAACATTGAATAAGGCATTATGTACAAGTGATAGTATGGTAAAATAGAGTGGTGAGGAGATTGGAAGAGTGCCTAATATATTAAAATAATTTCCAAGGATAATTTACCACTTTTTGATGGATCTCCCTTTATATCTTCTTCATCACATTCATATGAGGGTTTTAGGAGGGTTTTAGGTCTCTTAGCTTCTTAGTGATGATTCATAAAATCTAGATGTTTAACCTTCAAACCAAATCCATAAAATTGGAGTATAGGATCCCATTAAACTATTCCTAGTTTTTAGAGACACCATACATCTTGTTTGTATAGATATGAGTGAGAGAATTTGGCTCTTTAGCTCCTTCTATGCATTCTATATATCCCTAAGAGAAGATTAGGCCAAAAAAGGCCAATTTGAGATATTCTTTGAAAACCAATGGGTATTATAGACTCTCCACTCTTTAATTAATTATTTAAACTTGTTTGTAAATATATCATGATGCTATGAGTGAATTTGGAAGCCATTAGGGTTCATGTATAATTTTAGGCCTAATAGACCTAGACTATGTTTATGAGTATATGACTACTTGTGAGTGCTTCCAATGACTCTTAGTGACCTTAAACACTTTTTCACCTTAAAAAAAACTTACACATAATATCTAAATTTATTTATGGATATCCCATCCATTCACCATTCATGTATCATGTCTACAAATTATGTTATCTATGGAGTGACCTTAATCTAAGATAAAATAGAGGACACTCCCCCTATTGGTTTGACCTAAAAGATACAATTGGGGTATTTTTAAGGTAATTAGGACCTTATGTTTCCAATTTAAAATTTTTATCATACCCCAAATCTCTCCATACCTCAAACTCTCCAAACTAACTTCTAGGTCTGTGTACTATATATAAGATTTGGCTTGACTAAGCATGGACTTAGAAGCCTATCTAGATAATATTTGCTCTATCTCTTTTTTCCATAAATATAAAATGAAGTGTGCTTTAATAATTTTAATATTATATTCAACATGGTCATCCATCTTTCACCACTACATACCAAATAAACTTACACCTTTTATTGGCCTAGACTGGTCTGTGACTGTGTCAAATTATAGGTGTGTATTAATAGGTCCCTATATGTGGTGATGTGTGTCTAAGGATAAAATTTAATTTTACATCATCATTATGAAATTTTTTTATACATGCTCATTCACTTTTTCACCATCCATGCATTAGGTTTGCAGGCTATCTTGTTTGTGAAGTGCCCTCTATCTAAGACAAAATATAGGGTGCTTACCCTATTAATTTTACCCAAATGATATTTTGGAGGATTTATTATGTCATTAGGACCCTATGTGTCAATTTTTAAGGTTTTATCATACCTCTATACCCCTCAAACCTTCAAACTCTCAACATTAGCCACTACTTTTTGTGACTATGTGCAAGGTTCAATTTGACTGAGCATGGGGTGAGAAACTTGGTTTAGTTCAATCTATGCTTTATCTCCTTACCTCTGAAAATATAATGGGAATGTGGTATTATCACTCTAATAATTATTTATACTTTATTATTTTCAAATCATACTTCTACTTTCTTTCCAAACTTACATTCTTATATTAGGCTTAGGCTAGTCAAACTATAGGTGTTCATTAGTGAAAAAAAAAGGTTCATGTATGTGCATATATGTATTTGAGAACTATTATTAAAATTTACTCTAAATTGAGCTCATTAGGACCACATCTCACTTGAATATACTCAAATTTTGTCTTGAAACTAGGCTCTTATCACTTTCATATCAATGTACTATAGGTTTGTAAGTTTAAGGTTCATTTTGGCTCAAAAGCACTATGATTCACTGAGTTTTTCCAATGAAAAATTGACTTATTTGTAATCTCACTTACCATCACTCTCCCTTGACCTAACAACTTCATCCTATGTCATTATGTTACCTCTCCATCTAAAATTCAAGAGCAAAGTCATTAAGGTTATCCAAACCTCATAAATACTAACCAATAGATGACATTGTATAAAGAAAAAACCTTATTCTAAGAAAATAAGGTAAATGTTCCCGTTAAGAAAATTTTCAACTCTACATCTTACACTTAGGTTTGGAAGTAGGCAATGACTTTATTTTTTTAATACATTGATCTTCCCTAAGATCTCAAACTTACTTAAAGGCTTTAATTGAGTCCAAACATCTCCAAATACATTTCAATGCTACTCTACCTCCTTCTGTATTGATTTTAGTTTACTATTTATGACTACTTATAGGTATCATTATATATAGGATTGTGTACCAATTTTTAACCTTATCATCACCCTTGAGGTCTATTCAATGCAAGCCTTAAATGTAGGAAGTAAATTACATGTTTTGAGGGGTTGAACATGGGTGTGATACCTTGACTTGGAGCTACTCATAGGATAAAGAACATTACAATTTCCAAACATTATTCTACAGACCATGATGGTGTTTATTTCCAATAAAATGAGATGTTCTTGCTTGCCTTCCATGACCACACATTCCAAACTAATTTAAAACCACATGAGAAGGATGAACATACTCTATAAGAACATATGCATCACTTGGTTTACTTAGATCAATTCAAAGAGTTAAGAAAACTAAGTTTTTGGGAATGTACAAGCAACTTAGAGGTTCTAAAAATCTTAATGATTGTTCATAAAGCATAGATGATCAAAATTGAGACCATGACCATAAATTGGAAGCTCATAATGAGTAGTAACATTCCCCAAGTGTACTCAGTCTAACTCATCTCCTCCTATCCATACTGAAGGAAAATTGTTTGACTTATTTGACCTACCCAAGAGAGTGATGAGATAGAGAGATTAGTTTTCATCAAATTTGAACATGTTAAATATATTTGAACCTAGAAATGAGTTGTGAAGATCTGAACACACTTCCTATAATCCTTCACATGTTCTATAACTATGATACAATCCATTTAATAACTAAAACTTCCTTTTTTATAGGTGATCTTATTGTTTTAGCATTGGACCTATAAATTTCAATTTACAAACTACCATCTGACATATACTTGACATGTGGTATGTTATATTTCACTTTGACACATTTTTCCTTTAATTAAAAACCATACAATTCACTCTATCATGACCAAAAGGTGGCATAAGAGGTTATTAAGACAAGTGGATATAAATGACAAAGCTAAAACATGTTTTGTGGCCTCAAAGGTGACTTAACCTAATTTTAGGACCATGGTGAACATTTAATGACTTAGAGGTCCTTATGAAAACTTTGAACATGTAGTTGGGTTGACTTATTTTGACCCAATGGTAAAATTAGTCTATATTTTGGCAATTTCTAAGGGGTAGCATGCCTAATATGCTAAGGACAAGTTTCCTTATCCTATCCTTGGGTAATGGAGTCACATATATGCTACATTTGACACTAATAAGCCTATAAATAGACCATAAACACACAAAAAAAACAAACACATAAAGGAATAAACAAAAACACACACTTGTGTTCTCTAATCACTTATAAAAAAACATACAATAAACTCAAAGGAAAAAACACACCTATATTAATATGTAAAAGACCTCAAAACACTTGAGTTGAATAACAAATTCTTCATTGCTTCAACTAGGGTTAAAGACAATGCTTCTAGCATCACTACTGATCCATGAAAATAAACCCTCATATGATGCATACTTGTCTATGAACACTTTATTATGTAGATAGTCAAATTACTTACCATATTTGGATATTTTTCTAGAAACAAGTTTGTCATTTGGAATTCTCATGAACACTCTATCTAGATTTTCAAGAGGCTTGTTTGAGCTTGTAGTCTACTTGACCTTTGTCATGTCTACTTGGTACAACTCAATCTAACTAGTTGGAATCATGAATGTTGTCTCAACTTCACCTTCTTATAGAATATGATTCACTTAATTTATATAACCATTAAACTTATCTTTTTTCTACTCAAACATATTTGAATGTGGTTTAACTTCAAACTAACGTTTGAACTGCTCCCAAAACACAAACACTTCTACCTAGGTTTCATTTCACTCCTTCATGATTACATCCTTATTGATACTAGTTTTAAACTCATTTTCATGTTAAATATGACACTCTTATTCATGTTTATAATGTCCATCAATAACCTTACTATTAGGTTCATACTTCTTAGGAAGGAGAGTTAGATTACTAAGCTATTCAAACTCTTGAACTATGACATAGAACTACTACCATATATCATCTTATTCCTCATGACTATTACATCCATGGACTCTATCTTGATCAAGTAGATTGGTATTATCTTCTTCATTATCCTAATATATCATATTTTGAAAACCATCATAATCATGCATATCAATAAGGTAGCTACCCTTAACATCTTTTTGAAAAAAATCATCAAGGCTTACCTCAAAATGTTCATCATCGTCATCATGGATGATGTATGTGACAAAATTTGTCTCTTAAATGAAAGTATATGGATCATGTACATAAGTTTGAGAACCATACTCATCTAATAAAAAATTATATATAACTTCAAGTTTGGAATATGCTCTACTATCCATAGCATGCTCTTCTTGATCATTGATAGTACAATTTAGATTATAACTTGCTTTGACATATGGATCAATGTGAAACTTTCCTGATGGTTTTGTTATAATAGTCACATTTTCTCTATAATTTGTTTTAAATTAAAAGAATTAATAATAAACTAAGATATATCCTCATATCTTGGTATTGAAGTCCCTTGATAGATAAATATCAAAGTGAGTAGGCAGATCTACCACCCCTATGTCTCTAAAGATTGGAAATCTTGGACAGTCATGTAATAAAACTCTCAATATTTTTATGATCCCTATATAATTAGTTGGTTTCTCATAAATTTTTAATACTCCCTTTATATATGTATCATATTTCAATCCCAAATTATCTACCATAATTTTGGGCATAACTGAAGTATTTTCCCCACTATCCATAATGCAGTTGTGAACACTCTTGTCTCCCAGAATGAGTGTATGATAGAAAGGTGGGGGATTTTAATATTTGGTGGAGGGTTCAAAAATTTTATTAGGATTATTAGTGATGGATATACCACCATATCTTGATGATTCAGGACTGATGTGGATTTGGGACAACTACTCTTGAAGTAGTTCTTTTTGACTGGGCATGTGGAACACTTCCCAAAGAGATATATTAGTCTTATCACTCTTCAAAAACTCAATTATATTAAAATAAATAACACTCACATTTTATTGTATATTTGAAGGCAAATAAGTGCCTTTATCTTGAGGCAATGGATTACTTTTATTCACCCTTCCCACACTTTGATTTTGAAGAGGTGTAGGACTTGTAGAGGCTACCACATTTACATTCACACCTGGTGGCCTTGGAGGAGGATTGTTTAGACTTGTGTCTACATCATGACCATCTCCCAAGGCTCTTATCACTGACCTTATGTTTTTTTAAACTAAATTACTCTAATTTATGACAAGTGTATCTTCCACTTAAAATTTTTTAAGGCTTACTCCTTGAGGATGCCATCCTTCATTTATTTTTGCTTGCATTAAGTTCTCATTTTCTACTATCAATTCAAGAGTTATACCTCATTGAGATACCAAATATTATCCTTAACCTTTATTAACATTCATATATTATCCTTGAGGCTACCATTATTCTCCTTTAACCAAGTTACTATAGACTAGAACCATGGCTCTTGTGTTGGGAGTAGTGGTTGGATTATAGGCATTGGATGGCCTATTGAAGTTAGGTTGACCTTATCCCTTGCCTTACCCATATTGTTGAGATGGGAATCTATTTTATTATGGAGGATACGAGTAGGGGTTTTGGTAAGCTCCATATTATATATTTAGTTTCTTAACTTGAGATTTTAAGGCCTTAGATCTTGCCTCCCAATCAATGGTATCTTATACCTTCTTTGGGGTAGCCCTAGACTTGTTTTTTTCACTTAGAATTGGAGAAGGACTTGGAGGATCAATAAACATGTTAGGAAAAATAAGCACAGATATTTTTGGAAGAATATCACTAGATTAGATTAAACCATTCTTATCTTTGATGGATATGTCATAGGCTTCAAGAAAAGTGTACCCACTCATAGACTACAACATGACAACTATATCAATCCCAATAGCTCTTAGGTAAGTCAGGAAAAAAAACTTGCAGGGGGTCTCATGGGAGGTGGTAGCTTATACTATATTTTTTGAAACCTCTCATTAAAGTCATGCATATTTTCTTTATGACCTATTCGAATCACATTGATCTAATGAATGAGTGGTGTGATCACATTTGTCTTCAAACCTTTGAGTTAATAACTCCCCAAACTCATCCCAAGTAGTGATACATCCTATTAGCAATGTTCTATACCAATTAATGGATTTTACCCTAAGAGACAGTGGAAATTAACCTAACTGTAATGTTAAATTTAGTGATATTATGTAAATTTAAAATTTATAAATGTCCTTAATATGCTCACTTTGGGTGATAAGACGTTCCCCATTAAAAGTAGGAATACTCTTGGTGGCATTGGGAGTGATATCATCATAGGTATTGAGGTGTATAGGATTTTTAATATTGAAGGATGGGAAATCATGTTGTCTAACCATGTTATCCTCAAATTACTCTTCACTCTCTTTCTCTTCTTGTATTTCAAAATCTTCTTACTCTTCAAATGTCAAGATAGGTTCAGGGTATTGAACTTCAAGAGGAAGTTCAGGTTGAGGGAGTGAATTTAAAGAATAGTGACCTCTACTAGTAGTTAATCTAGTAATGACCATGAAACATGAATAAAGGGAATAAGAAACATTGGCATACAACCATATATTACCGTTAGTGGAGTCACTAAATGTTGTGTAGAACACACGTATGTAGCTATGATGTTATCAAGACTAACATTCACCTTGATAATATGTGATTAGGATAATGGTCCCATAAAGTATACCATAACTATTTTCACTCAATTTTTCACCCTTAGATAAGTTGTTCAAGACTCCTCCAAATTGAGTGAAACATTGGATTAGTTCTAGGCATGTGGGTTGCCATAACATAGGTAAACCTCTAGATTTAAGGGCTATCTTCTTAGATTAGTCTTTGATAACTTATCAACTATAATACTTGATTAATTGGATGAAAATAGATAGAAATAAACATGAAATTAACCTATTATAATGAGGTGATACATGATATTGGTCTCCAATAGACTAACATACACTTGCACTATGAAATATGACTCATAATACTAGCTTCAACATCCTAGATTACTCTAACATAAGTATTTCAAACATGGAGGTGATATGTATTGCACTTATTAAGGTGAATGAAAATGAGGTCTTATTATAGACACTAATTATACTCCTTAAAATTATATATAGACAAATATAATAACTATACTTCATATGACCTGTTAGAGAGAGAAATACTTGCACCAAACATGAAAAAGTAAAGAAAACACAAGGATAAATAGATATCGATTTTCATTCCACTATGCACTACCTCACACACTTAGAAAAGAATTTATTAACTTAAAAATATATTTAAAATATTTATTCAAAGGAAAATATCGTATTCAAACCATCAAGACTTCTCCATACCAAGTGTGGATTTCTATACAATGCCAAAATGGCATGAATATATAGAGAATACGAGAGGATAGAGAAGGAGTGAAGCTAAAAGGTCACAAGTAAAAGTGTTAAGACTTAAAAAATAGTTATAAAATGAGATAAAGAGATATAAAATAGGCTATGAAGTTGTCTTATACATATTTTAATGACAAACATGATATGTTCCTAAAATTAGCGAAGGGACACTCTATTGATCTTCTTGAAACTCCCTTGTTGATGAAGAGTCTACTTGACTATCCAAAACTATATTATAGGTATTTTACACATGTGATATGACCTAAAAATGTGTAACATTATTAGTTAAGATCACCATGTACTCTTCCAACTAATAACCTTGCCTTGACACTTATTGTTCATTGTTTGTAGTCATCAGTATCCTTCTAAGCCTCAATTCTCACATTTATCACTTACATGACCTATATATTCTCATGGATATTAATTTAATGGGTTTATTACATGTTTTCAATACCTATTTGTATTATATTCCATCATTTATACCTCAAAAAGAATTAACATCACAACTCTCACCTTCAAACTTAGGTAGTCTCACTTTCTCATTGTTCTATCCAAAACTACCTACAATGACTAGCTTAGTAGAGGAGTTTTCATGTATAATTATGGTGAAAATTAGTCTTGATAAGTTATAACACATATATACAAAACTTTCACCTTTAATTTCATTTTTTCATTCCTTTTTATACCTATAAAATAACTCAAATCACATAAAAAACACTGAATTAGGCATGTCTGTACAAGTGATAGTATGAGAAAACTAAGTGATGAGGAGACTAAAAGAGTCAAAAATATATTGAAATCACTTCCAAGGCTAATTTACCACTTTTTTATGCATCTCCATTTATATCTTATTCATCATGTTCATATGAGGGTTTTAGGATGGTTTTAGGTCTCTTACATTCTTAGTGATGATTCATAAATGAAAGACATTTAACCTTAGAACCAATTCAAAAAATTTGTAGTATAAGACCCCATTTAACTATTCATATCTTATTTAGATACCATGCATCTTATATATATATATATATATATATATATATATATATATGTATATATATATATGAGTGAGAAATTTTGGCTCTCAAGCTCTTTCTATGCATTCTAGATACACCTAAGAGAATATTAGGCCAAAAATGGCCAATTTGAGATATTCTCTAAAAACCAACGTGTCTTATAGACTCTCCAATAATAAATTAAAGATATAAACTTTTTTATAAATATATCATGAAGGTATGAGTGAATTAATAATCCATTAGGGTTCATGTTCAATTATAGGCCTAATAGGCCTAGATTGTGTTTATGAGTATATGACTACCTATGAGTTCTTAAAATGACTTTAGGTGACATTAAACACTTTTTAATCTTCAAACCGACGTTAAACATCATCTAAAAATTCATTCATTTCTATCCCATTCATTCATTCACCATTCATGTACCATGTTTGCAAGTTGTGTTGTCTATGGAGTGCCCTCAGTCTAAGATAAAATAAAGGACACTTACCCTATTGGTTTGACATGAAGTAGACCATTGGGGGATTTTTTAGGTCATAAGGACAATATTTTTCCATTTTCAAAGTTTTATCATACCCCAAGATCCCTCTACACCTCAAACTCTCCAAACTAAATTCTAGGTCTATATACTTGTATGTAGGATTTGGCTTTACTAAGCATGGAATTAGAAGTTTATCTAGTTAATATTATATATATATATATATATATATATATATATATATATTCCATGAAAATCACATGAATTTTGATATAATAATTCTAATATTATCTTCAATTTGGCCATCCATATTGCAACATTGCATACCAAACAAACTTGCACCTTTCATTTGGCTAAACTGGTATGTGACTGTGTCAAACTATAGGTGTGTATTTAGGAGAAACCAATAGGTTAGTATATGTGATGGTGTGTGTCTTAAGAACATATTTAATTTTAAATCATAATTATTAAATTGTTTTATATGTGCTCATTCACTTTTTCACCATCCATGCATTAGGTCTATAAGTTACCTTATTTGTGAAGTGCCCTCTATCTGAGAATAAATAGAGGGTACTTCCCATGTTCATTTAACCAAAATGAGACTATGGAAGGATTTATTAGGTCATTATTACCCTATGTTTTAGTTTTAAAGGTATTATCATACCTTTATACCCCTTTAACCTTTGAACTCTCAACACTAGCCACCAATTTCTATAACTGTGTGCAAGGTTCAATTTGACTTAGCATGGGGTTAGAAACATGGATCAGATCAATCTATGTTATATCTCCTTGCCTCTAAAAATATCATGGGAATGTGGTATTATCACTTTTATAATGATTTATGCTTTATCATCTTCAACCCATACCCCTATTTTCATTCCAAACTTGTGTTCTTCCATTAAGCTAAGTCTAGTCATAATGTAGGTGTTCATTAGTGAAACCAAAAGGTTATTGTAGTTAAATATGTGTAAACAGGACCACACCACACTTTAATGGAATAAAATTGTATCTTGAGACTAGGATCTTATCACTTTGCAATCAATGTACTATAGGTCTACAAGCTTAAGGTTTATTTTGGCTCAAAAGCACTGTGATTCACTAAGTGTTTTCTGTGAAAAATTGACTAATTTGGGAAGCTCACTAACCATCACTCTCCCTTGAACTAGAAACCTCATCCTATGTCAATATGTTACCTCTCCATCTTAACTATAAGAATATATATATTAAGATTATTTTAGTCATATAAAATGCAAAAAATGGTTACTTGAGTATGGCTTGTGACACCCAACCATTAGGTCCGTTCATGCTTGCTCTCATGACCCTCATAGGCATATTTTCATGCATTCCAAATCATTTTTATCCTTAAAAACTTAATCCTAGCTCAGCCAAATTTCTCTTTCCATTACTAATCCATCCCCCCAAGCCCCATTAACTTAAGACAATAGTACCACACTTGGACTATAGTACTGATGCCACTCCTATCCACTTTCGGCACTTTTGTCTAAATGCATTTTTGGCCCCAATGGTCAATTTATTTTTTGTTTCCCATCCTTCTCCTTATAAAACTAATGCAATCACATTCAACCCATGACTAATAGAGCCCTATAAAATCCCATTCAAATATCATTTGGAAAGGGTTGGAAAATATCACTAAGCAATCAAGAATACAAGCAAGACTACTCAAGCAATCTTCCCTAGTCTATGCATACATCCATCTAATATACTTATAAGATTATTTAAATCCTTAAACTATTCCCTAACCACCTCAAACATATCCATTTTATCATTTTGCATATTTATACACACTATTGCACAAATTAAATCAAGTAGGATAACTACATATGGCTTGATCCCTCTTTAGAGTATTGGTATGTAGGCAGTGTGCCCACACAAGGGGTGTGGATACATGTTTAGTGAATCTTACACATACTAACCCCCCCCTTCTTTCTTTAAATTGATCAAAACACAATGGAACATAGGGTTTCAAGATAAAATTTTCTTTACAAGGAGCTCTATAGACTTCTAGGTATTTATGCTACTCTTGCCCACTTTTAACACTCTTATCCAATCATAAAATGAAGCTCAAGTCTCATTTTACGATAGTGTCATAGTATTTCATAGTGAATATTAGACCCTATCTTATCCATATCAGTCGATTTTTAGCTAAGTCTTCTTTTCCATCTCTTATTACTATTTTTAGAAAGGACAAAATTGCAATCTAATTTACGCAAATTAATAGTTTTATTATTGCATATTTATTTACTGATTTTACTACTCATACCCTTTAAATAAATCAGGAATAATACACCAATATTCCCTAAAAGGTTAAATCATTTGGTGAACCTGACTTCATTTTTGCATAAAATCCCTAGAGACCCTAGGGTAAATTTCCTACTGATTTTTTCTATATTTTTTTAATTTTTAAACTGCATAATAAAATAAAAAATAAGCACTAAATTTTAAAATTTTGTATTAATTTTAAAATAATTTTATTTCAAACCCTAGTTGCTCATACTAGGTCCCATATTTTCCCATTAATTTTCTAATAATTTTATGATTTTTTACTAGTATATTAAAATCAAAAGTTCACTTCAAATTTCAAAATTCAGTAATAATTTTCAAAAGCATTTATTTTTCAAAACCCTAGTTTCATCTACTAGGTCTTGTTAAAACACAAAATTTCCAATAAAATTCTTATTTTTTACTTACATATCTAAATCAAAAATTCACTTTAAATTTCAAATTTTCATTTTATTTTTCCAAACAAATCATCTTTCAAACCCTAGGTGCATACACTAGGTCCTATTACTTTTGAGATATCACCTTACATTCTACAATAAGATTTTAAAAATGGATCTCACTTATTTACAAATTTTTCTTACATTTCTTGCAAAAAATAAGGATACCATCATTGGTCCTATCATATACATGAATGATGAAGTTTACCATATGTTAATACAAAGCTTTATTATTTGCATTTCATGCTTATTTTTCATAATATGGGATGATATTAAGAAATTTATTATTAAACATGATAATATATATTTTGCATCACCTCCCTTGGAGCCTCTATCCCATGTTGAATCATGTTGTTTGGTCTATTTTGCTCTTCCCTAGGTCACTACCCATCACTAGAGAGCCCAATTGACACCCTTTATCCCTCCACCACCTCAACCTATTGATTATCTCTACTCTCCTCCCGTAGGTACTAATATTTTTATATAGATAGTAGATAATGTAATTAGAGTTGTTACTCAACATGACACCTACCTCCTCTACCTAATTAAGAGCCCCACCACCCTCCCATTTCTTCCCATCCAATGCACAACCCATCATCACAAGCAAATTTACACAAGGCATATGATATTATTGATTGGTTGAGAAACACACCAGCTAATATTTCCATGTTAGAACTACTTTAGAAAGCCAATGTGTTCAAGGACATTCTCTATCATGCACTCACTCAGACTTTTATGCCCATTGATTTAGAGCATTCTTATTTTGCATCACTAGTTAGCATGTTAAAATTATAGAATATGTTATTACTTTTGATCATGATGATATGCCATCTCATATAGTTATTGATAATAATTTACCACTATTCATACAAGCTCAAGTCAAAACAAGCATATCTAAGGGAGTTATAGCTGATAGTGGTTCTAAACTTAATATATGTAATATTACATTCTTACAGACCATGGATGTGGATATGGCATCCATGTAAAAAATCATAAAATAACATTATAGGATTTGATGAAATATCATGACAGACATTGGGTACCATTGCTTTAGATATCATGGTATGACCCAAAACCCTCTGTAAATAGTTTCAAGTCATGCCAAGTCCTCTTTATTATAATATTTTACTCAGATGACCTTGGATAGATGTTATGGGGGAAATTAATTTTACTCTTCATCAATGTTTTAAGTTTCTCCATGAAGGATACCTATACACATGTCCAACAAATAACTAGCCATTCAAATATTGTCAAACTACAGAGTCATCTTCAACTATTTTGCTAGATGGGACACTTCATATCATAGTTTAGACACCACTTCATTGCATTTATCTTGATTAGATACATACATATAAGGCTGGAGATACTAACACTTCTCACACTCTTCCACTTATAGTTGTGTCCTCAGCTCCATATATTCATCCAATCATAGTAGCTTCAACCATTCTAACTACTCCATTAGTCATGATTCCTACACCTGTCATAATTATACATTCATTGACAATAGTTTTAATAGTACTAGTTAATTCTATAGATAAAGTTCCTCTATCAATTATAGACACTCTTAGAGTACCATTGTCTTTTACTACTATAGTTGATGAGAATCCCATATCATAATTACCCTTTATGGTAAATTATACATTACCATATGTATATGATGTTGATATAGATTCCCTAGCTTCTTTAGATGATGATACGACACCCACACTCATAGATGACTATTTGTGTGGGTTAATATTTATGATAGTAAGCCTAGGAGAGTATTAAAATGACTATATATCTTTCATTACACATCCTACATCACTCTTAACATCTCATACTACAATCCTAGGATATACTCCACATTTACAACCATAAATAGATCACTCAGCACATAAAATTCACATGGTTACCTTTATGGATATAGATCCATTAATTTAGATTCAAGTGAGTATCATACAACATCAACCATAGATTATGTTATAAATTTTACTTGATCATGGATTAATCACATTACCTATAGTACAATAGATCTATGAGTAGATTATCATAATAAGATGGTCACCTATTTTGTCTTTTTCATATGATCATAGGCCATGATATAAACTCATGTATAACTTTAATATAGATATTAGATAAACTAAAATTTCAAGGTACTATTTATATTACAACACCACCAGCATTAGCTTCCCCACTTCCAACAAAATAATCTACTACCAGATTTAAACATCCCAAAGAAGAATCAACATCTCCACTACTAGAGCAACCTTCAGTTCACCTTTGGTATGATGACACCTTGTACATAGCTTCTATAGCATATGATGATACTTAGTATGATTATCTTGAGGCCTTTGATGATGGTCATGATCCCTTACTCCATCTCCATCCCTAGCAATCTCCATCTTTAGACCCTTTACCCCCTCTAGCCTAGTCTTTTGTGTCATCATGTACATATTGCTTTATTCATATGCCTGTATATAGCCTTTTTTTCCAACACTTGTACTTAGATTCTCTTTAAAATTATTTTACATAGTATTCATATGATTGATTTTACATAGTTTCATAACATTTCAAAATACAAAAACAATACAACATATCAAAAACATTCAAAAATGTCAAAACACCAAAAACATTTTGATTATATGCATTATACATGCTTTACATTTCTACTACGATGCTAGACTTACATTTTTTATTATATGTTATTGTTTGTCAATTTATCTACATTACCATGCTTTACTTGATCTCCTTTGAGTGTGTGCAGTGACATCTATCTCTTTGATTGCTTCACTCTACCCAATGAGGTGGCATCCTACTTCTACATTCAAGATACACATCGATATACATACCCACTGGGGGCATCTTCTTCATGACTACATAAGGAATATTTCAGATAATATGGAATTATTTCTCTAAATTGTATAGGATATAATATTTAAACATGAATAGTTTTTGGGTTCTACACAAGTTGCATGCGAAGAGTATTATAATAATTTGGATCTATTCCCTATTTATTAGATTGGGTAGAATTTAAATTATAAAATTTTGAATAATGTAGGTGTATTATTGATAGTTTTTTTTATTTGGACTATATATAAGTCCAAATTATCTAAAATAGTACTTACACCATTCAGGTTATGTCATTCCTACATCACACACTCTAGTTATCATGTTGATGTACGTTATTTACTAGCTTATATAGATTACTATATCGACATCTTACTAGTATATAGCACTTGTGTATTTCTTAGAATATACCTAGTCATGTACTAACATGTCTTGCATAATTTCCCTCTTACTTTGATTAGTTAGAAGTGATTATATTTCTAGTTATTACATGCTTTAATTTCTTGCTTAGTGTAGCTAGATTGTTTATATTTCTCAGTTCTTATTTTGTCTCCTATATATGCTTTAGGACATTTTCCAATGTCCTTTTCTTCTATTAATGTGTGTGCCTTATGACGTTTTACAATGTCCTTTGTCTGTAATCTTCTATTTAATTGTGGCCCTCGTGTCAATCCTTGCTTGTTTCAATTGTATGTGTATACAGTATTTGAACATGCCTTGTATGCTTACTTTCCAGTAGTGACATGTGCCCATGTCCCATTTTTGCTTAGATTTTTAGCCATTTTTTTATGCTTATTTATTGTTACCTTGTGTTCTTTTTTCTTGTTTGTTTTTCATTATTTGTAATGCCATGATCCACATCATGCATTATCTTTCTTTCTTAGATATTATGATGGACATAATGCTCCATCCATCTTTGCCAACTAACAAATAACTAGACTTCCTATTCTAATTCACTACATTACACATGATATTAAATTATTAAATTTATCTAGGTATACCCCTATTGATCTAACAATATCTCATTATAAACCATGTTATGTCTTGAGATATCTTGTCAATTATCATTGTTATATCATGTATCTTTGTAGTATAACACACTTCTAGGGATCTATATTCTAAGGGAAGTCATTATAGGGTCTTCATTCCTACCCTCAAAAGAGGGGGAAACAAACAAAGGTTTTATCATAGAGATTAGAGCTCTTAATAGTAAAAAATATAGCTTTCAACACACCCAGAATAACAACCAAACATCAAACCAGTCAGAATAGACTAGGAAAATAGTGAAATTGTTAGAATAGTTATCATATTTGGCCCAAGACAATAGTTTCAAGATTGTAAAATAACATCAGTACCACTACTATCCATTTTTTATGCTCCCATCCGAATAGTAAAAAAACTAGACTTTCAAAAATTAGGCAAAAAATTAGGTTTAGCTATAGTTTTGCATAGTCAAACCAATTTAGAATCAGTAATTTTTAGTATACTTTTGCTTAGAAAATATAGATAGAGGGGGAATTATGCATAGCATGATGGATATCAATTCTAATTTTAGATATGGTATTTGATATAGCTTCTATATTAGAATCTACATTTTAGACACTAGTGATTGGGGGAAATGTGCATAGCACATTTATTTTCTTTTCTTTCTTAGTTTAGTATTACCTAGGTATTCTCGATAGTTGCATGCCTTATTCCATCTACAGGTGGTTGAAAAAATTTTAGATTATATTTTATACAATCCTAATCTCCATCTTTAAAAGTGGCTTTCATATAAGCCTAGTGCACCATTTTTGGAGTGGCTTTCATACAAGCCTAATCTCCATCTTTTGGAGTGGCCAAGAGTTGCCTAGTTTCTAGCATACATTCAGCTATCCATGCCAAGTTTTTTACATTATAGATCATTCATGGGATTTAAGAGACATCACATACAACACACATTTCATATTGGTATTAGTTCATAGTTTCACTTCATGGGGTAATGATGGAGCCAAAGGACTAGCTAGTATTTGTATTCTTGAGACACCTATTTAGAGGGATTGGACACATAGTCCAAACATCACTTAGCACATTCATGATAACATTGCTTCACTTAGTGGGTGAAAATGGAGCCAAAGGGATAGCCTTTGTATTTTTGATCCACTCTTAAGTAATTGAGAACTCAACTCTATTCATGATACTACTTTTAGTACAACATCATCCAACATTACTTAGCATTACTCAACATCACTCAGCATCACAATAGGTTTTGTATTGGTTCACATACCTAGTGAGGTGTATTCATTCCTTTCTCTTCCTCTCTCTTACCCAAATTTATATGTTCTAATTTTAGATATAGTGTTTTTAGTTATAACTAATCTACTCTTTGTTTTTTTTGAAGATTCATACTTCATAATGTGTTATCTCTATGCACATCTAGCATCACACAACTTCATGATCTTCACCCTTATAGGTAAGTTCAAGTACACTTTATATTTTTATTTTATCTTGTTATTTCACTTTACTACATCACTAGAATAAAAGGGGGCAAATGTAGTCATATAAAATGCAAAAATTGGTAACTTGAGTATGTCTTGTGACACTCAACCCTTAGGTCCCTCTTGCTTTCTCTCATGACCTTCATAGGCATATTTTCACTAATTTCCAATCATCCATATCCTTCCAAAATTAATCCTAGCTCAACTAAATTACTCTTTCTATGGATAATCCATCCCCCAAGCCTCATTAGTTCAGGACAATCATGACACACTTGGATTATAACGCTAGTTCCACTCCTATCCACTTTTGCCTCTCCTATCCAAATCCATTTTTATCCCTAATGGTTAGTTTCTTCTAGTTCCCCATATTTTTATTTATTGGCCTAATGCAAGCACATTCAACCCATGACCAATAGATCCTTATAAAATCCCATTCAAATATCATTTAGAAAGGGTTGACAAATATCACTAAGTAATCAAAAATACAATCAGAACTACTCAATCAATATTTCCTATTCTCTTCATATAGCCAACCAATATACTTACAAGCTTATTCAAATCCTTACACTAGTCCCTAACCACCTTAATCAAATCTAGTTTAGCATTTTACATCTTCATACACATTATTGCAGAAAGCACATCAAGTGGGATAACTAAATATGGCTCGATCCCTCTTCAGAGTATTGGTATGTAAGTAGCATGCCCACACAAGGGGTGTGGATACATATTTATCAAATCTTACACACACTAACCTCACCCCCTCTTTCTCAAAAAATTTCAAATAATAATGGAGCATAGGGTTTGAAGAGAAAATATACTCTATAGGTATCTCTATAGAATTTTGGCTACCAAAACTTCACAAACAGGGTCACACAAATAGAGAACAAAACCCAAAAAGCTCAAATCTTCAGGACAATAGTAGTAGAGGTAGACTATAGCACCATTGCCAATCCTATCCACTTTTGGTGCTCCTATCCAATCATAAAATTAAGGTTAGATCTTAGTTTTTGATAGTTTCCTAATCCTACATAGTAAATATCAGACCTTGTCTTAGCTATATCAGTCAATTTCCAGCTAATTTTTCTTTTCCATCTCTTATTACTATTTTTAAAAATGATAAAATTACAATCTAATTTACACAAATCAGTAGCTTAATTAATGCATATTTATTTATTGATTTTACTAATCAAACTCTTTAACTAAATTAGGAATAATATACCAATATTCCCAAAAATGTTAAATCACTTATCCAAACCTCATAAACACTTACCAAAAGATGACACTATATAAGGTAGAAACCTTCTTCTAAGAAAATAAGGTAAAAGTTTTGATTAAGTAGCTTTTTAACTCTGTACCTTGCGCTTAGGTTTGGTGGTAGGTAGTGAATTCACTATTTTAAATATAGTGATCTTCCCTATGCTCTTAGACTTACATAAAGGTTTCAATTGAATCCAAACATCTCCAAAGCCAATTCAATTCTACTCTACCTCTTTTTGTATTAACTTTAGACAATTATTTATGACAGCTTTTAGGTATTATCAAATATAAGGCTATGTACCAAGTTAGAACATTATCATCACCATTGATGTCTCTTCAATGCAAACCCTCAATGGAAAAACTAACTTCCATGTTCTAAGGGGTTGAACACATGTGTGCTACCTTAACCTAAAGCTACTCATAGGAGAAAGAACACTATAATTTCCAAATAATATTTTACATACCATAATGGTGTTTATTTCCAACAAAATGAGATGTTCTTACTTAACCTCCATTAACACACATGCTAAACCAATTTAAAATCACATTATAAGGATAAACATACTCTATAAAAACATATGCATCACTTTATTTACTTAGATCGATGCAAATAGAGAAGAAAATTGAGGTGTTGGGAATGTGAAGGAAATTTGGAGGTATTAACAATCTTAGTGATTATTCATGAAGAAAATATCATCAAACTTGAGACCATGACCATGAATTAGAAGTTCATAAGGATTACTAACATTCCTCAAGTGCACTCATTCCAACTCATCTCTTCCTATCTGTACTAAAGGAAAATTATTTAATTTATTTGACCTTCCCAAGAGAGTGATGAGAGAGAGAGATCAATTTTCATCAAATTTGGACCTATTAAATCTATTTTAACTAGAAATGAGCTATGGGGATTTGAAAACACTTCCTAGAATCCTTAACATGTGCCATAACTATTATACAATGTGTATAATAACTAAAAATCCTTTTTTTATAGGTGATCTTTTTTTAACATTAGTCCTATAAATTTAAATTTCTATACTACCATGTGACATCTACCTGACATGTCATACATTATATTTAACTTTAACACATTTTTCCTTTACTTTCAAACTATACAATTCATTCTAGCATGACCAAATGGTGGCATAAGATATTTTTAAGATAAGTGAATATAAATGACAAAGCTAAAACATGTTATGTGACCTCAAAGGTGAATTAACCTCATTTTATGACCATGGTGAACATTTTATTACTTAGAGGGCCTTATGAAAACTTTTCAAATGCATGGGGGTTGACTTATTTTGACTTAGGGGTGAAATCAGTCAACACTATCTTTATTGAAAAGAAATACAATATTGGAAATAAAACTATTTATAGAAAAAATGGTCTTTTATATTATGATTTTAATTTTAACTAAAAATTAATAAAAGGTATTAAAAATTAAGTGTAGGAGGGAGATAGTGGACTAAATAAAATTATGCAAGGGAAATATAAGAATAAGCATGACTCTAGAACAAAAACTTACTAGAAAAACCTAAAAGGGATATTTTAGTGTAGAAAACCATTATCATAAAATTGGGATAGGAAATACATATTCTCGACATAATAACAAATTACATACACCAAAGATATTAAATAATATTAGGAAAAGGGATAAACAACAACTCTATATTTTCTTATAAAAATAGACAGAAATGTTCTTAATCCACCAAAGTTTTACAATGATAGAAATTTTTAATGTAGATTCAAGGAGATTTATACAATAAAAATTTCATATACATTAACTATCTAACAAAAAAACTAAGAAACATTCAAAATAAAAATAATAAAATAGATTAACATACCCAAATACATATTTATTTAGATAAATTTCAAGCACAAAGTTTGCAAAAATTCTCCTTGTATTGATTTTTTGATGGGTTGAAAATGTAGTCATTGTTTTCTATCTTTGCCATAATATATTTTATTATCAAAAAACACCACATTATAATGTACATAACTTGTATTTATAGTTCAATATCGTATAACCACATATGTAACCACATTTTAGGTAATTTATTTCTATTTTATTGTTACTTTTTCGTTAACAACTTTAAAAATTAAAAAATAAGATTTTTAATTATTACAAAAAGTTTAATGGATAAATAAAAATTTATATAAATAAAAAGTGACTTTTATTGGTTATAAAAAATAACACAAGCCTTTTTTATGAGAGGGACCTTGTTTAAATGTTGTAATATCTCCAACTCCCTTTTTGATGATTTAAACTTGTATATTCTAAACCTCTAAATAGTTTAGACAATCCCTTCTCTTTCAGGAAGAACTATAAGAGTTAAACATTTAATCCACTCATATGATGCATTGGTAGCCTATTTTATCATTTTAAAAAGTCTCAAGAAATTTTAAGTGACATATTTTGTCACACAATGAATATTTCATATCTTACTAATAGCTTATTTGTTGAATGTTTATGTTCCAAAAAACTCCTCTTTCACCATTTTTTGAAACTATTATTTAAATTATATGGATGCATATATATTTTATTAATATTAATTTAATATTTCAAAATGAATGGCACAAATATTGGGATGCACCTTTGATTTCATTTCATCATATCCTTTTTCATGACATTGAAAGTCTTCCAAATCTTCATCTAGAGTGTGTATTTTATAATCGATGCATTGATCCCATAAGTAATAATAATTATCTTAGGATTTATCTAGGATACATTTCAATAACAATTAATTCTCATCCATGATGTCCATATCTTTCAAGTCTCTAATCAAGCCATTCTATATTCCAATTTCTTTCTTGGTAGCTACAACCACCTCTTGAATTTTCACATGAATGGAAATTATAAGTTCATAGATTTTTTATTCTCATCAAGAAAATTTAAACCATCAAGAAGTATATCTTCAACCCAATACTCCATAATTTTACCATGATTCATATACTTACTAATTTTGGTGATCATTTCCTTCTTAATCTCAAATTTAGATCTTGGTATATATATTGTGAAAGAGGTTGATGCAGGTGTAGTGATCTCTTTATGGGATGTTTCACCTACATTTAATATTTATTTAATGTATGTTGAAATAATATGTAATTTTTCCTATAAATTTTATTGATTTCTCATTCCTTCATATATCATCCGAATCAACTTGGTTGAAATCACTATGAAATTGTGAATATTGCCTTCAGGAGTGGATTCACTAAGATCAATCTTCTTGATGTTTCAATTTACCAAAATCATTTCATCCTAATTATTCTATACAATATTTTAGGTAATTTAAATAAATTTTACACCTGAAGAATCAATCATCAACATCAAATTAGTATTCACATTTCTCTTTCTTGGAAAACCTTGTAGTAAATTAGCAATAAAATCAAAAATCAAAAATAAAATTTTGTTAGTGTGAATGTAGGTTTTCTCTTGATAATTACTTATTTTACCCATGAAGAAGACATATATCCCTATGAAGTATCTAATTTAATACTTGAATAAACCAAGGGAGTCAATGAAGATGACTGTTAGAAGGATGATACAATAATATATCTAGGATCAACTAATTGTGAAGGAGCAATAACGTGTTGCATGGGGAAAATAAGAGGTGGAGGTGGAGGCAAAATATGGAATGAGGATAGTGGAATTGGATTGGAAAATTTAAGTGATGAAGGAAATTTTTATTTAATTGGATAAGTAAAAATGAGAAAGGGTATTGAACTCTAATTAGAATCCAAGAATTGTTGAGTGTTGTGTCAAACAACATTGAAGGATAAATTTCATGTGTGACATTTACAATGTCAAATAGAGTGGGAATTTTGATTTTGAGTTTTCACCTTGGTATATCACCTTTACATGTTTTTTTATGAAGTTTATCTATATTCATATATTATTTATATCCTCCTTTTATTGCATACAAACTAGATTTCTTATGATTATTTTGGTATCAAAAGACTGAGTGATTGGAGAAGAAGTATGTTACCATAATCTTAAAATTCCTTCACCATTTTGATTATTTATTGAAGTGTATTCTCTCATTTTTTTTCATACCAATCTCTCTATCTTAGTATAATGGTCTATGTGCATTATACAATGTCTTTCAATTCTCTTATTGACCGATTGATTGGAGGAAAGGTTATGAGGTGATTTTTTCATAGAAAATATATTTCACAATGTCAGTGACATCATCCTCAAATTTCATTTTTTGCCATTTAAATCTTAAGGATTCCATATGTTTTAATATCATCCTAGACCAAGATCTTTTTCTAACCTCAAATTCATCTTCCAAGTCCTCCTACTAGTCTTTAGTTTCTAAAGTGTGAGGATAAATAGGGCCCATTTTGAGATTATTTCTCACAAAACCTTTGATATCAAATTCAAGTCTCCTTGTGTCTAGTTGCAATATAAATTACATTATAAAATTTAAATATTGGTTGTATCTATTATTTATTTGTAAATTAAATATATGAGGTCAATGGAAAAAAAATTCATATAGTTTTTTGGTTGATACACTTCTTGTGTGCCTCACATAATTGCTTGACAAACTCAATCATAACTATTTTATCTTTGGGATATATTGGTAGTATAAGAGGAACACATTCAAATCTACCAACCTTGATATAGGTGAACTTTAGGAACTAAATAAAGTAGCTCCTATATTTTCTAATTGTATTAGTTATTTCATTATAAATCTCAGCTACAAGGTTTCCATCTAATATCTTGACTATCATTATGGATAATTCATAATTTACTCTCCTAAAATGACTCTTTCCTTTATCATGAGTGAGATGAGGAAACTTATCATGTACCAATGCATCTATGAGGTTCTTATTCATTTCTATCAAACTAGGCCAAGTTTTGATTATTGTAAAATAATAGACCAAATATGAGGTCATATAGAATTCTTGCATGGATTCCAACTTGGTTAACTATTCTTGAGTGTTATTTTTTATGATCAAATCCCATTCAATGAACTATTTCCTATAATATATGATGCTCATAAACATTTACATCCAATGAAAAAAAAATTATCATTTCACTTCCCATGACTCTACTTGACAAAGTAATCATATATGATAGCTCTTCCTTGAAATTTGACCTATATAGTGTTTTGGTTTTTTATGTTCAATCTTCTTCTATTTGTTAACCAAAATTGATTCAACATCTTTTCACATCTATCATGGTTATTTTTATAGAATTATTGAGCAATGTTTTTATTAATTTCCACCATCTCTTTTTGAGGTTTGATTATAAATATGATGCCTATAGAGGTTCTATCTAGTTTATCCACCAACTAATTACCTACAAACCTTATTTCCCTACTCTCTGGATTGTATTACTTCACTTATATAAGTAATAGATTTTCATAATAAAAATATGTCATAAAATTAGTATAATGCCCAAGTCTTCTATTAAAAATTTGTTCTCCCAAAGGATTAATTTTCATAGCATCCATCTTCTCACATTATTCATTGATGTTCATGTTACTCATATTGTTATCAAAGACATTATAGATTTTTGTGTCTAGAATATAAATGGCCTCATAACCCATGTACTTGAAATTCATTTTTAATGTGGTGGATAATAAAGTAGTAAATTGAGAAAGCATATTAAGATTGTTTAAAATAAATATAGTACTATAAATAAAATTATTTATAGAAAAAATGGTGTTTTTTATGGGGTTATACTTCTAACCAAAAAGTATGAAAAGGTGGTAGAAAGAAAGTGTAGGAGGTATATAGTGGAGGAAAGAAAATTATGCAAGGTAAATGGAAGAATAAGGTTTATTTTATATATATATATACTTACTAAAACAATCCAAAAAGGGACATTTTAGTGTAGGAAACCTTTATCATAAAAATGGGATAGGAAAGACATATTTTGGAAATAGGAATAGAATACATACACCAAAAAGATTGAATAATGATAGGAAAAGGGATAAACAAAAACTTTATATTTCATTATAAAAATGGAAATAAATCTTGTTCATAACCCACTAAAGTTTCACAATGACATAGATTCTTAAAGCAGATTTGAGAATATTTCAATAATAAAAATTGTATATATGTTAACTATTTGACAATAGAACTCATCAACATCTAAAAGGAAAATAATAAAATATATTAACATATCCACATAAATTATTAATTTAGATAAATATTAGAAACAAATTCTACAAAATTTATCCTTGTATTTATTCTTTCATGGGTTGAAAATACAATCTTTCTTTCTATTTTTGCCAAAATCTATTTTATTGTTAAAAAGCCCTTGTTATAATGTAAAATACTTAAATTTATATCATACGAGGGTGAAAATTCCTAGTAACCACATATATAACCAAATTTTAGGTAATTTATTTATATTTTAATATTAATTGTTCATTAACATCTTAAAAAAAATTAAACATAATCTTATTAAGTGATTATAAAAAGTGCAATAGAGACATAGAAAGTTAGATATAGAGAAAGTGACATTTGGTGTTTATAAATAAGAATACAAGTATTTTTTATGAGATGGACCTTGTTAAACTACTAAAACTATCTCTTACTCCTTTTATGATAATTTGAACTTTTATATTCTAAACCTATAAATAATCTAGACATTACCTTATCTTGTATGAACAATTGTATGAACTAAACATGCAAGCCACTCGTGTGATGCAATGGTAGCCTCTTCAATCATTTTTAAAAGTCTCAATAAATTCAAAGTGATATATTTTATCACACAATGAATATAATATTTATTTAATATTATGGTTTTAAAAAACTCCTCTTTTACCATTTTCTAAAATTATTCTTTCAATTGTGTGGCTACATATGTCTTTGAATCATCTTCATTAAATAGTTAACAGTGAATGTCCAAAAATTTTACATGTACCTCTGATATCATTTCATTATAGTATTTTTCATGACATTTAAATTCTTTCAAATATTCATTTAGAGTGAGGATTTTCTAATTCACACATTAAACCCACAAGTGTGAATAGTTTTCTTCAGCTTTATCAAGGATAGCTTACGAGACCAATGAATTATCATACATGGTAGCCATATATTTTAATTATTTTATCAAGTTATTCCATATTCCAAGTTATTTATTGAAAACTAAAAATTCCTCTTCGAATTTCACTTGAATTGAAATGATAATATCATAGATTCTTCAATTCTCATTAAGAAATTTCAATCTATCAAAAAGTAGATCTTCAAAAAAGGAATCCATAATTTTAAGTTGATTATTATACCTACTAATTTTGGTGATAATTTCCTTATCAATCTCAAATTCAAAACTTTATATTTTTATTTTAGAAGAGGTTAAAGCAAGCGTAGTGATCAGTTTCTTAGAGGTTTCATCTATATTCAAGATATATTTAATGTGGATAAAAGTATGTATACTTTTTCCTCCAACATTTATTGAGTTTTCACTCCTTATTCTATCATATGGATCAACATGGTTGTAGTCAACTTGAAATTGTGTAAATATCCTTCAAGTGTGGATTTACTAAGATCAATCTTGTTTATGTTTTAATATACCAAAGTCATTTCATCCTAATTATTTTTTACAAGAGGTTGGGAAATCTCAATAGATTGTTCAATTTAATAATCAATCATCAAAATTGAAGTGTTTTTTGCCTTTATCATTTTTGGAAGACCTTGTGGGATATTAACAACAACATAAAAATCAATTTATGCTAGTGTGAATGTAAGTTTTATCTTGTTGATTATTATTTTTACCCATGAAAAAGACATATGTACCCATGAAGTATCCATTTGAGTACTTTTATAAACTAAGGCAATAAATTAAGATGACTATTGTAAGGATGTTACAATAATATATCTAAGTTCAAATGATTGTGGATGATCAAAAACTTGTTGCATGAGGAAAACATGAGGTGGAGGTGGAGGTGGAGGTATAATCGAGAATGAATATGGTGTAATTCGAGGGGAAATGGAATTGATGAAGGCATAGATGATTCAATGGGAGTAGGAAAATTTAGAAATGGTATTGAAAATTAATTAAGATCCAATAACTATTGAGTGGTGATGTCAATCAACATTGAAGGATCAATTTCATGTGTGACATTTACAATGTCAGATGGAGTGGGAATTTTTATTTATATTTTTTTCCTTGGTGAATCACCTTCACATGTATGTTTAGGAATTTTATCTCTATTGGTATCCTCTCTATCTCCTCTTCCTATTACAACAAAACTAGATTTTCTTTGAGGCTTTTGGTACCATAAGACTGAGTTATTAGAGTTGAAGAATTCTATTTCTATTTTCTTAAACTTCCTTCACTCTTTTGATGACCTTCTGAAGTGTGTTCTCTCATTTTTTTTCATACCAATATCTCAATCTTTCTAGCATAGTATATGTGCATTTTTTAATTTTCATCAATTCTATTATTGACCAATTGATTGGAGGAATGTCTATGAGGTGAATTTTTCATAGAAAATATCTTCCAAGATATTAGTGTCACCATCCTCAAAGTTCATTTTTCACCATTCAAATCTGAAGGCTTTCATCTATTTTAATGTAATCCATGACCAATCTCTTTTTTGACCTCAAATTCATCTTTAGATTCTTTCCAATAGTCTTTAATTTCTTGACTGTGAGGATAACTAGGGCCCATTTTGGGATTTTTTCTCGTGATACCTTTGTTAACAAAATCAAGTCTCCTCATGTGAAGTTACATCAAAAATTCCAATAGAATTTTTTTAATATTGATGGCATCTCTTATTGATTTATAGATGAATTTTCCAATGACAATAAGAAAATTTATTTCTCTAATTTTTTGGTTGGCACACTTCTTATGTAACTTAATTAACTACTTTTAAAGCTAAACCATAACTATTTTATCATTGGGATATTTAGTAGTCTAAGTGGAACACATTAAAATATACCAACCCTAATATAGGTAAACTTAAAGAACTAAATTAATTAGCTCCCATATTTTATAATTAGAGTAGATACTTCATTATAAATCATCGCCACAAGGTTCCCATCTAATGTCTTGACTATCATCATGGATAATGCATCATTTACTCTCTTTAAATGAAACTTTCCTTTCTTGTGCATGAGATAATGGAAATTTTCATATAGTAATTCACCTTGGATGTTATTATTCACTTATATCAATCTAGGCCATGTTTTAAGTATTGAAATGGAATATACCAAATATGAGGTCATATAGAATTCTTGCATGGATTCCAACTTGGTCAACTATTCATGAATGTTATTGTTGATGATCAAATCCTAATCAATGAATTATTTCCCATAATATATGATTATCATGAACATGCACATATAATTTTAAAAAAAAATGTTGCTTCTCTTCCCATGACTCTAATTAATATGATAATCATATCTTATAGTTATTCCATGAAATTTTACCTATATAGTGTTTTGGTCTATTGATATTCACTCTTCTTCTATTTGCCAATAAATATTGATTCGATATCTTTTCACATCTCTCACAATTGTGTTTTCAAAATTGTTAAGCAATGATTTTATTGATTTACACTGAATCATCATGAGGTTTGATGTCAAATATGATGCCTATAGAGGTTATATCTAGTTTAGATAGAACTAATTATTTCATATTTTATTCCCCTTCTCTCTGGATGGTATTATTTTGTGCATGCCAGCATTATATATAAACTAAAAAAATGTCAAAAAATATTAATATGTTTGAGCACACTATCCAAAATCCATTCTCCCAAAGGAGTCCTTTTCATGGCACCCATCCTCTCCTATAATTCATTGATGTCCATGTGATTCATGGTTCTATCAGATACATGTGAGATTTTTATGTCCATAATAGAAATGGTCCCATAGCCCATGTACATAAAATTCATTTTTGATGGTGTGGTTAATAGGATAATATCTTGAGAAATAAAATTGAGATTGTTTTTAACAAAATATATAGAGAGAATAGGTGCATGTAAATGAGTTTAATACAATAGAAATGAAGACATTTTCAAACTTATAAATTCTATGAGATCAAACAATATTATAAAAAATTACTTGTCCATGCAATGATTATATTGATCTTTTTTATGCATCCAAAGCCACTTATAATTATTTAAAATATTGTTAAAACATATTGGAATGTTCTACTTGTATACATGCAATGAGAAACAACCGGGTATGATTGTTCAAATGTACTAACATATAAATAATGTATACAATACATGCATGGGATCATTTTAAATCTACGTACACTACCAAGATATATTATATGATTCACAACCATATTATGTGTTTTTAAAACCACCTTAATCTCTTTCAAAATCTCTTGTATATAACAGAGAAGGAGAAATAATTGAAGAATGGATTTGATGATAAATTAGTACTTTAGCAAACCACATTAAAGGAATGAAAAAGTTATTTTGAAAACTCATAAGACTTAAAAATACCATATTGTAAAAAAACCATGCATGTATATTCCCAAACTACTTATTAAAAAGATAAAATAGCCACATATTTTTCTTGAAAACCACCTCATAATAACTTGAATGTATATGAATGTGGAAGAATGGTGGATTTATAAGGATTTTTTTGCATGTAAAAGATCCTTACCTAGTTCATAAAAGGAAAAAAATTGATAAATACCTATTTATGACAAAAATATATTATATTTTTATGTAAAATGGCCACCTACAACCAATACCAAGAATTGTTTCTCTAAACCACCTTGAAATAGCTTAGGGGAGTTTTTTGAGTAATTTGATGAGGTAATTGTTAACAATTTTGGAATCACAAATCAAATTGTCACCCCTACTAATTAAAAATTTGATTTTTATGACATGGTGTAAATTTTTAGTCATGAAAAGATCTAATTGATACATTTTGTATTAGTTTCATTAGACTTTTCAAGTGATTACGGTAGTTTTAATCCCATAAAGGCTTGTTTTGAGGCCATACATGCAATTCTCATGGTGAAATTGAGATTCAAGCATATTAATGACCTTATTTGTCCATTAAAATTTCAAAAAAGTGATTTTTAATATTTTTTAGGTCTTAAAATGATGAAAACCAATTTATCTCTTATATCGATCTCCTTGGCAACTCGAGAAGGGCCATATATCTTCACTCAGTATGGCTAGGAGAGAGAGTTAAGATAAGAAAATTTGGATATTGTTATGGGTAATATTAATATTAAAATTAGTGTAATTATTTTTTATATTGATCTCTTCTTTATGAATTTTTTTAAGAGTGACAGTAGGTCACTATGGCCTATTCATCTGAAAGGGGTCTATTCTTGAACCTATTTCTCCACATTAGAAATATATGGAGAGGAATGGTTTTAAGGTTGGTTTTTATAGTTCATTTATATCCATTTAATGTTTTTTAATCATATAATTAATCTATATTATTTATTTTCACTTAGAAGAAGAATGTCTTGATGAATAAATTGTTTTAGACAATCCTACTATAATTTCCTATTTCCTTTTCATGTTTGTATTTCTCATAGGTTTATAGTGATTTTTAACTCATGGGAGATCACTCAGTTTCATGGAATTCATTTTCCTTGACTGAGATGTGTCTTTTTTCTATCTTCTTCAAGTGTGCTTGTTTTTGGGAACATGGTCTATGTTTGAGTATTCTATTGTATGTTTGATTATCAAAATGGACTCAAGAACCATTGATACATCATGGTGTGAGATTTTGAGATGAAATTTTACAAATGGAATCATGAAAGGTTCAATATAAGAGTCAAAATGCACACTTTTCCAATGAGAGGTCATAAGTGTCTCCTTAATATGTAGATTATATGGACTATAGAAATAGGTTAGAAATGCTTAGAGATATGATGGAGACTTATTATGTATATTCATGCATTCATATGCCTCTAAATAGCATAATTTCATCATCTTGTTGATTCCAACATATTATAATCTCCAATTCTCTACATATAGACCTCATGAACAAAATGGTTGTAACTACAGTCCATACAAATCAATAAGTGAGTTTGAGCTAATGAGAAACATGGCCATAAGCCTTTTTAGATCATTGAGAAGTGTTTAAGAGGAATGAAGTGGTTGATAATTTTTACAAGTATAAGAAATCAAGGAGTATTTCTTTGTATCACTAAGGCAATCAAATGAGACCTATAAACCCTAGGCATGTAGATCCTTATTTTGGACTAAAGTCGCATCAAATCAACACTACAAAGTGAGACTTAAGCCTGAGAGCCTAACTTTATTATAGATAAAATTAGTGTTATGATCCATTGGAGAAAACCTAGCCACTTTAAATTTCAATATAGTTTAAATGGACTAAGTCACATTCTTAAGAGCACATACACTACCCTATACGGACTATATATGGGAGTAAGTAAGAAGTAGTTTGAAAATACTCTTAAGGTGTTAGCAGACCATGTGGTATAATGAAATAAATCCTTTAAAGAGTTTTAACCCTTAAAAATCAGTAGGATATGGTTAAAAGAGAATAATAAAAACCCAACACCAAGTTAAGATACCTTTTTAAGGACACCTATAGGTTCATATAGTATTGTGTACAAGTGAGCAAGGATAAGTCTAGTAAAGAAAGATGATAGTGTATGAAGGGTAATTAAAGATAATTTAAAATTTTGATTAATTCCTTGAGATATTGAAAAATATAATTGGTGTGATTGTAAGGTCTAAATCCCAAGTAATGTAGTCATAACACATAATCTTAATACTCTCATGGGAACCTATAAGTTGCCCCTAGTGATAATAAAATTTAAGCCTAAAGGAAGGGTAGAGCATGTATGAAAAGGGTTTGAACCCAATTCATGAATTAAAAAAATTTAAATAACCATTTGGATATTTAGTGATGACAAAAGTGAGATCTAAACACACTATCTAGTCAATCTCTTAAAAGACCACCTACAGGCCTATGTCAAGAGTAGTCTATTTATAAGATGAAAAGAAGAGTTGTAGTGTGTGAGAGAGACCTATGTTTGATATTGAGACTCCAAATAAAGTAAATTAAATTTTTAATGTAAATAATGGTAATATTAGGTTCTTTAACACCTAACACAATAAAAACCCTCTAAATACACTTATAAGTGACTTATGGAGCAAGCTGGCCTCAAGCCTAAAAGAGAGAGTAGAGAGATGTTTGAAAACAAACTTGAACCCATTTGAGACTCTAATATGTTTAAAAATATGGATAATATCAATTTTAATTGGAATGAGGTATAGAGAACTCTATGCATAGTCAATGACCTTAAGAAAGGCACCTAAAGGTGGTTAAATAGACAATTGGTCTAAAGGTTCATAAAATGAGAGGAGAAGAGTAGTGTTGAAAGGCTCTTGAGCCCAATTAAGACTCCATCCAAGATTAAGAACTATTAATAAGGTTAATACTATTATATTATTTTCAATGATGTCATGGTAATGTCATGGAGGTGTCCTGGTGAGTAGATGAAGTGCTTTCTTAGCCTAAGTGACAATGACAAAATGTGCAATGTGCTTATCATAGTATGCTTGATGTTGGCTTGGTTGATCTTCAATTTTGTCATGTTTAGAGATGTTCAAGGTTAATTATGGTGATTGGATCATGTGAAATAGTTACCTAATATGTTATCTATTCTTTGAGATCTTGTGTATATAAGTGGAATTCATATGGTAGTCCATAGTTTTCATCTAGACACTTTCAATCTAATGGCAAAAAATCTTAGGAATTTTCATGACATCATCATTATCATATAAGAATGAGTCAAAGGGATTTGGTCATATGGTTGTGATCACATTAGTCCCTAGTTGTTGTGCACTAGATCTCAAGTCATGTATCAAAACATGGTCAAATATATGAGGATGTAAAGTTGGCTTCTCGATCAGAATTCATTATTTTCCCATACTTAGCCACATTTGCAATATGGCCAGAAAGAACTGAGTAAGTAGTTTGATGATGGAATATCTTGAACATGTGGATGTTTCATGAGAAGGTGATCATATGGGTTTATTCAATTTTAGACCTAGTTTATTTCTGATAAAATTTAGATCATGCACTATAGCACATCAAAAGATATGTATATGCAAATTTGGGCTCCCAGGTAGTTTGAATATGTTTTCCCATACTTAGCCAATTCTATAATGTGGCAAGAAGAGATGAGTGAGAATTTTTATGGTTTTGTATCTTGCACATGTGAGGGTGTCAATAGAAATTAAACATATGGGTTTTTTCAATTTTGTGAATAGTTGATTTGAGCTAAATTCCAGATCATGTGCTAAAGTGTGGCAAAATTTATGTAGTAAAGTTGGTCTCCCAAAAAAAATCTAGACATAGTTGGCACTGTGATAGAATATTTTGAGAAGGCATTTTAATGGAATTATATCTCACACATGTGAAGGTTTCAAGAGTAGTATGTCACATGGTTGGATTATCCTATGTGAGGAGATCATTTGGCCTAAATTTGAGATCATGCATCAAATTGAAAAAGAAGTTATTAAGGTTTAAAAATTACTAAGTCATATTGAAAGGGTCCCCATACATAGTCATTTTTGTATATGTTAAAGTTTGAGCAAGATCACCAGTGCACATTGCTCAAAAAAGTTAGGAAGAAGTGATATGAGGATAGGTGCATGATGTTTAATGACTAAAAAAAGGTATATGATAAGGATCCAATGGATATAAAGTGTTCATAAAAATTGATTGAATATTGGCATTGATCATTAATGACCTAACTTATCTAAATAGATCAACAGAGCATGTTGAGTCAAAGTTCCTAGATTACATGATGAGAGGTCAACTATCAAATGTTTAATATTTGGCTTTGGTGGTCTATATGTTAAAAGATCAAATAATATAAATGGTGTGAGATTGATCCAAAGATAAGAAGACACAAGATTCTATCATTATGTTCAAATTTTAACTATGACCATCGCCATTTAAATATTTGAATTTTTTAAGGGAAAAATTAGTGTTTAGTAATTTGTCCATATATTTTGATAAAAGACAAATTTTCCAATGAAGTAAAAATCAAAGTGGTATAAGACTTGAAGGTGCATCTGTCTATATATATTTGAAGATTTGAAAATGATTAAAGTCAAAGACATTCATCCTATAATTTGATTGTGTGTTCATTCTTATTTTGCAATTGACTTGAGAATAGTATTTGAGATTATGTAGATTTTGTTTTGATGTTTCATGGTAAATTATCTATAGGTGAGTGTTTAGACTCTATGATGTTGATCTTTGATTATTTTGGATGTGTGATCAATATGTCTTGAGTATGAAAAATGCTTAATAAGTTGACTGTATGCTTGATAATGGTGTTCCTATGTATAAGGTCTATGTTTGAGTTGTTTGAGCATATACAAAGGTGAGCTAAGGTGACTTTGATCATTTGAGGGTGTCTTAAGAGACACAAAGAGGACCTATTTATTTTTAAATTTTCATGTGTTTTTAATTTTCTCTAAAATGTATCAAAAAGTTGAATGGGTCTCTATAGGACCTAAAAGTGACTTAGGCCTATTTGAAAGGGGATTATGCTTAAGTGTGACCCATATTAGATGCCTTAAGGGTGAAGACATGTTTTGTGTCTAATAAATAAATATTATGATCTTGTTAATTAATTATTTATCTATATATAGTGAAACCAAATATGTTGGTTTATATACTTTTTAAGTGAGAGACTTATATGTGAGAGAGTTGGAGAGCGAAGGAAATCAGAGGAAAGTGAGAGCGCCTAGCAATTGGGTTAATGAGAAGAGAAGATTAAGGACTATGTGTATTATCTATAGATAATGTTTATGATGAAAATATAGTGTTCTTGTAGTTTAAAGTTGTGTGAATATATTTAAGTGTGCACATGATGATTGTTTAAGTGAATAAGGAGAGAGATTATGGTATGCCTATGTGAGAGACATGTATGAGCTAGAGAGAGTTTGTGTATTTGTCAAATAATCATGAGGTCCATCATAAAGTTTTAAATACATCATTTATAAGGTGGAAGTGTTATTTTTAATAAGGGTCTAAATGACTTTATCTTTCTTAGGGGAAACTTCTCCTTATGAAATAAGGTTTCACCAAAGACCTTTGGTTAAAAGGACTTGATCAAGGTTGTAGGTCAAAATGACTTGATTAATATCATGTTTTTTATAATCTTATAGGACATTATTCCATGTGTTTGTATTCTTGAGAGTGGTTTTTATTCCCCTAGAGGGTTTCCCACATAGATCTTATGTTGTGTATGTGATCTTACTTTATGTTCATTATTAATTATTATGAATGATTTGTATGCTTCATAAATGATTGTATTAAATGATTAATTATTATCAAGGTTTTGGAAATTAAATTGGATTTTTTTCCACCACTAATTCACCCCCCCCACCTTCTCAATGGATTATACCTCTAATAATTGGTATTAGAGTGAGGTCCTTTCGTAAAAGTTTGACAACTTGAAGGTGATCTAAGGTATAATGGCTAGTCAAAATGTGCAAGGTGGTTTCTTTACTAAGTAATCACTAATGTTAAATGGATCTAATTATGTATTTTAGAGTTTTAGGATGAGGACATGAATTATGTACCTAGGGTTTGATGTATGCTAATTTGTTGTGGATGGTTATGTTATTCTAACTACTCCTCCATCTAGTGTTATAAAAAAGAAGCTATTTGAGAATAATTCTAAGGAAATGAATGTCATCACTTCTGGTTTTATAATAACTAAGTTAACCAAATTAATTCATTACACATATTCTAAGGAAATATGGGATAAATTGAAGACTATTTTTGAATGAGATTCAAATGTTAAATTTGCAAAGTTGTAAACTCACAGAAGGAAATTTGAAAGTTTTAAGATGAATGAAGAAAATATTGTGGCATCCTTTCTACATAGAGTTTATTAGATTGTGAACATCATTATAGGCCTTGAAGAGAACATTGAAGAAGATAATATTGTTCAAAAGGTATTGAGGTCTCTATCCCCCAAGTTTGATATGAAAGTATCTGTTATGGAAGAGATTCATATCCTTACTCAGCTGAAAATGGATCAATTTCATGGCACCCTTACCACCTATGAGATGAGGAAGAATGATGATATAGCACCAAAGAAAGAAGTAACTTTTGATACTGAAACAAAGACAAATAATAAGTTCCAAGGTAATAAACTCAAGGAGGATGACATTCCTGATATAGATGAGGATGAACTAATTGCTTTAATTTCAAGTAAATTGATAACAAGTTCAAGTAAGTATAAAAGTAAGCTACTCTCAAATGCTTCAATTGTGGTGAGATAGGACATTTTGCTAATAAGTGCCCTCATAAGTATAATAAGGATGATGATAAAAATCATGATCAAGGTCATGATGATGGCAAGAGATCTTTCAAGTATGATAAAATCAAAAAGAGATTTAGAAGGTTTGAGAACAAGAAGAATTACTTAAAGGACAAGAAGAGTCTCTACACCAAAGAATATTTTAGCTCATCAAATGAGAGTGAAGATAATGACTTAGAATATGATCATGAATATGATGGTATTGATGAATATGAATCTCTATTCATGGTTGAGGAAGGAAGTTTCTCACATCAAAAGGATTCTACTTGGAGTGATTTAGATAATGATGAAGATGAGGTGGACTGTGAGACTGTATTGATGAATGATCTTAAAGAACTAAAGATTGAGAAGAAGATAAATAATAAGATGAAATATAAACTCAAGGAGTTTGAGGAGAAATTTATTGTTCTTGAGGTAAGAATGGATAAAGATCCCAAAGAACATGAAGATATGGTATAACATCTCAGTTGTCAATTGGAAATCCTATCTACAAACCTAAAATCTAAAGAAGATGAATGTGTAAGGTATGTAGCTAAAAATGAGTCATTTAAATCTAATTTATAGAAGGTATATAGTAAGGTAATGTTATTTTTGAGGTTTTAAAAAAGTTCAAGTTATCTAGGCAACATTCTAAATGATCAAAAGATGCAAGTGATAAGACTGGTCTTGGAAATAAAGAAGAATCAAAGACTACAACTCAAGATAAGATGAAGACTAATGTGAACAAGGTAGACTAACATTAAATATAAATCATCAAAAAAGGAATGAAGGTGTTGGCATGATAAATAAAAATTATATTAGACAACCAAATTCCATGAGGTATGCAAATTTTAATGATTACTTCTATACTTATAATCAGTTTGGGCATAGAGCTGGAGAATGTAGAAGACTTGTTAATAATGAATTTGCATGGAACTATGATGGGGTTCATTAGTTAAAAGGTGTAATAAAGGTTGATTGTTTCAAATATAATGATATAGGACACTTTATAAAACATTATCCATTTAAGGTAAGGTAAGATGAATTTCCTTCAAGAGATATGGAATGTCATAGTTGTGAACTAGGACACATTGTAAGATATTATCCAAATCTGGTAAGGTAGAAAGTTATTCTTTTAAAAATTATGGTGTGCTTCAATTGTGATCAGAGAGGTCACATTGATATATTATAAAATCAAAGGCCTACAAGACATAAGAGGTTTTATCAGTCTCCTAGAGTATAAGATAGAAGAAAAGTGAACTCATGGAAACCAAAGGTGATAAGTAGTAATTATGATGATTTTGCAAGTCCAAGAAACTTTTTTTATATGGTGGAGAATGATACAAAATGTGAAGAGTCCAAATAGGTCTCATTGTCTACTCATGTTGATAATGAAGATACTAAGCTCAAGGAGAAGATGAAAGTACCAGTTGAGGCTAGTTCTGAAGTAAGTATGGATCCAAATGAACATCCTTCTATTATTGATCAAGATTCATGTAAAGAATATCAATTGTCTATACCTAGTAATGAGGTTCCAAGATTCAAGGAATATTCTTCACATGAAGAGGTATGCCATGAATCTATGTTGTCTCCATGTATCGATAATCCAATCATAAAAGAAAAGGAGAATGTTATAGTAGTTGAGGATGTTGTTTATTTAAAGCTAAAGAATAAGAAGAAGAACTATAAGTATCATTTGAGAAAGAAGGAGGAGGAATACGAGGATTTTTTTTTGTTTTAGATCATTGAGTTATAGAATATGTCTCTATATATGCTTCTTAAGAGACTCCTTTCAAATGGATAAACAAGTGTTGTGGTGTTTTTTAGTTGGAATAGTCTACAAGATCAGATTGAAGGTTTGCAGATGGAAAAGGATGATTTATGTTTTTTCAAGATGATGTTTTTGCATATACATGTATATTGACCTTATTATATCATGCTCCAGGTGTTTTTGTGATTTAAAGGTATGTTGAAGTCAAATTGAAGATTTTTGTCTACTCTCAAGTTTCTTAGTTTATGTTTATGAGTATGCAGGTCCTAAAATTGGTTATAAAAATTCAAGGTTAAAAATGTTGTGGAAGATCAAATATTGGTCTAAAAGTGTGTAATGGTTGTCTCCAGGTGTATAAGAAGTTTCAAAGGTGGATGTTGACTAGAAGGTGTTATGTTGAGTTTATTTTTTTTGAGATTTTAGGGTTTTGGGCTCTACTAGAAAAGTGGTCTACCTTATGAGTTGAGGTATAAGGATTATTAATATGTTTAATGGGAAAAATGAGTTGTCAAATAAAGCTCCATAGAGTTTTGAATATTTATGGTTCTCAAGTTATTCAAGTTTTTGTCAAATTAGAGGCCTAATAGGGCAATAAGTTTATATAAGAAGTATGGTTCATAGGATGATCTTGTGGTTTAAAATTGGTGTGCTCAAGTTGGAATATGATATTACTCTACATATGAATTTTTAGGTCTTGAAGTTGTGTGTAAATAAAGATGTGGTCTCTACAAGTTTCAGGTAAGGCTACAAGGAGGCTAGACAGGCCTAGTAAGAAGAATAGTGTTTTTGTTTAGTTTCTCTAAAATCTCAAAGCATGAATTTTTTAAGGTGAGTTCTCAAGTTGATTTAGGAGATTCTCCCTTATTAATGAGTGGTATGATGCTCTATTGGTGGTCATGGAAGTGTCTTGAGAGAGAAGGCTAGTAAGCCTATGTGGTGGTTCCTAAAAGTGATCAAATGGTGCAATTACGTAGAAATGTTAGGGGGAGTCCCTCTCAAATGTCTCTTGGTAAGTTCCACTAGGTTTTAGTTCATTTTTATGTTTTTTATTCATTGGTTATAGTGCTTGGTTGAAGAAATTATTGGCATGGAGCAAGAGGAAGGTGTTAAGGCAAGAAGAGGTTGGCTCAAGGTAAGGGGGAGTTTGTATCATATTTATAAGATGGTCATTTCCTATTTTGATATTATTTTTAGGTCCTCATAATCAGTTGGTTCCCACTTTGTCATTGTGTCAAAGGGGGAGAAATTTAATATTGTGGGAGTGATTGAAGAAAGAGAATGTGAGTTGTATATTACTATATATTGATGGGTATCAACATCAATGATAAAGGGGATATTGTTGGATAATTTTCAATGATGTCATGGTGTTGTTATGTAGGTGTCCTAGTGAGTGGATGAAGTGCTTTGTTAGCCTAAGTGATAATAACAAAGTGTGCAATGTGTTTATCCTAGTATGCTTGATGTTGGCTTGGTTGATCTTCAGTTTTGGCATGTTTCTAGATGTTTAGGGATTAGTATGGTGATTGGAGAATGTGAAAGAAGTCACTAAGATTTTATCTATTCTTTGAGAGATTGTGTGCATAAGTGGAATTCATCTATTAGTTCATAGTTTTCATCTAGACACTTTGGGTCTAGTGGTAGAAAACTTGAGTAGGAAATTTGATGAAAACATCATTGCCACATGGGAATGAGTCAAGGGGAGTTGGTCATATGGTTGTGATCGCATTAGTCCCTAGTTGTTATGCACTAGATCTTAATTCATGCATCAAATCATGGTCAAAGATATTAATTTATGAAGTTAGATTTTTGGTCAAAATTTATTGTTTTCCCATACTTAGCCAAATTTGCAATATGGCCATAAAGAACTAAGTAGTTTGATGATGGAATATATTGCACATGTGGATATTTTAGGAGAAGATGATCATATGGGTTTATTAAATTTTGGACCTAGTTTATTTTTTATAAAATTTAGATCATATGTTATAGCACATCAAAATATATGCATATGCAAAGTTAGGCTCCTAGGCAGTTTGACTTGTTTTCCCATAGCTAATTTTGCAATGTGGCAAGAAGAGCTGAGTGAACATTTTTATGGTGTTGTATCTTTCATGTGTGAAGGTTTCAAGAGAAAATAATCACATGGGTTTGTTTAGTTTTGTGCATAGTTTATTTAAACTAAATTCTAGATCATGTGTTGAAGCACGATAAAAGTTATGAAGGAGCAAAGTTGGCCTCCTAGACAAAATCTAGGCATAGTTGACACTTTGACAAAAGATTTTGAGAAATAATTTTAATAGTATTATATCTCACATGTGTGAAGGTTTTAGGAATATTATGTTACATGTTTGGATTATCCTTTTTGAGGATATCATTTGGTCCAAATTTGAGATCATGCATCAAAGCATAGAAGAAGTTATTAAGGTTCAAAAATGGCTACTCAAGCATATTAAAAGGGTCCCCATAGTCATTTCTATAGATGTTAAATTTTGAGAAATATTGATGGTGTACATTGCTCTAAGAAGTTAGGAAGTAGCAAGATAAAGATAGGTTCATGATGTTTAGTGACTAACCAAAGGTATAGGATAAGTATATAATGGTGAGTAGGTATTTATATAGATTGATCAAATGGTGAGTGTTGATCATTAAAGACATGACCAATCTATAGAGATTGATGGAATAGATTGAGTTAAAGTTCCCAGATTGCATGATATTAGGTCAAATATCAAATTTTTAACATTTGACTTTGGTGGTCTATATGTTAAATCTTGGATAAGATTGATAGTGTGAGATTGATCCAAAGTTGAGAAGACACAACATTCAATCATTGTGTTTAAAGTTTAATTGTGACCATTGCCATTTGAATATTTGAATTTACTAAGGGAAAAACCAATGTTCAATAATTTGTCTATAGCTTTTGATAAAAGATAAATTTATTCATGTAGTAAAATAAAAAGTGGTAGAGGAATCCAAGATGCATCTAGATATATATATTTGAAGATTTGAAAGTGAGTACAGTAAAAGATATTTAGCCTAAAAGTTGATTATATGTTCATTCTTATTTTTTAAGTGACCCAAGAAGAGTATTTGAGCTTATGTAGATGTTGTTTTTATTTTTCATGATGAATTGGCTATTTAAGAGTGTTTTAGAATCTATGAGGTTACTCTATGAGTATTTTGGAGGTGTAATCAATCTATCTTGAGTATGAAAAATGCTTAATAAGTTGACTATATGTTTGGTAATGGTGTTCTTGTGTATAAGTTCTCTATTTGAGTTGTTTGAGCATACACAGATGTAATATAAGGTGATTGTGATCATTTTAGGATGTCTTAAGGGATATAGGGAGTGGACCTATGTATTTTTAAATGGTCATGTGTTCTTAATTTTCTCAAATATGTATAAAAAAGGTGAATGGGTCTCTATAAGACCTAAAAGTGACTTAGGCCTATTTGAAAGGGGATTGTGCTTAAGTGTGACCCATATGATATGCCTTAAGGGTGAAGGTGTGTTTTGTGTCCAACAAGGAAATATTGAGATCTTGTTAATTCATGATTTCTCTATATATAGTGAAACCAAATGTGTTTGTTTATATACTTTGTAAGTGAGATACTTTTATGTGAGAAAGTTGGAGAGTGAAGGAAAGAAAAGGAGAGTGAGAGTTCCCAACTATTGGGTTGATGATAAGAGGAGATTAAGGACTATGCATATGATTTTTAGATCATGTTTATGATTATAGTATAGTGTTCTTGTAATTTTAAGTTATGAGAAGAGATTTCAGTATGCATATGAGGATTTTTTGAGTGAAGAAGTAGAGAGATTATGGCATGCCTATATGAGAGGCCTATATGAGCTAGAGAGAGTTTGTGTAGTTGTTAGATAATAAAGATTTCCATCATCAAGTGTTGAAGAAATAGGTTCTAAGGTGGAAGTGTTATTTTCAAGAATGGTCTAAAGGACTTAATCTTTCTTAGGGGTAGTTGTTCCTTGTGAAATAGGGTTTCACTAAATACCTTTGGTCAGAAGGACTTGATCAAGGTTATAGGTCAAAAGGACTTGACCAAAGGTTCTTGATCAGAAGGAATCTAATTTTTTATTATTTTTGATCATCTTATAGGATAGTAGTCCATTTTTTTGTAGGCTTGATAGTGGATTTTATTCCCCAAGAGGGTTTCCCATGTAGATCTTGTGTTGTGTATGTGATCTTGCTTTATTTTCATTATTCACTGCTATGAATGATATGTATGCTTCATGAATGATTATATTAAATGATTAAGTATTATCAAGGGTTTGGAAATTAAATTTTATTATTTTTCACCATTTATTCACCCCTCTTATCAATGTATTTTACCTCTAACAAATACCATTGAAGGAGAAGTCAAACCAAAAACATAGTCAAAGGATCCTAGACATCTGCCTGCAGGTTGCAAGTTAAGATAGGTTAATCTTAAGTCTAAAGGGAAGAATAGAATGGTAAAAATGGTATAAGATCCACCTCATTTTGACAAATATTTCATGAATTCATGTTGAGAATAAATAAATCATGAGGAAATTAAGCAAACTAATGTTCTAATCTCCATATACAATCAATAGGTAGATCATAAGTCTGACTACTCCTTATGAGGGTTTGTTTGATAGAGGAAAGTGAAGACTATAGAGGGGTATAAATAGATGAAATTTAGTTAGATAGTTTTATCTTAGATTTTCCAACACTTAAATATAAATACTCAGGCCTAATGCCAATATGAGAAAAGGACCAAAATTCTATCTAGACCTAATGCTAGGGTGCACATAGGCCTATAGTCCAGTCTTGGGGTAGTTTGATGTTTTAAAGCCTACATGAGCATAAAAACACCTTGAAAAATGTTAAATATGGTTTTCATGACTATAAAATACATCCATGGTCTCTTTTAGGTCACATAAATAGTGTAAGTACTTATTATTTTGTCTCAGACTTGGCCCACTCCTTTGGCAAAGGGAAACCATGAGACTAAGAGAGATTTTTTGACTCAAATAATAAAATAAGTTTCCAAACATCATGGGGGGGGATATTAATAAAAACATGATAAATTTTTCCATACACCCTTAGGGTGAACACAAATTTTAGTTTTCACTCTAAGGCCCTTGAAGGCTAGCAAAGAGAAGACATGTCTAAACACCAAAAACCCTAACTAGTAAACCATGAGGATATAAAGGAGTGATAAAGACAAAAAAATAATGTATAATCATGGATGGGTTTACTTTTAATGTTTATGAACTGTTCCAATAGTTATATGAAGTTTTTAAGCTCAAAACATAGATTTGACCTCTCTCAAAGCTCAAGAATGCCAGGTAAGCCACCCACTAAGTAACTTCAGATGCTCATACCATAACTCATGCTTTTAATGGTTAATGATACATTTTGGATAGTTTATTGGGTTAGATAATAATTTTTATAGTTATAACAAGTTAAATTAATGATTTATTCTTTATGAATAATCGTTAAGACCCCAGACAAGGCTTAAACCTCTCTTAAACCCTAATAATGACCAGTCATAGAAAAAATACCTCAAATTAATATATAATGAAAAATTTTGATCCTAAAACCTCTTTAATATTGTTTAGGAATCCAAGGAGGTTATTATCATGTATTTTTTTATTGACATCACTTGTATAGATTGCTACAAATACCCTATTTTTACATGTTTTTAGTGTTTTTTATGTATACTAAAAAGAGGAGAAATTTTCGATCATTAGATGAGGTAATTTTAGAGTTTTAATATCAATTAAATTCCAAAAAAAATAGTAATAAATTTTTGAGATGATCAAACCAATCTTGTTTTCCAAGGTAATCCCAAACAAGCTTAAAATGAGACTAGGTAGCAAGGTGGTTTCTTGGTTTGCATCCTTTCACAAGGTCTAAAGACCACAAAATTTACATGGAGGTTGGTGATAGACTAAGTAAAGTTAGTCACATAATTTTTTATTTATTTCAAAAATGTGGGATATTTCCATAGTAATATTTATACTTTCTAGGTTTAGGAGGCCTGATTAGGCCTAATTGGAGAAGAAAATGAAGGAATAAGAGTACTTCCACTTGGATTTGGATCATGAATTTTTTTTTGGATATATAATGAAATAAATGGTAATAAAAATGTGCCAAATATTCCAATTTGATTCATAAAATATTCTAGACAAGGAGCTTTACAAGGTTTTAGGGCTACAAGGAATGGGTGCTTTAGCAAGCAAAATGAGCAAAATTGAATATTTTATGCTACTTGATGTTCCAAATGACTTGTTTCAGGTTTTATATCATGTTTAGAATCCATAAATTTTGTAAATTTTTATATTTCAAATCAAAAAAATTATTTCTCTCTCCTTTGCCTCTTTGTTCATGTGAAAGAATCAAGTGTTTTAAAGTACTAAATGATGCATATAAATTTTCTAAAGGATTTATTGATGAATCTCTCTCCCTCCAATTCCTAATAAATAATTTATTATTTAATTAAATTATTAAATAAGTTTTAAAATTTGGAAAATGTCTTAAAAGACTCCTAAGAAGCCTTCCTTCCTTCCAATGCCTATGGTATGGAAGAAGTCAAACAAACACTAAAGATATCCTAAACAACCTAGAATAGGTGGAGAGACTTCATGAATGTTTTTTAATAATTTTTAAATGAATATTTAATGAATACATGATGACCTATTTTCAAGGAAATAACCTTTTATAGTCAAGAGAAGCATTCAAGGTACTTATTCGAGTCAAACTCCACCAATCAAAGCTAAAGACTTCCTTCAATACTTATTCAATATTATAATACAAGTAAGAATTAACCTATATGAAATTTTCAACATTTGGATGAGATATTAATAATTAAATGCTACATTGGGTTTGGAGGAGGACTAAATGAATGTTACATTTCTTAGTTTTGTGGCTCTTATCTTTCTCTCTCTCTCTCTCATTCTCTCTATGTGTAAGCCAATGTTTGGCATTTTAAAAAATTATTAACCTGAGTTGTGTCAAGTAAATTTTAATAAAACATTTATACTTGCCTATTTTTAATGAATAAGACTTAATTCATACCTCCTCAAAGCTTGTTATTAGTGTATTTTCATTGTTTCTTGATGAATGATAGTGATAGTATAGAATTCCTTTCATTTTTTCCTTTCCTCATTACTTATTTTTAGGTTTTATCTTATCCTTATAGGTTTTATAGTGTTCTCTAATCATCTTGTATGTATGGAAAGTGTGAGCTTCCCTTAGTGTATTTCACAAGCCTATTGACTAGTTGCCTTAGATCATACATCAAGCCAAGCCTCTATGTGAAAAATTGATGTATGGAGACCTCTCTTTTGAGAATTGAAATCAGATTTATATTTTTATTCATCCCTTTTATTTCATATAATATAATTGGAGGTCACACTTTGGTGTATCACCCTAGTTAGATATGTTTTCCTTTCAATTTACCTTCTTCTCTTTCCCTTGAAAGCTAGTAGTGAACAATAGAGATCCTAACTAATACATCAAGTAGATATAGCCCTTATAATCTATAGATTAAGTCTAATTATTAGGCCACCCAAAGCCTAGGATTGTCTCTATGTTACTTCAGACTGTGAAGGCCTAAAACTACCTTCGCAAGGGTGCAAATCTAGTAGTCAACAATTATTAAGATCTTTTTTCATGTAAAAAGTCATTATTTCTTCCATAAATTGTGAAATGGATTCAATAAGGATGAATGAGTTTTATTTTTAAATAAAACCATACTTTACATAGCCAATACCATGAATTTAGGACTAAAACCACTTCTCAAACATCTATTTTTACTCAATACCATGTGTTTTATTGACAAAATCACCCCCATTCTCCAAATATAATGAATTCATCTTTGAAACCTTATTTTAAAATTATATAAACCATAGATTTAGACATGACACAAATTTTGAAAAGGTAAATACCATGAATTTCATACTTAAATCTACCTTTTGAAAAGTCTACTTTAAGCCTTGAGTTGCCATGTGGAGGGATAGGAGACAGTTTGAAAGACTTGGTGGTATTAAGAGGCTTGTTTTAAACTTTTAGTATTTATAAGGATAAAATTACATTTATAACATTTGTAAAAGGATACATAATGTAAATACTATTGGTTTTGAAGGTTTAAAATGCATGTTTTGGGTTTTAGGTTGTTAATATACATGTTAATACACCTTAATAAGGATACATTGCATGATGTGTGTACTTCCATTAAAACTTTTACAAGGAAAGTGTGTTTAATTGAATCCATTCACAAGTAAAAGGCCTTTAAAAATAATGAATAAGTCTTTGTTAGGAGTTTTTGATAAAGGTGGTGGGCTATAAAGCTATTACAACTTTATTTTATTTAAGATAAAACCTGTAAAATACCTTGTATGTATTTGAAAGGATTTGAAATGTGCTTTAAAGATGATCAATCATGAAATAATTCCTTGTGCAACTCATAAATTAAAAATCAAATTAAATAAACTAGTGAAAGGATAAATATGATTACATGAGACTCTTTACATGGATGATCAAGGAAAATGAGGGGTCTTATAAAGGATAAAATTAAAATGAATAAATGAATGATTTTAATAACATCCATGAGGGCCAAAAACATTGGATAAATTGAAATTTATTATTATTAATGAATTTAAAAATTTAATCATGGGAATTCATTTTGAGGATAACATAAATATTTTAAATGTGATAGGAAAAAAACATATGAATAACACCAAGAGACTTTGGACCAAGAAATAATATATAGCTTTAGTCATTGTGATCATTATTAGTAGGAAAATAATAAAATTAGAAATATAAAACCCTAAAAAAAATGATAAGTTTTGGAGGTTTTTAAATTATGTCTCCAAGGTTACCAAGGATGTTGATGAGGTGGCATATGTGCTAGGATGATAATGACAAAGTGTGATTCAATGAGCTTTAGTGTTCCTACATAGTTCTTCAATGTTTGACTTGGATATGAAATTTATGGATGTTATTGATGGTATGGACATGTTTAAAATGACATATAGTATATTATGAGTTCTTTTAATGATTATGGAAGTGAATGGAATTCATCAGAGTAGTCAATTAAGTGTCTATGTTCAAGTAGTCATTTTGGCAAATAAGGCTGAGTAAGTAGTTTGATGACATCATATTTCAAAAATTTAAATGTTTTAAGATTATTTTGATACATGTGTAGATTCCCCTATGATATTTTATCATGTGGTTTAAATTTCAGGTCATGAGGTTGAGCATAGAAAAAATTATTAAGGTGTAAAGTTGGCCTTTCAAGTAGAAGTCTACTAAGTTCCCATACTTGGACAAATTTATAGAAAGAGATCTGTGGTGAGCATTTAATCAGATCACAAATCTAGTATCAATAATTTAATATGAGTATATAAGGATCTAATGGTGATCATATGATTATATATATATATATATATATATATATATATATATATATATATATATATATATATATATATATATATCTAATGGTGAGCATCTAATCTAACAGATAAAGATCTAACAATGAGCATATGATCATACAATAATTCTAATGGTGAGCATAAAACCTATCAGATGAAGATCAAACAATGATCATGTGATCATTTATTTATGATAAAATAGATCATATTAAATAAAATATTCAATATTTCAATTGAGACTTCCAAGTGGCATAATCACATTGATTGAATGGTACAAGGTACTTAGAAGGCACGTAGAGCTACCAAGTAGCACAATTGTGGGAGCTCAAATCAAAGATCAATTGTGAGTGTTGCAAGGTAAAGAACAAGATAATCCTAAGGATATCAATGATGTGTATTTTTAAAAAAATTTAAAGGATCATGGGATAAGGTTAAAGTGTCTGATGTTTAATAATGACTATTGGCATTTTAATTTAATGAAGGAAAAAACTAGTGCTTAGTATTTTTCTTATATCTTTTGATCCAAGACAAATTTCATGGTGATGTAAAAAATAAAAGTTGTATAATAATTAAAGGTGCATCTAGATAAGTTATTTTTAAGGTTTTAATGTATGTATAATAAAATATATAAATCTCTAAAGTTGACTATGTGTTTGACCATGTTCTGCAAGTGACTCAAGAAGGATAATTAAGTTGTTCTTGATAGTATTTTGATGTTTCAAGATGATCTAGCTATTAGAGAGTGTTTTAGCCTCCATGAATACTATATATATGGATTATGGAGGTCTGATAAATCCATTTTTAGTGTGAACAAATTATTATAAGTTAACTATGTTTGTTGAATGCACTAGTAGATTGAGTGACCATGTTGAAGAAGTGTATTGTAAGAGTTTTGAGATGAATTGAAGAAGAAAATGAGCATGGAGATGTCCTATAAGTATCTAAGGCTTATTATAAAGTATTTATAACCAATATGAGCATTAATTTTTAGAGAGTTGATTTTATTACTTATATAATGTGTTGTAATGTCTAAGGCACTTGAAGGTTTTGTAGAGGTCCTGAAGGTCTCACCCATGTGATATAATCATATGGCTATGTGAAATATTTGAATAGTTTCTTTAGAAGTTTGAGACTATGTTTTCTATTTTTGAATACCTAAAGAGTAAGGAGACCTAATTAGTAGGTTCAAGTGTTAAGATGGTGTTCCAAGTGGCATAGACCCATGAGGAAGTAAGAAAGCGGATATTGAAGATAGTTTTGATGTGTTTGAAGCATTGGTAAAAGATGAAGGTGGTCCAAGTTATCTCACATGTAACATGAGAATATGAAGGAATAATTATTTAAGGTCTTACCAAGACCTAATGGTGGTTTGGGGTTAATGAGGTAATGACTAACCTATGAAGATTTTGGTTCTCACATGTATGTGTATGGACCTATGTTAAATATGGTTAAAATACATAAAGCATCTTGGGAAATCAAGATGGGTTAAATGAAGAGAGTGGTATAAATAAAAGGCATAATTGGACTAATTTTTCTAGTTGTGTAAGTGTGGATTCAAGTGAAGAAGAGAACCTTTGAAAGAGAAAGTACAAGTTAGTTATGACCATCAGAGTGGGAAAGAAGATTAGGCATGTTTATCTAATCAAGTTGATTTAGGTAGATACATAGGCCATTGGAAATAATGAGCCTAGAAGAGGCAAATTGAGAAATGAGCCCTTGAGATAGTTTGGGTGAAAGAGTGAAGGTGAAGATTGAAAATAAATGTGGTCATCATTATTTGAAGAGTAAAAATAGGTTTTTAAGATGATATATTTAAGGTAGCTGAGTGGGTGCTTGGTTTCCTATGGGTTTGGTTCCTCCTTACAAGGTAAAGCTTGCTAAAAGTTTAATTTTTGTGGGTGCTCAACTAGATAAGGGTAGTAGCTTCTTGTGGGATTGGTGTCTCACTAAACTAAGGGATGGGTGTTCCTTAATCACTTGGTATTGGTCTAAATGTTTGATCTTGTTATTATAGGATTTTAATCCATCTTGAGGGTTCAATGGGTTTTATCCTCCAAAATGGTTTCCCACATATATGATGCATTTATGTAATGTATGTTCTTATATATGATTTAAATGTATGTGCTTTCATATTTATGTTGTTTGATCAATTTTATGTATGATTAATGTTTAAGAGTTAACAATTGAATTAGATTATCTTGCATCACTGATTCACCCCCCGCCCCCTCTCAATGATTTTATCGCTAAAAATTGGTATCAAAACAAGACCTTTTGTGCAAGTTTAACCACTTGAGGTTGATACAAGGTACAAAGATGGATAAGCAGTTGGGAAAATAAAATATTGAGTTAAGATCAATAGTCAAAATTATTGAAGAAAAAATTAGTCATACTGAGACTAGTAAGATTAATTCATATTCCAAGGATGATGAGCATGAGATGAGGTGTGAGGATCTTAACAAAAAGTTTATGAAACATAGTGAAAAGATAAGCTGTCTTCAAACCAAGTTTGAGAGATTAAATGAAATAGTCAAAGAATATAGTTTGACCATATAGGACCTTGAGGATCAATTAAGTGTTACAAAGATCAATCTATGTTCAAAAGAAGAAGAATACAAACATCTCAAGACTCTGTTAGAAGAGATAAATGCCAAGTTGAGTTCAAATCAAGGTGAGCTTGATGAGTTGAATACCAATCTTGATTCTAAAAATATTATTGAAGAGTAAGCATATAGATTGAAAGATGACAAGGATAAATAAGATAAGAGGGATAAGGATATTATCCAAGTTCTCATGATTTAGTTAGAGGCTACACATTCAAGTATCAGAGCTAAAGAGGATGAGAGTGTTCATTCGAAGACCAAGATAGATTCATTAAAGTATGAGCATGAGCAATTTGTTGTCAAGATAGGAAATATTGAAGAAGAACAAAAGAGATCATAATAAGGCAAAGAGGATGGTAGCATGAAATACAACAAGTAAAATTAGGTCAAAGGCAAAATGAAGAAACCAATCAGACAACCAAATGCTTCAAGGTATGCAAAATATTTTATGGACCATATTTTTTTTATCATATTATTGGTCATAGGGTAAAGGAATATTTAAGAAGAAGTAATCAGTCAAAAAGACATCACTATCATATTCAAGAAAAAAGTATGGAAGATAGTTTTTACTACAGTTGTCATGGCATGGGACATATTTCTAGATTCTACAATAGAATGAATGGGAAAAGATTAACCTAGGTATGGATACCTAAGATAGTTAAGCTTGAGAATAATGAACCTAAGATACAAGATGGTAGGATTTCTAAGATTCATAATATTCAACAAGCAAAAGGTATGAATGATCTTGTTTTTCTTAGATGTCATATAGTTGGTCACATTACTAGGTATTACAAGAACAAGTTAAATGAGTTCTCAAAGAAAAATAAGTTATATGGAGCTCCTAGTGTGAAAGGAATAGGTAAAAAATGGTTGTGGATACCTAAACCTATTAGGATGGATTAAACTAAGACCAAATATGGTTTTTTTGCCATGATATACATGAAGTAAAATCAAGAGTTTATATTGTCTACATTAGTTGAGAAGTTAAAATCAAAGAATGAAGTCAAGGATCCATTCAAAGTCAATTTTGTGATGAGGAAAGACTACAATTAAAATGAGAGTATGGATATATGGGAGTCTCTTGAGTTTTGTGACTTTTTGTCTCACTATGTCAAAGGAGTGTCTCTTTAAGCTTCAAGGAGACACTTTATAGAAATAGGAAGCATGATAGACGCTAGTTGAATTTTAGTTGATATTTCAAGAAAGAAAGATATTTTTAAAATGTGCTTGGATAAGGGGGAACAATATTTTTTATGTAACTACTCCAAAGTGTTGTGATGGAATGATTCAAGAGATATATTCAAGGATAGTGATATAAAAGTCAAAGTTTTGCTCAATCTTTGATGGATGGTCTAGTTGGTCAATATGGTGAATAATGAAGCTATATATGTAAGGCTTGAAATTAGGGAATAAAATTTTATAGTGTTTGATCAAGGATGATGAGTTGTCAAGTTATTCTATTAAATAGAAATATTGAAGACAAGGTTGATGTGAAAGGAAGCATATGTGAGATGTTTTAGTCATGGTGGAGATATGAAGAAGTCTGCTAAAGTTATGAATTCAAGAAGATTGATATGATGACTTGATCAAACCAAGTCATATGTTTTGACAATGTATTGAATCTTCATTCATGATCAAAGGGAGCTTGTAAGTTCTATAAATGGTGATATCTTAGGATTAGAGGACTATGTAGTAAAATTTGAAAGAGAAGGTATGTAAGTAATTATGTTGATTCATCATTGTTGGAAATGGTTTTAAGAAGCTCGAAAGGGTGCCTAAGATTTGGGGACTTATGGGGAGTCCCTCTAAATTTTATCAAGGTAATTTCATGCATTTTTTTATATTCATGTATGTTTTGTCTTCATAGAAGCTATGTATGATCAAAGAAGAGTATAGTCATGGAGCATGTTTGAGAATCTCAAGGTATGAAGAGGTATGCACAATTTTAAGATGAGTTTTTTCCATATCTCAAAGGTGGTCCTTTCTTATTATTGTTCCTTGAAGTCTTTTTAGGTCCACAGGATCAAGAATTGATCCCACTTTATCATTGTGCCAAAGGGGGAAAAAGTACTTAAAGTGAGAGATAGAGTCTGAGCATAAGATTTGTATTGGTGTTGACATAAATTATAAATGGGGATATTTTTGGAGGTTTTTCAATGATTTATCCAAGGTTTCTAAGGATGTTGATGAGGTGTCATGTGTGATAGGATGACAATGACAAAGTGTGCTTCAATGATCTTTAGTGTTCTTACATAGTTATTCAATGTTTGACTTGGGTAGTTAATTGATGGATGTTATTTCTGGTATGGAAATGTTTTAGAGACCCTATGAGATGTTATGAGTTCTTGGAATGATAATGGAAGTGAATATAATTCATTAGAGAAATCAATTTAATGTCTATGTTCAAGTAGTCATCTTGGTAGATAAGGTTGCATAAGTAGTTTGATGACATAATATTTCACACATGTGAAGGTTTAAAGAGTATTTTTATACATTTATGGATTATTGTATGAAATTTTATCACATTTTTGAAATTTTGGGTCATGAGGTTGAGTGTATCAAAAGTCATTAAGGTGAAAATTTGGCCTTCCAAGCAAAAGTTTACTAAGTTCCCATACTTAGCCAAATTTACAAAAAGAGATCTATAGTGAGAATTTAATTAGATCATAGATATAATAAATACCATTTAATATAATCATATTTGTATCCAATAGTGATCGTATTATTTTATAGAGATCTAACGATGAGCATCTAATTTTGCAGATGAAGATCCAATGATGAACATATGATCATACAATAGATCTAATGATGAACATGAAACATGTCAAATGAAGATCTAATAGTAGTGTGTGATAATTAATTTAAGATCAAATAGAGGGTATTAATTCAAATATTCAATATTTCATGTAGGAATACCAAGTGGTACAAACACATTGACTGATGGTACAGGGTGCTCAAAAGGCACGTAGAGCTGTCAAATGTCACAATTACAGGAGCTCAGATCAAAGATCAATGGTGATAATTGAAAGGTAAAGAATAGGATACTCCCAATGATATAAATGGTGCATATTTTTTAAAATTTTTCAAGGATAATGAGATGAGTTCAAAGTGTCTAATTTTAAATAGTGACCATTGGCATTTAAATTTAATAAAGGAAAAACCATTGCTCAGTATTTTGCTTACATCTTTTGATCTAAGATAAATTTTATGGTGATGTAAAAATAAAATTTATAGAATAATTCAAGATTAATACATATAAGTGAGTTAAAAAATTTTAATGTATGTAAATTAAAATATAGTAATCTCTAATTTTAACTATGTGTTTGACCATGTTTTGCAAGTGACCCAAGAAGGATAATTGAGTTGTTCTTGATAGTATTTATGATGTTTCAAGATGATATAACTATTAGAGAGTGTTTTAGACTCCATTAATACTATATTTATGGATTTTTTAGGTTTTATAAATCCTTATTTAGTGTTAAAAAAGGCTTATAAGTTGATTATGTTTATTTAAAGTACTGGCAGATTGAGTGACCATATTGTAGAAGTGTGTTGGAAGAGTTATGAGCTAAATTGAAGAAGAAAATGAGAATAGAGATGTTATATAAGTATTTAAGGATTATTATAAATAATTTGATGTCATTATATTCCCCTAATCAAATATGGAGATCCAAAAAATCTCAACTATATTTTTACTGTGTATGACCAGTCTAAGTGGTCATTATAAGATAGCTGATTTGAGTACTTAGAGCCTATGTTGTAATGTATAATTAAGTTGAAGTAATTGAAGATGTAATAAATATTTCACCCATGTTATATAATCATATGTACATATCAAATATTTTAGTAGTTACCTCAAAATTTTGAGTCTATGTTTTTTATGTTTGAAGACCCAAAGATCAAGGAGACCTAATTGGTAGGTTCAAATGTTGAGATTGTGTTCAAGGTGGCATGAAAACATGAGGAAGTAATAAAGGGTATATTTAAGATAGTTTTTATGTTTTCAAATAATTGTTAAACTATGAATTTTGTCCAAGTTGTCTCACATGTAACATGAGAGTATAAAGACTTAATTATTTTAGGTCTCACCAAGACCTAATGGTAGTTTAGGGCTAATGAGGTAATGACCGACCTATGAAGAGTGTGATTATCACATGTAACATGTGTATATAACTATTTTAGGTATGGTTAAAATATATAAATCATCTTGTCTGACCAAGATGTGTTAAAGGAAGAGAGTGGTATACGTACAAGGCATAATTGGACTAATTATGCTATTTGTTTAAGTGTGGATTCAAACGAAGAAGAGAACATTGGAAAGAGAAGGTATAGGTCAGTTATAACCATTAGATTGTGAAATAATATTATACATTTTTATCTAATCAAGTTTTTTTAGGTGGATACATAGGTCATTGGACCTAATGAGCCTAGAAGAGGTAGATTGATCAAGTGAGCCCTTGAGACGGTTTGTGTGAAAGAGTGAAGGTGAAGAGTGTAAACAAAGGTGGTCATCATCATTTGAAGAGTAGAAATAGGTGTTCAATATGATTTTTTCAAGGTATTTGAGTGGTTGATTTTTTAGCTAGGGTGTTGGTTCCTCTTTATAAGGTAAAGCTTGCTAAAAGTCTATTTGTTGTGGGTGCTTAGTTAGACAAGGGTAGTAGCTCCTTATGGGATTGGTGTCTCACTAAAACTAAGGGATGGGTGTTCCTTGATTAGTTTATGATGGTATAAAATTTTTATCTTATTATTATAGGAGTATATTCCATATTTTAGGGTTTAGTGGGTTTTATCCCCTAAGAAGGTTTCCCACATATATGATGTGTTCATGTGATGTGTGTTCTTATGTATGATTTAGATGTATGTGATTTCATGTTTATGTTGCTTAGTCAAGTTGATGTATGATTAATGTTCAAGAGTTAGGAATTTAATTGGATTATATTGCATCATTGATTTACCCCCCCCCTCAATGATTGTACCTCTAACACTAAGAGGATAAAATAAAACCTAAAGAGAAGCTAGGGTTTATGATACTCAACACTGGTAGGGATCATCTATATATTTTATCAAAACATTTATTGATTTTTAAATCCTAATTAGATAAAATGTTGTGTAAAATTATAATGTATAAAATAATCATAAATTATTCATTTTTTATTTATATTTTTTTAAATATACAAATATGCTAAAAATAGAAATTACCAAATAGGAATAACTTATCTAGAAATAAAACATGCAGGACTATGACTACAACTACAAAACTTTTTGGTTGTATTAGATGACTATGAATTGGGAATATAATTTGTATCTACCTAATACAAGGCCATGCTACCTATATGTGGTTGGAAAGTGCTAATGTCTATAGGGTACAGTGACATTAGGGTTTTAAGTCTCTTTATAAAAATGGGTCTGTGCATCTTCACATGTAAATCCTATGTTTGAGATTAGATATGTGTGATTCACTTTAGAACCTATTTTATGCCTTATTCTTTACTTGGAACCATATATTAATATATAGTGAGTAATAAATAGAATAAATGGAAAAAAGGGTTAGTGGTTAAAGTTGTGCTTGACCCCAAAACCACTTGTGTTGAGATCTACCTACATACCAATACTATGATTAGGAATCAACCTCTCCCATAATACAGTTGTGTGTGTGAAATAATGGTGTAAAGCTATATGTAGGTATAATTTTTTTATGGGTCATTTGACACACCAACTCTAGGAAAGGATGATCACTCATTCATCCTCCCCTAAAATGGGACCTATAGGGTTTCCCCAAGGTATTTTATTATTGTTTGTTTAAACATAAAATTTATATATGTGTGGTTATATAGGGTTAATGGGTATTAGATTATATTTTACATAAATATGATGAATTAATTTAATAAGTAGGCCAATTAATAGAAAAACTTGAATAAATAATATTCTAAATTTATATAACTAAGATTGTTAAAAATAGTAAATTATAGTAATTGATAGATATTGTAATGAATTTGAAATAAATTAAACTAATTTGATTTATTATGCACATGTAGATCTGATCTATAATCAAATGTAAGTGGACTAGAATATGATCCTATAACAATTTTTAGATTCTATAAATGTTCTTTATGTGTCTTTAGATGCTTATGTCATATCTATACAATTGCATAGACTCAAGTCTTTATCTTTGATTTATGTATCTTGTACATAATAATGACTATATATGGATGTGATGAACTAGAATCTTTTAGGTTTCCTATCACCTTTCTCTTGATGTATATAAATTGTGCACATAGGTTATCACTCTTTGTCAAATCATCAAATCCTAGTTATTCACCCTTGGAGTGACTATAAGAAAAATGGGTTAGTGGGCTAATGGTGTTGATATTTCCTATGGATCCATTTATCAATGGGTTATACCTACATATACAATACTTTGAATATGTCCTCAAACTTATGTAATTCTCCCCTATGTGTTAGTTTATGTGTGTACAAACATGTTATATGTAATAATAAAATGCATGCAATGACCTACCTTTTAACTTGGAAAATATGGATCATGAACTACTCTTATAATTCTTTAGACCTATGTAAATACTACTCCTATGATTGGTATAAAAATAGGGATGAATAAGGTAGGTTTTCTCACTTGAATGCTTGATTTAGTTCTTATTAGTATGGTGCTAATAAATTTCATGTAGAATATATATAATGAATATATGTAGGAGATATAGGATGTAGAATAATTAACAAAGGATACATTACACAATTAGATCACATGACACAAAAATTTACATGGAAAACCCTCTAAGAGGTAAAAACTCACAAATGATTATTTTCATATATTTGAGAAACAAACAACCTCAATATACAACCTTCCTCTTCTCACTTCCTATATGTATCAAAAAAAATTCACAAAACCTTTATAAATATTTTCCATGCACAAATATAAAATTCATCGAGTGTGTTAATAAATATAAAATTCATCGAGTGTGTTCAAGATTCTTTAAAATAGGGGTAAAACCTAAGTTATAATGGGGATGAGGGGAGTTGACCATTTTAACCAATGGGTCCATCTTTCCCTAATGATTATTTTTAAATGAGCAGTAAGTAATAAATAACTTATGTTTTATTATTTATTTAAACAAAGTTTTTCAACCTATATTTAATAAATAATTTATTATTTATTTACTTAAATGTAATAATTGTCTAAAATGACCCACTTAGTTATTATATGTTCTAACACTCCCCCTGAATGTTAAGTGGGGATAGAATGTTATAATCACCTTAATAAACAAATTGTACTAGGTATAAATTTGAAGGATTAAAAAACCTTTATCGTGTTAAACATCACCTTTTGAAAAAAAATGAATTATAATCCATAAATTAGTATAAAATAATTCTAAGTTGTCATGATCATGAGACTACACTCACAATTTATCATGAATAATTATCTAAGAATATTTGGAGCCTTTTATGACATAATGACATCCATTACAATGTGGTTTTAAGTATTTGGTTACAAACTTAAAACTTCTACATGAAGTTTACTCAAATCACATAACTTCCACACAAAGTTTACAATGCTTTACAAAGAGAAGTATAGAAAAGACACATGGTCATTAGGAAGTAGCATTGTCATGTACACTCCCCTTCAATGGTAACTCTAAGAGGCCCAACATTACAAAAAACTGATAAAACATGGTAGCACCAAGTGGTTTTGTGAAGATATCTTCCATATATTCATCTGTAGGATAAAACTACATATCAATATCACCATTGAGGACTTTATCATAGATAAAATACACATGAACTTACAATATATTTAGTTCATTGTTGTATTATTTTTTTCAATAGAATTATATAAATTTGGTTATCACAATGAAGGATCTTACTATGAGAAACATCCAAATAAAGTTCTCCCAACAATGTTTTTAGCCACTGTCTTCTTTAGCAACTTCGATGGCACTTCTATACTATGATTTTGTATAAGATTTAGATATGGTAGGTTGTTTTTTGTTACTCCAAGTGATATCACCTACACCAAGCTTAAACACATATCTCTAAGTAGATTTGTGATCTATAATATCACTAGCATGGTTAACATCACAATAACCATATAATATAAACTAAAATTAATAGTTATTTTGATATAATGAAGTATAAGTTTAGCTAATTTATAATGATCCGAATATGGATCATGCATGAATATATAAATAACACCAACAACATATGAAATATATGATTATTAATGGTTAAATAAATCAAAATACCAACAAGCTATCTATATACAATAGGGTTGGTTTTTTCATATGCAAGTTTTAGATCAATTTTAACACCAACATCAATAGGATTAGAGTAGATTTACAATAAAGAATATTAAACATAATAAGAATAGTATGTGAAAATTGGGATACATCAATAGAATGTTTATCCTAAAATATAGTCATTCCTAAAAATGATACAGAATGCCTAAATCAATCATTTCAAAAATTTGACTTATTTTACCTTTATATTTATAAATTAAACTAATTAGATTTCCAGTAGTCAAAAGATCATCAACATATAATAAAATCAATATCAAATGACCATTTTAAAATTTAGCAAAGAGATCATTATCATAATAGTAGTTAGATAATCCTAGTTCAATAAAAAAGGAAGTAATTTTATAATACTAAGCTCAAAGAGCTTGTTTTAAACCATATAGTGATTTCTTTAACTTACAGACATAATGTCTACTATTAGGGTAAGTGCAACCTTTAGGCTGAGTCATCTAGATTTTTTCTTCTAAATAACCATTTATTAAAACATTTTTAACATCTATTTATTGGATAATCTAACCATTTTTGGCTGTAAGAGAAAATAAGTAATCTAACATTACTCATTTTTGCTATAGGAGTAAAGGTTTCAACATAATCAGTCATGTGTTCTTGAGTAAACCCATGAAAAACTAATCTTACTTTAAATTTATCAATTGTACCAATTGAATTATATTTTATTTTATAAATCCACCTACAACTAACAATATGTGTTTTAGGTAGAGGTGGGACAAGGTTCCAAGTCTAATTTTTAATTAATACATTATACTCAGCTTGCATTCCCAAGTCTAATTTTAATTAATACATTATACTTAGCTTGCATAGCAAATTTTCATCTATCATCTTGAATGGATTCCTCAAAATATTAAGGTTCATATTCATACATAATCACTAAATCATGATAATAATATTGACTTCTAGTTAATTTATTAAGATTATTAACACTATAATATTGGATTAAGGATTATACCTATTTAGGTATTTTATATTGAAAATTTTTAGACTCTAAGTTATCCAATGATGGATCAACTTCCTCTAGGGAATATATTTTTTCATAAGAAGAAATAGGAAAGCCATGTTCATCAAAAGAAGAACATTAAGGTTCTATAGAGGGCTTACAAAAATATTTTTTGAGAATAAGAGCATTCCTGTTCTAAATGATCTATCAAATAGATGGATCATATACTCTTAATCATTTAGTATTACATCCATAACCTACAAACATACAAAAATAGGAGATAGAATCAATCTTATTTATTTTTACTTTAGGAATAAATATGGAAGCAGGGCTACCAAAGATCATAAGATGAACTACACTACATTTATTTTTATACCACATTCCTAAAGGAGTATAAAGATGCAAAATTTGGTAGGGACTTTATTCATAAGAGTATTCATGTATTTGGCCCATAATAACTAAGGAACATTTTTATAATGGTGCATTTTTTCCTTTCAGTGATACCATTTTGCTGAGCAAAATAGGGAGTTTTTAATTCCATTTTATACCATAACTAATGGCAAAATAATCAAACTCTTTATAACATATTCACCATAATTCTCATATCCTAATCTCTTAATATAAAAAATAGAATCATTTAAAAAAAAAAACATTAAATTCCTAAAATTTAGACAACACTTTAGATTTATTTTTAATGAAATATGACCAAATCATTCAAGTATAATCATATATAAAAGTAATAACATATAAGGAACCATTAATATATATAATTTTAAGAGGTCCTGATACATCACTATGAATAAATTATAAAGGATTCAAGGAATTCACATCATTATTTTTGTGAAAGGGATTATTATGTTGCTTACCACATAATCAACCTTCACAAGTTTCATGATGAGAGGAGATAAAAATAAGACCAACAACAAGATTATGAGTAGACATATAATGTAAACTTATAAAATTAACATGCCCTAATATTTCATGACATAATTGAGATTCATTATTACTATGCGATGAAATAAAACATGCAAAAGTAGTAAAAATGTATAAACCATACTTTTGAACATCTTTAGCAATCAAAGAACCAAATTGATTTCTAATAGACCAGTTATCTTTAATATAAGTTAAAATAAATTTATCAATCATAAGTTGAGAGCAATTTAAATTTTCTTCTTAAGCTTAGGTATATATAAAACATCATTAATGACAACATTTATAAATATTATCTTTCCTTGCTTAGTTGCTTATAAAAATGAATTATCTCCTAAATAGACATTTCAAAAAATATCTCTAGTATTAGATAAAGAATTAGATAAGCAATACATATGGTGTGATGAAATGCTATATAAAATACATTAATTCTTATTAGAATCAAACAATGCATCATATACAATAATAGCATTAGAATTTTATTTTTGATTATTATTCTAATTATGGTTCTTCTAAAGGTTTTAATTAGATTTTTTACTTTTGTTATTTTTAAAGGTTTAATTTTTTTTTGTTTAAATAATTTCAAGTTTTACATAAACCTAAAAACAATAGTTTAGTATAGTAAAACAAATTAAACAAAAATAAACAAGGCCCACATGACCTAAAAAACATAGTCCTTTAGCAAAAACTCATCTAAATAAGAGCTAGACCAAACTAACTAGACACAACCCTAAGCTAAAGTTCCTCTAACTAATTTTTCTCTCTACTATCACCCACCAATTTATTTGCATTTTTGTTTAACATTCATCTTATTTTAGGCCTCTAGACTCCTATTGTGGGTTTGTTATGTCCTATCATACCTATAGCATTTTCTATTGAAGATTTATCTCTCTTAGTGTTATGATCCCCTGATGTGTTGGTGCTAACCTCCTTACCTTTGGGGGTACCCTTGATCTTACTCCCATGTATCATCTATTGATCCCTATTCCCTTCCTTCAAGTCATCAATATCTTGTTTCATCTTGTTCCATTGATCTTATAAGAAGACATCTATCTAACTAGTCTCTACAAGTTTTCATAGATATTTGACAACCTCTATCCAATGCCCTTCAAAAGTTTGGTGGGGTTCTCATCCCTCCTCTAAAATTTAGATGCCTTTAGTTCATGAAATTTTAATTTGGGTTTCTCTATATCTTATTAGAATTGAAGGCTCCTACTGTCCTTATTACTAGGGCTCTTATATTAGGGAGAAGAGTCACAAGCATTTCTCTTTTCCTTTTTCCCTCCCTCGCATAGAGTCTATCAAGTAGAATGGGAGGCATCACTTGTTATACCCTCTGTATAGAAGCCCTTATCATATATTTTATCTTTACTAATTTTCAACAAGTAGATTTCCTAACTTCTTATGGGGGTTATCCATTTAGTGAGAATAAGGATTAACCATTGATGGATAATATTTGTAGAAGCTTTATCTTCAAATTTTAGAATTGTTTCTTTGAGAGACATGAGTAGAAAGTGAGGAAGGATAATCCTATGGCCTTTGAAATTATTTAGTATTAAGAAGTGATATGATAATATGTGGGTGAATTTACTTTAAGATTAAGATACTACATTACCTACAAGTAAATTTTAGGCCATCCTTTTGGAAGGTTGGCTTGAGGAAATCCCTTATTACCCATGTGGTAGACTATGTTGGACTAGAATAAGATTTTCATCAATTCATACTTACACCATTTATCCTTTAATGCATTTATACCCTCACATGACATGTCAGTCACTACCCCTATGATTTCTTCATAAACATCCATCGTGGCCCCCCTTAAGGTTACTTGTCTCTACTTCCATCCTATTGTGAAATATATATCAAGAATCTCATCATGCCCTTTGATCCTTAGCATGAATTTTGTTAGGAAACCATTATACACTTCCTCTAGAATTTGTGGTTGGTCTAGAATTATGTGCATGAAATTATCTTACAACAATCCTTATCTCCCCCATGATGTTTTTCTTATTTTTATAATTATGTTTTAGGTTATCATTAGCTGAATATCTAGGCAAAATACCAATGTTTTATTTTTATCCCATACCACTTAGGCAGGCCCTTTTGAAATGATATATTATGTATTTGATTTCAAGCTTCATTTTTTTTCATGACACAAAGTGCAATTAAGAATTTTACAAATCAAGATTAGATTTCCCATGTGTATCTCTACCACTAGCCTATGGATTTAGTAGATTTTCACCATAATTAAGGGTTAGATATGAGGGGTAAGTTGTGGGATCCATTCCATGTGACCAAGTCCATGATGACAACTCTCAAGTTTTCTAAAGTGTCTGCTACTTTTTTACCTTCATGGAAGATGTGAGAGATAGTGAAAGCTCAGGGGAGAAAGAGGTGTTTGGTGTCTACAATGATTTTACTAATGGTGTGAGAGGGTTTGAATTTCATTGGAGATCATTAATGATGTTGAGTGAATCACCGTAAATGTCTATATTTTAAATGTTTAATTGGTCTACAATATGAATGCTCCAAAGGTCCACCAAGGCTTTTATAACATGATTGGTTTGGATGCCCATGGGTCTAACATAGGAAAACATTTTCTTACTTGAGTAATCTCTAATGAAACCTACTGCCCATACCCTATCATGGTTTCCTTTTGAATCTCCATCAAATTTAAGCTTTATCTAACCCATCAGGGGGTGGTCCCATTTCATGTGCTTTCTATCTAGAAAGGTTTTGGGAGGGGGAACTGAGGTTCCACTAATCCAAAATACCTTGTTTTGCCTCTAAAGCTTCCACTTTGTCATTTATAACCATCATCTTCTAGTTATACATAATGGTAGAGATAATATGATTGAATGAACTCAAGATTTTGGATCATTTACAACAAAAAATGTGGGCATTACGTTCAGTCCAAATGATCTAATAGAAAGGCAGGAGGGTAAGGAATCAAATGAAGGCCAAGGAGGGGAGATAATAAAGGGGTTTCCATTAGATGATAAGGTCAAAGATAAATCTAGGTTTGACCCAACATAGGTTAAATTTCTATATAATTTCATTCTAGATCTATGCTCTAAATAAGCACTCAAGAAATATATGATTCATAGATTCTAGTGCAAAGTTATAAAGGACACATATGTTGGGAATGGTTATTCCCATTTTTTCCAAATTATTGATCATGAGGATTATGTAATTGGATACTATCCAAAATAAAGTGTTCACATTGGAAGTTATGTGTTTACCATAGAGATTTTTCTAAAAATACCGATCCTTCACTTGAACTAAGTTGGGCAAAAAACTTGATTTGATTGAATATTCTTCATTGTTTTCTACCAACTAGATAAGGGAACCTTAATTAGGGAATATAGATATATGAATCTAATAAAAATAGGAATTTATTTTGGCAATTTCTAGATTGGTTTCCTTGTTGATAGACACCTTGGGTAGATTCACCTACTTAATTCTATCATTAGACAGGACCCAGTATTCCTTAACCTTTTTATCAAAGGTGGTTTTGAAGGTTTACTTGAGGGTGTTATATGGAGGTGATGAGAAATAGGGGAGGGATATAGCTAAGGATATTATTATAAGTATATATTTTCTCCACTTCTAGCCTACCATCTACAACCTTTCTTCAAGAGGTCCTTAATGCTTGAGATGGCCTTCCATAAGGCTAAACCATTCAAGGGGCCTTCTTCCCATAGAAATTTGTCATCCTCACTACTTTATAGATATTTTTTATTTAATAATTATAGTCTAGTGGTTATCCTAATTCATTAATTTCCACTCAAATTTTTAAATCAAGGCTTGATTCATGCTTTTGGCTTTTCGTAATCCTAGAGCTCTGAATGGCTTAGGGAGGTAGACTTTGTCCCATGCTACCAAAGGGAAATAAAATCTTTCTTCTATGACCCTCCATAGGAAATTTTTTTTAATCTTCTCAATTTTGTTATCAACATTTTTGGGGATTTGAAAAAGGGTCATAAGATTAATGGGAATGCTTTGTAAAGAATGTTTTAGTAGCTACAGTTTGTTGACCTATGTGAGGATAGTTCCTTTCTAACCTATAAGCTTTCTATTGATTATTTCCACCAGGGGATTCCACATGTCATTAATCATTTTACCTTAAAAAATAGGCATACCTATATATGTTAAGGTGAGCCTCATTATTATACACCCTAATATTCCCACCAATCCTTTTTGTAAGTCAAGGGTATTCAAGAAGAAGGCAAAGATTTTGTTGAAGTTTATGCATTGACTAGAAGATTTTTTTTAATTCACTAGAATATCTTTAAAGGAGGATGATTTTGAAAATAATGCCTCAACCATAATAAATGTGTCATCTATAAACTATTCATGGGTGATAAGGTCCAAATTTTGAGTCACCTTTAACCCATGAATTAGGATTAGATCCCTATTTGCATAAATGCTCCTTCACAACATTTTTAATATAAGGATAAAAAGGTAGGGGAGAGGAGGTATCCTTTTTTGATGCCTCTATTGGCCAAGAAAAAACCTTTAGGGGATCCATTGATGAGAATGGAATATATGGGAATTGAGATGTAGTTATGGGTCAGTCCCCTAATATCTACCTCAAAATTGAGCTTGTTGAGAGCCTTATCCAAGAAACTCCATGACATAATCATAAGATTTATTGATTTCAATTTAAATGAACATACCTACCCTTGTGGGGTTAGTAGTGGAGTGAAGGATTTCATGGAATATTATTATTCCATCATTAATATGTCTTCCCACCACAAAATATCCTTATTTTTTGTAATTACACCTAAAAATATAGGTTATAATTGGGTGGCCAAGGTTTTATCATAGATTTTATATTCTATAGAGTAGAGACTTATTGGTCTTAAATATTTTAGCTAGTTTTTTCCCTATTTTTGGGAATGAGGACAAAGAATTTTTTTTTATATCTTTGAGAATAATACCTACTCTAAAAATTTTCAAATGACTACCTTCACCTCAAGGTAGATTATGTCCCAAAAATTATGTAATAAAATGGGTGGAAAGCCATCTAGGCCAAGGGATTTGTTACCTTCCATAAAAAATACCACCTTCAAAATTTCCTCAAGTGAAGGAGGATTATGGATCTCTCGATTGTCTCATTTGGAAATGACTGAGGGGATATTCTTCAAGAGGATATCTACTGCCTACCTATTGCAAAGAAAAGTCTCTCTTAGTTGAGATTTGAAATGGTGAATGATATGTCTATCAATAACCTCTTCATCCCTACTTAAGGATCAATCCTTTAGTAGGAGCTCAAAGATCCTATTGAAATTCTTATTTATAGAAGCTGACTAGTGGAAAAATTTAGTATTCATGTCTCCTTCATTTAGTGATTTGCATCTACATTTTTGTTTCTATAAGGCCTCTTTTTTAGCATTTAAATTGTGGAAGGATCTCAAATGGTTTTTCTCTATAATGGATAGATTTTCATATTTTACATTGGTGGCTATCTATTCCTCAAGCATTTGTGACTCTTCTTTGATTATGTTCTTTTGCATAAATATATATCCAAATACCTTTTTACTCAAGACTCTAAATTTCTCTTTGATTATTTTGATTTTTATAATAATAATGAACATGTTTGTACCTTACATTGGTTCCCCTGACCATTCCTTGATGTTTTTATGGATGTAAGGTGGTGTATCCACATAATATTGAATTTAAATGGGAGTCTCTTGATTTTTTAAAATTTTTCACCTTTAAAAATGATTGGGTTGTGATCCAACCTAATTCTTGGAAGGGAAGAGAGGGAGATAGAGAAGTGTATATCCCAGATGAGAGATACCAAAACTATATTGAGTCTAAATTGAATTAGAATCCCCCCCATAATTCTATTAGAATAGCTGGAAGTGTTACCTCTAACATGGACATATACAAGCTTAACACTTTTGATAAAATCATATAAGTCAACCATGATATCAGTATAGTCCTGGGCTCCCCCTCTCTTTTTTGATGAATTTAGAGGTGAATTGAAGTCTCCTATCACAATCCATTTGTAGTCATGGTAATTTTTTTTAAATAGTAAAAACATATCCCACAGTTTCTTCCACCCCATTATAGTGTTGGGGATATAGATATTTGAAAGAAACCACTCTTCCTTGTTGACTTTTTATTTTAATAAGATGTCCAAGTGATGGTTATTAACAATTAAAATCCCACCTTCAAAAAATTTGTTATCCCTAGGATAGTCCCACCTTAAAAAAATATATTCTCCCATAGGACCACCAGTCCTTTCAAGGCCCCCATGGCACTTATGCTGGTGTATTATACATTAAACTAAAGATTGTTGATGCAGTTTTTAATAGATATTTATGACATCTTTATTTCTTGTAGTGTTATTGTAAGAGGCTTTTGTTTATTTTTTAAATTTCTAACCAACCTATGTTTATTGGGGTGGTTGATTATCCTTATATTCCATGAGATGAACTTCATTTTTTTGGATTTTGTTAAGTTCCCTTTAAGGGTATTTTGGCTTCCTTTTGCTATCTCATTTACAATTTATTTTCTTTTATCTTCTAGGTTATACGTCTTCCTTATAGATATTGGTGCCTCTCCTACATCAGATTTTTTCCTTACTCTTTTCTAATTGATAGGAGTCCATTAACCTTCTTTAGTTTTAGCTCTTATTTTGATTGTTGAATAATTAGAGTATTGGCCTTGCTCAAAGAGACTATCATTTATATATAAAGACTTGGGGATTGGAGAGGTGAAACAACCCCAAAAGGGAGGGAGAACCTAACATAGATTTAGGCTAAGTGGATAAAAGACTTGATGTGGCCTTATCATTATTGAAAAAGGCTAGAGAAGGGATGGCTTGATCAAGATATAGTTCAATGGACACCCAATGAGTAAAAAGAGGAGAAGAAGGAGATAGTGTCTTATCCTTGAGGGGTACGTTAGGACACACAACTCTAATAGATGCTTTTGTAATGTGGGGAGGGGGAGGGGGAATGAGGGGATGACACAAAGAGGGAGGAGAGGTGGAGGGTGGGGCCATTCTAGGACAAGAATCCCTCTAAGTCTAGTAGGGAAGGGAGAGGGGGCAAGTAGGGTTAGGGGTCAGGAAAACACAAACTTGAGGAGTGAGATCCAAGGATGGGACCTTAGCTAGGGAAGAGAAATGGAAAGGGAGGTTTAGGTATCCAAGGGGATTAGGTTGAGAAAGAGGACAGTCCTCAGAAGAGTGACTTAAGATGTTACATTTATTTCATAAATAATTATCATTTTTTATACACAATGGGTTGAGACCACTCAACATATTTTGATTTGATCTTGATGTAATGTATTAGAGGTTTGTCGATCAGGATGAAAACATGACAAAACCATCCTTCTTCTAGATCTAGAAATAATATTTAGGATGATGGCTTATCCTAACACTTTTACAATACCAATAATCACCTATAGTTCTTATAACTCTAAGGGTAGCTCAAGTATTTTAATGCACATGGGGATATCCTCAATGACTAAAATAATTAGATTCATCCCCTCTTTCCATTTATTTAGGTTTATGTTCAATTTTCCCATGAACCAAGGGCCTTTTATAATCAATCTAAATTAGTCTTCCTAGAGATTAAAATTTATGAGAAAGAAGTTCTTACTGGTGGCTACCACCTCTAGTTGACCTGTTGGATGCCATTTATTGTTCACCTACACTGAAAAAGAATCAATGTTGGGATAGAAGTCATTGAATTTTACAAGGATGGATTTTTCAAGTTTGCTATCTTCCTTTTTCACTATAACATCTGGGACATTGATGTAGGTCTTATCATTTTCTATGGTGGGTTCAATATAGAATTCAAACTGATCTTGGTCTATGGGCCTTTTGCCTAAGACACATTTCACCTATGACATTTTTTGAGGGGGTTTCTTAGTGGTCCATGGGGCCCTATCAAAAGATTAATCTATTGCTACTGAAGAAACTAAAGCTTTATCAATGTTGTCCTCTTCTTCCAATGGGGTTTTCATGGTGCTTACCTCGTGAACCTAATTTACATTGCCATTTATAAGGTCAAAATTTTAAATTTTTTTCCTCCTTTTTCTCCTTCCACTTTTTCCACTACCATATCCATTATTTTTAGTTATCATTATGGTTTTTATTGTTAATTTGATCTTTATTTTATAAAAAAAAATTATGACCATATTTACCACACATATTATAATTCCCATTAAACGTAGGTTTATGAATATTATTATCAAATTTCTTGTCTCATTTTTTATATTATTAAAATTAGGGTTAGATTTATTATTTATATTATTCTTAGAAACAAGGTTGAGAGTGAGAATCACATGAGTGTCATTATCTTTAGAATCAAAATTAGACATCACTTGTTCTTCTTGAATTAGAATATCTAATAGGGTAGGGAGGTTAGGGATATCTTACTCTATTTGGTAATTTGAATTCAAAATTGAGATACAATTATGAAAAAATTTATGAATATTAAGATAATAATTAAATATAATAATTAATTTTGAATTAAATTATAATTTCATCCATCTAATTGAGATTTAATATTCTTAATTTTATCGAGAAAGTTAATAAATTTTTTATCACCTTTCATAGGTGTAGTAAGCAATTCAAGAATCACTTTAATAATATTAGAGAGATGAGTGGCCTCATAAATGGACTCAAGTATTTTCCAAGCATCTCTAGGAGACTCTTGATTGTTGATATAGACTAAGAATTCATCCTTAACACTCTTCAATATAATCAATGTGACTTCTTGTGATTTTTGTTAAATTGTATTTGAAATCTTAGGTGTAACATGCCATCTAGATGGGTTTTTTTAGTCTTGAAAACTATATTCCACAACTTTTAAACCATAAATTTTACTTTAACATACTTTTTCCATATATTATAGTTTGATCTATTAAGCATTTTAAATTTATACAATACAAATTTAGGCAATGCCATTGCTTCCCTTTAAGAATGATAAATAACACTAGATAATGCTTAAAATTGAAACCTTTTTACTGTGAATTTTAACTTTAATTGATATTGAATCAAATTAAAAGTGTTAAAGAATAATATATGATCAAATATATGCTAAACAATGCAAAAAAATTTAAAGGAAAACACACTAATTTATGTGTCATAAATAAAATAACTATCTAAGCATTATGATTTACAAAAGGTGTAAAATATAATAAGAAGCTTTGAAAAAAAAAAATACCACACCAATGTATCTAAAATGTTCCAAAACTTAGAAAATGATTGGTCATGTGACTATGGTTGATAAAAGGTTCACTATGTCAAATGTCACAAAAGAAAATGACACTAGAGAAGGGTTTACACGTGATAAAATTGGTACATAAACCAAAAATAGAATTAAAAATTAATAAAATTTGAAAAATAAACTTGAATAAGTCAAAAAATATTAAAATATTTGTTTTTAAGGGGTTTTGAACACATGACCACCCTAATTACAAGTTTTAAACAAACCCTTTTAGGAACCTAGTTGAAAAAATATATACACAAAATAATATATATATATATACCTTTTTTAAATAATTTTTATTTTATTTTTTAAATAAAAAACAATAGTTAATATGTGCATGTGAAAACTAGTATTAACAAAAATTACTTTTTAGGTAAAATATAAAAAGAAGGTAGGGTCCATTATTACATGTAATATTAGTTTTTAATAAATAAAGTATTATTCCCGTTAATGGGTCAATGATAATTAAGTAAAATAAAAATTAGATTAGAGGCAATCTGGGAGCCTCACACTAGGTTGGTTCAAACTCAATTTTGATGGAGTTTGTAGAAGCAACCTAGGGGCATCATGTGCAGGTTATGTTTTGAAGGATTGCAGTCATTTGTTGATTAGAGAAACTTTCATAAAACTTTTGGATGGTTTTAATAATGAAGTAGAGTCTCAAGATATTATTATTGACCTAAAATTAGTTGTGGATTGTGGTATTGAATTCCTAATCATTAAATGTGATTCATAAGTAGTCATTCAATCTTTAATTAATAAAAAAGCTAAAGCATGGAATATTAATAATATTTTGGCCAAGGGATGGCCACTTATAAAATATCTCAAAGCTTGGAAAGTATTTCATTACTTTTGGGAGTCTAATAGGGTAACTATTTTTTTGGAAAATGTGGGAATAGACCAAGTAGAGCCTAATCGCATTGATAATTGTAAAACTAGGTAGCTATATTTTGATGATATAGCTAATATATATTTATAATGTCATCACCATTTGTGGATAATGTGAAGAATTAGGGGGCTGATTTTATTATGAGTGAAATTAATATATAGCATGGGAGATGGTATCCCATGTTTATGTATCTATTGTGGTGCTTTTTGACTTAGATTAATTGGTATGGCATTTTTGGATAGCTTTGGTGTTGAAGTTTTTTTTATAGGTGCAAGTTGGGGAGGGAATAGAGAAATTTATGGTATAATTAGTAACCTAGTCAATGGTTTTTTATTGCAATCCTAAAATGGAAATGGGATTTTCTAGTCCAATTTATTCATGTAGGTTATAACACATCTTCTAGGTGCCATCGATTGAGCTTACTCAAGGAGTTTCTTAAGTGGTAGGGGTGGAGGATATTGATAGAAGTCTTTGATGGCATGTTAAATTATATTGGTAGTGATTTTTTATATAAATCTCCTATGTTGGTTTCTTATAAAGGTAAGGTGATGGAGATGGTGTAATTCTTCATTAGGCCAACATTTAGGTTGAATCTCCTTATGGAGATGGAGCTAATCAAATTAGGGTCATTTAAAGGGATATCATTCTATAGTAAATATGGGCTTGGATTTCTCTTAGGCTCCATTTTTAGGGAATTAGAGTAGTGATTAGTTAAGCTCCTCAATTTTATTGAGGAAATGGATGGGGTTTATTCAATAGTCCAGTGGTAGGAAACAAAGAAAAGGGTGGTGTGACTAGAGATTTCTAATCTTGGATCCCCTCTTGTTGAGATGATGATGTGAAGAGATACTTGAATAAAACTAGATCATATTGAGGTGGTGAAATTCCTTATTTAAAACATTTATAGGAGCTACTTGTTAGTGCCCAATTGGACTGGTATGTGGGTTTTTGGGCCATAAGGATCTCCCATCTTGGCAAGGGCAGTGTATAGTAGTGGAGGTGTCAAAATAAAAATAGGGAGTGTCATCTAATCACATGGATGTGGATGGGGTTTTGGACAAAGTGGAGGTGTAGGATTAGCTGATGGAATTAGATAGGCAACTCTTAGATAGTGAAATTTTGAATGTGAGTTAGGGTGGCAAACTCCATGTTATTTTAGATTAATAGTTTTTGGCTATCAGTTTCTTGTTAGCTATTTTTTTTGGTTTTTTATTATTTTGAAGTTATTTTTTAGTTGATTTTAGTGTTATTTTATATTTTATTTGTATATGAACATTATGATAATGCAATATAACTGGTTCATACTAAGGAGTTTTTTTGATATTTTGTCAAATGCCTTGAGGAATTATTTTCCTCAAGCCAATCTTATTCTTTTTCACATTATGATTTTACTATTAAAGGGACCTACCAACCCTAAAATATATCCAAAAAAATAAATATAGTATTTTTTAAATAAATCAAAAAACTATATGAAAAATTAAGCTTACTTGTATCACACATAGGGAGAGGAATGACACTCAAGTGGAGGATTTAGGAAGCACAATAAATTGTGTAATCCTCTAGAAACCTTGACACTTCACCAACCTTCCTATAATCTTTCCATATAGTAGATCAAGCTTTAAAAATTGAATTTTTATGACCAAAAACTATTTTTTGAATTTTTAAGCAATATAGGGTTACCACAAGTGGAGATTAAAGAAATTAGGAGCTTGGAATAGCCTTCTTAGAGTTTTAAAATTGTAAGAGACCTTGAAACTCCACAACAATGCAAATAGAACTTTAAAACCCAATTTTGAAGCCAAGAAAATGATTTTTTATTTTTTCCAGTGCATATCACCATTAAACCATGCCCAAAAAATACAAATATTCAAAAAAATCACTTTTGGTTGATTGATTTTCTTGAATAAGGATCTGAGTGATATAATGAAGATATCTTGATCACAAATACTCTTCAAAAGAATCAATAAGATTTTTAGAAAATAGAAAATTATTCTAAGGCTGTACACATTCCAATAATGGCTTGAAAAAATAATTTGAATATCCTTTGTTAAATTAATACATGACAATTATTGATATTCAATTCAATAAAAGTTACTTGCCAATCCTCTAAACTCTACCATGCTCTGGTACCATGATAAATTTCATGTATAATATATAGAATGAATATACAAAAGAGATTTAGGATGTAGAATAATTAACAAAGAATATATTACATATCCATATCACATCACACAAGAACTTACATGGAAAACCTAAAAGAGGTAAAAAAAAACCCAAAAATGATGATTTTCATATATTTGAGAAACAAACAACCCCAATACCCAATCTTCCTCTTCTCACTTCCTCTCTGTATCAAAATTTATTCACAAAAACTTTGTAAATATTTATCACACAAAAATATCAAACTCACCAAGTTTGTTCAAGATGAATTAAAATAAGGATAAAACCCTATTTATAATGGGGGTGAGGGGAGGATATTGTTTTAACCAACGGGTCCATTCTTCCCCAATAATTATTTATAAATGAATGGTAAGTAATAAATACTTTTTTAATTTTTTATTTACATGATTTTTCAACCCATGTTTAGTAAATAATAAATCATTTATTACTTAATTACTTAAATGTAATAATGGTTAAGATATCCCACTGAGCCATTAAATGTTCTAATAGTTTCCTTGTGGGTTCCAGGTGGTTTACTCAATGATTGCTAGGTGAGGAATAAATGAGGGTTGATCTTGTATATATGCCAATCCCTTTTATAAATATCTCACACTAAATCACTTATTAAAACATCTAATATATGTTCAATTTACAATTTTGATGAATTTTGGGCACTAAACACTTCGTAATAAAAGTAGACACTTGCATTGACCCAAGTGTCTGTCTAAGATGCAAGTGTCTAAGAAGCTAGAAAATAGGTACAAGTCCATAACTATAAATGAATGATAATAATAAATTCTATAGTTTTTTGCATAGTATATAAGGCCCATTCATCAAAATAACAATGGTTAGACTCAAATATAATCAATTTTTCATAAGGATATAGTGAATGCAAGCCTTCTAGAAGTAGGCAGTCATAGAACTAAAAAGTATAGTCATGATATGTATTTACCAAGTGTAAAAGACTAAGGTAATACATAGATTATATTTTAGTATCTATAAGGTACTTGATGTTGATAGTTCTTAGCCTTGCACATTTTATTTGAATGTCTTGTCTAAGCTAAGGATTTCTCCACCACCCATGTGGTGCCTTGTATACTTATGTATCCATCATATATTTCTTGATATCCCCTTTATGGATACTAATTTTATTTGATCATTTCCCTCTTATTTACATTCTCATTTTATATCTATTTTCTTCATATTTTAATTTAAACTTCCATTTATAACACCTCTTAGATTTTTAGCTTGTGATTTGCATTATAATACCTTAGGGAATACAATTAGGCCTTTCTCACAAATTGACATTACTATTCATATCCACACCATATTTTCATCATATTTATGTCTCTATATGATTGTTTTTTCTTACATATTGATTTATTATAGACATTCTTTTCAAGTTTTCACTCATTGAGACCTTTTACTTATTTTTATGCATGTCCTTATTCAAGTTGAGTCATTTCACATATTACATTGGATGTACCTTACAATCATTTATATCTTCCATTATGTTTTATTTAAGTTATATTCACTTATCTTACATTGGATGACATTTTCATACATTTATTCACATATCCCAAATTATTATCCTTGCATTTTCTTACATTGGATATCTCTTTTCACAAATATTTCCAAAATCTTATGATCATCTTTATCTTACATTTTGATGTGATTTTTAACTTTATACTAAACATTTTCCACATATATTAGGTTCTTTATTAATAATTTCATACTATTTACATTTGGTATGTTTTAAATTCATTTATTAATATTATTTTACATCTTTTCTTAGTTGATTTTTCTATCTACTTACTTAAGATATGAGTTTTCTTATTTTTTGTCTTTTTTACCATGCACTTTTTCATATTTGGTATAAAATAATAAAACATACACCACATTTTTTCATATAATGATATTAAAACCATAGTACATTCTATCAAATAAAAAACATAAAATAATTTTACACATGTAGATAACAAATGAGCTAAAAATCACACACACACACACACACACACACACACACACACACACACACACACACACACACACACACACACACACACACACACACACACACACACACACACACACACACACACACACACACACACACACACACACACACACACACACATCATAAACACATGCATGAGTCTCTCTTAGTTTTATACTCCATAATACATCATAACACATTAGATTATAAAATGTAGGATTTATAGGGTTGTGGTTCACCTTCACCCCCCAAGGGTGAGGTACAATGCTCACCATGGATGATATTGGATGAGACACCTACAAGATCACCTATAATAATCCATAATTATATCATATATCCTATACTTGTCCCTAAAGATGGGCCACATATTCCTATAACTTTTCCACTCATTGTTTCATATCCATATGTGTAGCCCACTATGTTGTTAATGCCTACCATGTTATTTTTGCTTATACTACTACACATATTAGTTTTATCACCTAATTTTCACCCTAATATTGATTCTATGTATCCCTATAAAAAATTCTAACCAATATAAACCAACCATTATAAGGCCCGCCTATAGGTGTTATAATATCTAGCATAACAATAGTGTCATGATCTAGTAGCATATCATCAAAGATATCATGTTGTGTTGTCTCGACTAGAGTCTAACACCAAGCCACATTTTTTACCACATATACAAAATAAAAACATATTTGACATCATATCTCACATATATTTCCAAATCTCTAGCATAACTATCACTAGTATCTAGAATTTATATCTATATTTATAGGAATAGAAAAGTGATAACATAACTCATACATAGTTTAACTACCTATTGTATCCCCATCAACTCTCCTACCTATCACACCTATATCATCATGGTTCTAAGTTGGTGTTAATACACTCCATATCCCCTAATTAACTAACATAGTCCTTCAATATAAAATTTGTATCCAATCATATATAGTCTAAATCACCTACAAATCCACCTATCTCTAAGGAGTGGCCACTACCTACCCACCTCAACCACATCCTCCTCACATTGCTTGTTTGTTTTTTAATTTTTTATCTATCTATCTATCATAGGTTTATGAGGTATCACTAATGGTACTATAATTGTTTCCCCTCATCTTCCTACCCATTGTGTCTCCTTATAATTCCTTGCCCAATATATAAGGATAACCAAAGGCATCACCAAGTGTGAATATCCAATTTTTTGAGGTACATGATCATATGGGTGTGCTTCAACCCACTAATAGTAATTCTCTATGATCCTACTCAAGTTTTTCACCTAAATTGTATTTGGCTTGTATGTCCAAGCATCCATCATGCCACTATATGGAATCCATACTCTATTTTCTCTCCTCACAGTCTCCAAAGATGTAAAATGAAGAATCACTTGCATATTATGACCCTACAACCATAATATGACCCTCAAGACATAGTCATATATCACATGAGGTAGTCCCACAAGTTTATACATGTGGAACTTCTTGTATATCCATCAAGAAAAAATAATCATGGGACCTATATTCTATTAGCCCTAGCATAGTACACCATAAAAATTATGTACAAGTTACACCCATACCATAACTCTCATGTTGTACAAAGTACCCTACTCTATTGAAAACTAATACATAGCTATAATATACATAAGCATAGGCATATTTAACATATGATATATCACATGCATAATCATAATTATAATAAGGCATATAGATATATATAATGCCTAACACATACACCTCAAAAAATCACATGATGAGCTTACACTCATCATATCAATTAGATCCAGTAACTAATCAGACTATCTCCCATCTCTAATCCATTTATTATATTGTATCACACACCATCAAAAAAATTATAATAAGAATCTCTAGTATGGTTTGGATATCCTCTAGGGTGATTGACACCTCTATGGTATCCCCCTGCACCAACCATTTAAAGGTTTTTATGAACCTCTCCCATCACCCCAAAAACATGGAAATGAGTTATGTTCTTAGAGAAACACATCACATCTCCATAACACTACCATATTTGAGAGTCACTACATATTATCTATTCTTTATCAATAGTCTCTAAAAAATATAGTATCCAAATAGTGTCAATACTCATCTATAATCATCTCTACCTCTACAAAATATCAAACAAAAAAACCAAATCATATGTTTCTCCAAAAATGTGAAATAAAATCACAAACTTAAAATAAAAAACAACTAAAACAAAATTGGTCCCTACATTATAATGTACTAGACATTTTTCCTAATATTCTATTCTACTATCCATATATAGTTTACATGATACTATCCATGCCTACCTTTTGTATTTCACTGACCACTGATTTACTATATAGATCACCCTTACCTTTCATACTACATCATCCATACTCTATAGTATCATCCAAACATCATGTTTTTAATACATTAATAGTATCATCTAACCTCTAGTTACATTACATTAACCATACCCTATGATATATATCAGCTTCTATTTCCTACTACATTGGCCATATCCAATAGTATCTGCCATGCTTGACACTTTATATTGTATTAGTAGGTACTTAACTATACCAACCATGAATATTTTTTCAATGATACTAGAAATACCTTACATGATCAACCATTCTTATATATTTCTACTAAACTGACCGTACCCTAAGGTATCATCCAAATATTATCCAATTGTACTAGACATAATCATGCTATTGGCTATGATTTGAAATTTCCCCTTACAAATTGTATGGACCTAGCTGATATAATTGTCTAAGGTTGATGATTTATTTCACTGGAAATAATAAATGTATTTGGACCTAGATTTTACTTTCCTAATTTTCACTTCATTTTGACACTTTTGGGGGGTAATTATGCAACATGAGTTTCCCCTAGGGACTATATTTATTAAATGTAATTCATGTTATTAAAAATGATAAAATGAAACATTAATTACACCACATAATAGTAAGGCTCCAATGGATTTTAAAATGTGACTGCATGCACATCTTCTTTTGTGTCTTATGGCCATCATCTCTTGTAACATTATTTTTAGACACTTAAAGCTCTATTTTTTCTAAAAATAGTAAATGCACAAATGGAATTATTTTTACCTATTTATAGTAAAATTCTAAATTCTAAATTTTTTTTATTTACCATGAAATTTTGTATTTTATCCATATATTTATTTCTATGTGTCCTTTTCATGAACCAAATGAAGACTTAGGATCATGTTGACGTAGATAATATTTAGGTGTTAATAGGAAACAAATTGCACAAATTTGGATTTTTCTCTTATTTTTTAGGTTTGCCTTTCATTCTTCTTGATGGGTGCCATTTATCAGCTATAACACATGCACCATCACATATATAATAATTAATATAACTAAAATTATGTGCTTTTATTTTTTACTTTTAGTTATTTCATCTTTTTTTATATTTATGCTCATTTATGGTACTATGTTTCTATCCCAAAGCACCATCTTGTGTTACACTACTATTAAATTAGATGAGATTAAAGTGGGGCATCTGTACAAACCTAATATTTTTAAATTTTATCATTTTAATAATGTTTTTTCTTGTATGATCTTGTTGACATATCAATCTCCTTGAGTACATGCCTTAAAGGGTTCACTAAAAATAGGTGGAATTGTCTTGTGGTATTTTTTAAGAGATATTTGCATATTATTCTATCATACCATCATTATTATCAATCTAACATCCTATAAATATATTCTTGTCTTACCTCTCTATCTAGTTTTTTGTCAAATTTTCTAGCTTCCTTATATCCTACTATATGGATATGGGTGATATAGCTTATTTTTTACTTTGTCTTGCATGTATCATATCAACCAAATTGATATAGTTTTGAGTTTATCTTTTGTAATTCATACTATATTAGGTTGGTTGATATTATACTTTACCAACCAAAATATTCCAACTATTTTGACCTACTTGATACCTTTGGCTTATATTTAGGTTTAGTTTTAGGTATTGTAATAACATATATAGGGTCCATATTTCATTTATGAAATATATATCACATTCATACACTCTATTTACATTCACATTTATCCTTTTTATTAGTATTTATAAGATTTATATATTTAGAATCATATCTTAAATTTCTAACATGTATGCCATTAAAGCTCAATATGAGAGGTATTTATAGTTACACACTAATGATATCGATGTCTTTATCTTACCATTTTAGGTCTTCAACATACAAGATCTCTTGAAAATTACCACTTGATCCAAAGGGGGATATTGAGGCATTGATAGGTCCACCCAAAGGTAAGTATATTTATTCCTACACTATTTCCTTTATTTGCTTAGTATATTATATATTTCTTGGTTTATTACTTTTTGGATGTATGTGTGTATCTTTTTTTATGTTCTTCCTTATACTAAATAAGCTAGAATAGATATAGGCTTTTCTAGGCTTGTCACTTATCACTTTAGGTTGCATAGACCCTATTTAAATTGACAATTGTAACTTAAATTATTTATAAACACTTACCCATCATTTAATTTTACTTATATCCTTACAATAACTTACCCATCATAGAGTCATAGTGAAAGATATAACCCATGTCATAGGCTTAAGATTAGGAACCCTTTCCTACTAATATTTGAGATTAGATTACCCTTTGATAGGTATATGATTATTATATGTCCATATTGACCCCATAAATAACATATTTAAAACCCAACCATGGATCATGAATAAATATTAAAAGTAGAGAGTAGCACTAATAACCCAAATAATTTGCAAGAGGTGCACACCAAATAATCTATTTCATGCATGCATGTGCCCTAGCAAGGTAGGAAAGTGGTGATAAAATATAAAGTATACATGTACTAAATGAAAAAATAGTAATATCAATACATACCTAACCACATGAATATAGGAACTACAGTGAAGATCTTAGGGATAAATAGTAGGATTTATGACTAATATTTAATCCTGACATGTAATTGAGAAGTAGTAGAATATGATGAGGTAGATGAGTTGGAGAAATGGGCCATAATAAATACCAAGTGTTAAATGATGTAATCCCTAATAAATTCTATTATTTTGTGATGTGAAGGGATATTGGATGCATATAAAATTTAGATAGATAATAAGAGAAAGAGATTCAAAAAATCTTAGATAAATGTTATGATATTATATCTAGTGTGCCATATGAACCAAAAAGATAGTATAAAGTAGAGATAGGAGTTTTAGTGAAATCTTGTATCATTTTTGGCACCTTGAGAACCTTATAATCATGAGCTTTAATATAATTAACAATGTTATTTTACTATAATTATGCATTTTGGTTATGAATTATAAAAATATTATGTTATATTTTTTATTGCCTTGTTTATTTTTTAATTAATAATTAGATATAATAGAATTATTTTTTTGTTGAATTAAATATTAGTTTACTACCTTGTATCGATGAAATAAGACTATGCACATATTAAGTACCCTTAAGCATTTGAGGTATGCATAGGAGACTATGAAGTAACCACTTTTGGTTCCAAGTAATCTTTAGATAATAGAGTGTATTTTTATAAGAATGTGATTTACATAAACTATGAAGTAACCACTTTTTATGTCAAGTACTCTTTATTTAATGTAGTGCATCAGTATAGGCACACACAAGGTAATGAATTCAATGCCATTACACATGAATACCCTAGACCTACCCTAGTTTCCCCTATATGCACCTAAGGTGAGTGTGTGCACCAAAAATCATGTGGTGTTTTGGTGCATAATTTTATAGGTAGAAACATTGGATCACACAAGAATACTATCATGTAGGTAAATGTTAGACTAGACAACATTTTGGATTTGTTTTTAGGATTGGTCAAATTCCATTCTTGTGATGGTGAGTGGATGTGGTATTGAGAAATTTCCAATGATTGGATAAGTTCTCATGATATGAGAAGTGTGGAGGGTATATTTTTAAAGGGGAATGAATTCTAATAGGTAGTATAATAATCTTTGGCATGAAGAGACTAGATAAGCATGAGATCAGGAGGTGAAAATATAATGAGAATCAGTAGAAGATGATGGCCAAGAGGGATCTTAGGGAAAGGAGAGTCTAACTCAAGAAATGCCATAATTATGTGTAGAGAATGTGAATGTCATGAGAATGACTCTCAGATATATAACTTGAACTTTAGTTATGAGAAAATGAGTACCAATGATCAAGAGTGAATTTAGGAAGAAGAATTTGATGCCTCTTAGGAAGAATACAAGTGGAAGGAGACTATCAAAGGAATTATTGGTTCACCTATATATAAAATAAATTCTCATTTTTTCCTTTCCAAAACAAAATAATTTTTTCAATACCCCACAAATATGGGTGATATTAGATGATTTATCACCCATAAGGAGGAAATAATTCTTATATAATAATTAATCCCTTACCCTCCACTTGAACTAGTAATCCCTTAGCTAGTGTAATGTGTGTATATAATGTAATTAGTATGATATTGATAAGAGGGGATATGGATCCTAAGATAATAATTTCAACTTAGATTGGGGTGTTAGGAGTTGGAGACCATTGGTGTCCTAGTAAGAACTCCAAATAGCTAGTGGAGTTGTATTACAAATTACGATAATAACTGGTGGATTTATGATACTAGAAGGAGGAAGACATGGCTTAGGTGAGCCATCAAGTAGTGCACCAGTAATACAATCCTTGCAAGTTCTTGGTTCACTTGTAGCAACCCATAGATATATTATAGGATTTCCTTAATCCTACGTAATTATTAAAGAGTGGATAATGTTGTAGATCATGTTCACAAGTGTAAGCTCATATGTTGTGTGAAAGGAGTGACTTTATCAGAGTGAAAATAAATCTGGTTTTAAACCACCCTCCTAGATCACATGCATACATGGTACCAAAAGTAAGATCTAAGGTAGATAATGGTAAATTATGACCTCCTAGATGTCTTGTTATTAAAATATTTTTACATCACTAAGTTTAAATATAATAACATTATAGCACTCAAGGACATCAAATAGGAGCCAATGAAGAGTTTATAGGAATATGATGCTAGGTTTTAGATCATGGTGTCAAAACTCTTATATGATATCTATAAATAATAGCATGCCCAATGGTTCATTACAGGGTTATTTGTTCCATTGGGGTATTTTATCTTTATGAGGACATTCATCAAGTCAAGAGAAGTACTATATGTATTGCTTAGAGTTGAGACTATTGGAAACACATATATAAGAGCTATCCTAAACATTAATGTGCATATTATGTCATAATTATTTCATAAACTAATGTTAGATGGTGCACATGACACATAGAATTGATTATGGTGCATTGACTATGATGTGGAGGGGCATAACAAGAATAATTTCTAAAGGAATAATTTGCTCACTTTGCTAGCCTCATGTGATATTTTATGCAAGGGCCATGACATGCATAATTGTTCACTACTACATCACATAATCTAGAATAATTTTTCCCTATATCAAAATACCTTTTATGCTTCTACCCATAATACTAGGATTTTTTTCTAATTGATGCCCTCTAAAAATCATTCTAAATATGAATACTAACCAAGGACCACCTAACCAAGGTTATGATGAATATGGTAAATAACATGAAAACATAGGTTATGATGAAGAATATGGAATTAGAAGGATTCCACATTGATCTTGTTTTGAATTTGGTTTTCTATACTAATTTTTTATTTTAATTTCCCCTGATATCTTAGTTGTGAGTATTTTTTTGTTTCACACAAGGTCAATAATGCCATGAACTATATACAAATATTACATAAAAGGGTAATCCTAAGAAGGGTGAAGGGATGTTAATATGTGTGTGCAACTTTTTAACTAATGGCTATCAAAGTTGTATAAAAATATAAGGAATATTCAATCAAAGGTGCATACAATGATAGGTAGGAGCATGACTACATAGTTAAAAATGGTTTCTAAGGAAGATTCTAGGCTAGGATATGATCTTAGGAGGTAGGAATCCAAAGTGGCATGCACAAAAACTTTAATGTCACCTTGGAAAAATAACTCATTCCAAGAGAAGGTTTTGTGTGAATCCATGTTTGTGATTCAAAACCTATAGTGAGAGATTCAAATTAATTAGGATTTGGAATAGAAGGATTTAAAATAAATCCAAACACATGAATAGAAATTCAATGACCTTGATAGCATGTTAATCCTCCTATGGTAAAAGGTAATGATTCCCATATTGAAGACTCTTTTGTAAAATCATGATTAAAAGTATTAAACTAATGTATCTTCACTAGATCTAGCATAATATCATGAGAGGATAATAACCTAAGACACAAAATATGACTAGGATCTTCTCGTTGATGCAAACATAAATGGTTGGTCAGTATGTGACATCTTGGTTGATATATGTGTAAAGGTGAATGTCCTCATTGAGAATACATGGTGAAATATGGGAATTCCCATGTTAAAACCTTCACCTCATGTGTTTTTCATGTAAAACAAGAGATGGTCACATCCCATGGTCATTCTACCCAATACTAACATTAAGATAATGGATGTCAAATTCTATGTGGACTTCAAGGTGATTGAGCTTATGAAGGCTTAAAATTATCTAGTATTACTTTAGAGACCCTTGTTCTATGTCAATAATGTATAATTAAGATTTAAACAATGTTACATGATCCTGTATAATGGTAACAAGTGTGTGGTGATCCCTATGACAACTGACTAGGGCCCACCTTATGTTGAAAGTGTTGAACTTATGGATGAATTTAACATCTACAAGATCAAAACATAAGGCATAAATAACTTGAAGCCATATGGGGAGAGGATCCTAAAATTTGATGACATTGAATCCACCTCTAACATTTTGAGTGTTTCCTACAAGCATTGGGTATAAAAATCATATGAGGTAACTAAAAGAGGTTAAAATGTGGTGCACTCAAACCCACTATTTTAACTTGCATAGATACTCACACATGCCAATAACAAACCTTCTTGCAATTGGACCAACCATAGATGTGGAATGGTACGGCATGACCATAGTTATTGAGAATGTGAAAGGTCATACATGTTAGCACCAAGAACTTTGAGAGAGAAAAATATATCTATATGTCATGGGATTTATCCAAATTGGATAAATTTAATGCTTTTAATGAAGTTCTTAGTCCCATCCTTACATTTTTTTATTATACCAACCCAAGGAGCCTAAATTAGTTAGACCACACTTGGAAAGTAATGTGCAATGGGGAGAATGTCATGTATGAAGGATGAGGTGAAAACTACAAAAGAGAAATGACAAGAGAGACATAAGGATCATTGTAATAATGTATAGGTCTTACTACAAGGAACCCCCACTTTTTAGACACTTTAGGGATGGGAGAGTTTTAATTTCACATAATGAAATATGAGTTTCCCCTTGTTAATTTTGATAATTGGTATTCCTCACCATCTCTAATGTAATAATTATTTATACATTTTCTTTATTAAATTTAATTTTTTATAGAATGGAATAGATTAGTTCCTAAGTTTAATGGATGTGTATTAGTAGTTGTAATAATATGTGCACACCTTATAAATCTAGCTGGGTAACTCAAGTGAGTGATGTAGTTTGATATCCTTATGCTAGAATTCTAAATTTATAGGAGGTTATTTTTACACTTGAAAATGGTAAAAGGGAACTTACACCACCCAAATATAGTAATACTTGTATTTATAAAACCCTTTACACCCTATATGTTCATTGTGCTAGAGGACCAGGTGAAAGATTTCATGTTGGGTGGTGGTGCCAAAAATAAAGGAATGATAGATTACATAGGTAATGCACATGTCTAGAGGAGATATGTTACATATAAAAAACCAATGAAAATGTGTTTTTAGATGGAGATGAAATAAGAGGGGCACACATAAGATGCACACATAATAAATATAACATGTAATAAAATTTAGTGTACATGAAAATCCAAGGGTATAACATGAAACAACAATTTCATATACCAAATATTTAAAAAAAATGGTCAACTCTCTACATTTAAAGATTATAACTGGAAAAGGATGACAAGGATATTAAAATTGATGTATGACTCAACCATGCCACCTATTAGAGTTTAAAGGCTCGAGATATGACTCAAAAAGGCACATGTCAAAATTTAAGGGCTCAAGGTATGACTCAAACATGATACCCTAGTATAAAAAAGTGGTTTAAATAGGTGTTGAACCTACTATAAAGATATTTTTCAACTTGAAAATAGTATCATTTAGTAACCATCCCTCAAAACTATAAATAGGTCCATTTGTGCAATGTCAAAAGTTGTTAATAGAAGTTATGGTTGAAGGGGGTTACTATGAAAGAGGTTTGATTATATTTTAGTTATGGTTAACATAGAGGATGTTTTGAGATCTCCATTATTAGGATAATCCAAGATGCCTAGTGAGAGAGAGTGAAGGTAAGAGCTAGAATCTCTTTGAGGAAGCCAAAGAAGCCTTGTTAATATAGTTGAAAAGCTAAGCACCCCATTAAAAAATTGTTTGATATATCAATATCTGTCTAATCTATATGTGGTGATATGGGTGTGTAGAAGAAGCATTAAAATTAAATAAATGTGATATGTTGTTCCCATCTTAGGATAATATAGTAAAATAATGAACTATAAGAAATAATTTAAAGGAGAGAAGGAGAGTAAGTGAAGACTAACTAGAATTAAAACTAGTGAAATAATCAAGCATCCAATCATCTAACTAAACTTTTGGATAGGATATGAATTAATATAAATTTAGTACCCTCCATTAAGAACATATATATAGAGGGTGGACAACATGGGAGTTGACTCAGGTTAATGCCCTCAATCAAGTGTATATGGGTAAAGGGTGAGAAGCATAAGATCAAACATGGATGTCATAGAGTGGAACCATGCATGAATTAGACCCAAATCAAAGAGTAAGTGGGTCAAGGATGCCAAGAATATTTTTTCACTACATAATGTTGGAGACTCCATAAGAGAATAAAATGTATAATGGAGGATATGGAATAGTACACATAGTGGATGGTAGGCCTTCAAAGAGAATAACTAATGTCATAGAAAGGAGAGGAGATACAAGGTCTCTACATTACCATTTTTTTAGTGTTTTATTAGGTATAACACAAGGAGATAGTAAGTTCCTAAGGACCCAAATAGAGAGTAATGTGTTTAGAGTGTTCCATGATTAGATGGTTTAGGTAATATAAAGGATCCCTATCATTTTTTAGGGTAAATTAGGTGCCACCTATGGGTTTACCCAAAGATTTGTGTTATAATAATCTACAAACCATGAAAATACAATGTGAAAACATGAGTCAAAGGTGTAAGAGTAGAGGAAACACAAGGGTACCTAGGAGAATCATAGAAGATGCATAGATGAATGTTACCATGAAAACAAATAGGAGTAGTAGGTAGCAGGGTGAAGTCCACACACCCTAAGAAGAGAAGTTGAGGTCAAATTTGAACCTATCATGAATGATGTCAAGGTGAATAAGAGGAAAATTTGACATGATGTATTTTCATAAACCCATCCACATTTACCATATCTTTTAGTTTTACTAAACCTATATTGTTTTACATGGTCTATTGGTAAATAAAAAGATAACCATGATATCAAGTGTGAGTTCAACCCACTAGAGTAGAGAGTAAGAAAATATGGGAAGAGTGTGTGAGTTTTACTTACCACCAAAAATGAAAATCAGCTTGCAAGGAGGTGCACAACACAAGATCTTTCCAAAAAGGGTAAATATAAATGAATCAATTACTTATTATATAGCTTTATAGATAACTATATTGAATAAGGAAATCAATCTAAATAGATAAACTAGTTTTTTTAGGATAGATAATCATGTTAGTGTGGGGTGATGTTGGCCCCAAAAATAAAGTACAACTAAGCCTTAGAGCATGTGTGAATAGTGACATGATAGAGTGGCACTACTAACCCAATGAAATGGCAAGTGGGATTCATGTAACTACCTACTCCATGTGCATGTGTACCCAATATAATCTTTTATCAAGGTAGGTGCATACTGATAAAATATCAATTCCACATGCACCAAATGATAAAATAGTAAGATCAAGGTAGACATAACTACATGATTCTAATAAATATAGGGAAGATCATAGGGATAAAAAATGGGAGTTATTATTAAAATATGATCCTAAAAATTAGTTGATAAGTGGTAAAAAATGGATAGGTAGTTGAATTGGAGTAATGGGTTGCAATATCTATTAAGTGGATAAATGGCACAATAAATACTAAGTGGTATCAATTGGTGATGAATAGATCTTAGAAGCCTATAAAAGGTAGATACATAAGAAGATAAGGGATTTTAAAGAATTATTAGATAAATTATATTTAATTATCATCATATGAAACAAAAATATAATACATATTAGGGTAAATTTTAGCGGTGAATATTTGTTGATTCATGAATATTCCAATTTTTGGATTTTAGTTTTGGTAATGTTTTAGGGTTGACAAATGGGACTGGATCACCAAAATTTTAGGGTTATAAATTATTTTATGTGTTTTATAACCAACCCTTTACAATAATATATAATATTACACTTCAATTTGCCACATATATATTACAACCACCCCCCAATATCAAACAAACCAACAAGCAAAACTCGAACTAGAAGACCATAGCACCAAATGATAGTATCAAATGGAAGAACTAAATAACATTTATAAATGTATATATATTTCAATAGTGTTGAATGATATCACCAAATAGAAATACCAAATTATAGTGCCTAATTGAAGTACCGAATGATAGAGCCAAAAAGTAGAAAGTTGTTTCCACCAAATGGCATAGCCAATCTGTAACATCTACTCTTTGACCAGATGATAAAACCAAATGATAGAACTGAAGTGTTCCATCCTTTAAAATCATGTCATCTAGTGGGTATGGTAAAAATATAGGCCAATTATCAGGAAAATCATGCATATTATCTTATTTTAAAGAGCCAACCAAAAAACCCACACAATCACAATGCACTCAAAATACAAGTATTTATTATATTTTTATTTTGTCATAAATTTTAATTTAACTATTCAATAATATTTTAAAAAATTTACATGCATAAATCCCCACTAATATCTCACTATAAATAATTAACCATAATATCATATCACCTCATTTTATGATGATGACATGCCACCACTCGAATATGTTCCTCTATTTTTTTATGATAATGAGGATGACACTCAAATGGTAGAAGAGATTGTTGGTTTTTTCCAAACACAAAGTTTAGTTGAAACCTCCACTCAAAAAAATTCATGAAGGAAGAGAAGTAGATGGATAATTAGAAGGTCCTTTAAGGTGGACTAGGAAACAAAATTTTGCTTCATAGAACTTGTAGAGCCTAAAAATGTTGATGGTACTCCAATAGAATGTAGATGTACAATATGTAGCTCAAAACTAGGAAAGGAACATATAATGAAACTAAAATTGGAAATAGTTAAGAAACATTGTGGAAAAGTATATGTGATAGTGAAGAACCCATATGGACTGATAACAAGAATACATAGGTGTAAAATTTTTGAAGGCATGCATGTAAGATATGCATGTGAGTATGAAAATGATAAGAAAAATTAAAAACATTTTGTTGAGAAAGGGGGAACAATTTAAGAAAATTTTGAAAAAGTCATGTAGTCCCATCTAAAGGCAAAATATATATAGTTATCTATTGTATACCAAATTATAAAAAAAGGCAAACCTATTTATGATTGTTTAGATTATAAGATTTTGTTTCAACATAATGGATTTTTTGGATATTTCACAATCACATTGGTCAGATAGTAGTGCTTGGAAAATGGAAAAATGTTTAGCATTAGTTGAGAAGGAATATTTGAAACAAAAAATTTAAAATTTACTACTCATCTCATTATCCATTGATGAGGTCACAACAATTAACAACACAACTTGGGTTTGCATGCATGTTTATACTTTTGAGAACTATTCAAGGAAACCTCATCTATTAGAAGCTCATAAAATGGTAGAAAATTGCAATGTATAAAATCTTCACAAATTGGTTATATATCAAATTAGAAAGATAAAGTTGGGATGGATGATTATGCAATAGTTACAAAGTTGGTGTGTGTTGGGTTTTATGGTGCATCAGTTATGTAGGGACATATAAATGGTTTGTGTGTTTGGATGAAAACAACAAATTACCTATATATGATTCCAATTCATTGTATGGAATATAGGATGAATCTTGCATACAAAATGGTCAGTAAATTTGGTAATGTGTAAAAAGTGGAGGTGCTCATTCATGACCTACATCTGTATATGTTAAGCAGTCAAAAAAGATTTTTAGAGTTCCAAAAATTTTTAATAGGAGTGACTAATGGTAAGAAACTATTGCAAGATGTTGATAAAAGATATATTTATATGTATAAACTTGCATGCTGAATTTGTGAAAAATATCCATCATTAGTAGATTTTATGTATAAATATCATAGAGAAATTGACAAGATAAAAGATTTGTTGTACCGTTTAACAAATTTAAGAACATTGTTGACATTATGTGGAATTCTTCCAATACTAAAGAAAATGAATTATTTAATGAAACATGCTCAGGAGAGATCCATTTATAGTGTTGACTTCATATAACTAATAAAATGAGTATGTCAATCTCTAGATATATTATACACTTTGAATAAAAAGTTTCAAGGCCCTATTTTTAGTAGTTGGCAATGTTTGATATATTTAAGGAAACTTGAGAGTTATTTGAAGTTGAATATCAATGACCATATTTATTTCATTCTTAATCTAAAGGAGATACTAATGCACACTTTCTATAAAAGACATGATCTTGTGGGATCTGAATTCAAAGAACTACCTATAACATGTGTTTTGTGTGACACTATTATCTCTAAAACCTATATGAAACTAAGTATAGTTTCACAAAACATATATATGGAGATCAGAGATAGTTTTCAAAGGGATGATTTTTTGGAGGCCATGGCAGATGTGAATCCCATTTTTTGGAATACTAATAATAGTCAAAAGATGATTAGAAATTTATTTCACAAATACATGGGTTGTCTTGTAAAGGATTTTAGTAAATATATATAGGTGAATGCATTAGAAATAAAAGGTATTTAGGGAAAGGATTTACTAACATTCTAGTCAACTCATTTTGGAATTATAATGTTTGAATAATATCATATTCTAAGAGAACCAATAAAAAATGAAACAATTACATAGCTATGGAAAAAAGAAATTAGCCTAGTAGTATACTACAAGAAAGTCTAAGTGAATATTTTTGATTTTATGAGCTTTATCAAAACAATTATTCTAGGCTCAATGGAAGATGAAAGAGTATTCAATGCATTATCATTCATAAAGTCAAAAATTTGAAATGGATTGGATAAAAATTTAGAAACCTATTTGAGATTATATGTTTCACGTTATGTTGTGGATATGTTTCATTATGAAAGAGCTATGAAAACATGGAGTTCTCTAATTGAAAGAAGAGGCATTAACAATATAGTGATAAATAAAGAGGATGTAAATAATGACACTAAACATGAAACTAACATGATAGATGCAAATGTCATTAGTGATTATCAGGTTTGTGTAAGATTGTTTCAACTACCAGACTATTAGTTTTTAGTTTTTGAATTCCAATTTCATATAATTTTTTAATTTTTTTCTAGTTACTACTATTCATTGTATTCATGTTTTACTTTATCTAATTATTTTTAAGTACTTTTCACATGTTTATCATAATATGAAATAATTATTATACATTTTTTGAAATTCATTTCCTTATTTCTTACTAAATGTTAAATTTAAAATATCAATATATTGTGATTATGTTAGGGGGAACACTATAGGTTAATATCACACAAAATAGAGGACTTACTTCATTTATTTCAACTCCTTAATATGGTTCTCTATGTCTTTGATATATATTTTTTATAGATCTATTTTTTTCTACATATGTGACATATTTATTATGCCTTCATAGTACCTAATATATTCCTTTATATAGTGATTAATTTGTTTCTTTCCATTTATTTGACATGTATTTTCTCATAATTGATGTGTATACAATGTTTTTGATGTTCTTATTATGTGTTTGATGTGGTTTTACTCTCTTATGTTCCTTTTATGTGCTTGACTCTAGCATCTAAAGTGTTAGATATGTGTTTTTTTTATAAAATTGATATTGGTTTTGTTATAATTTAATTTTTCATGAATGTATTAAGTGTATCTTATCTTACTATCACATATTATAAGTTAATGGCTTGGTACCTTATCTCATATGTGGCATGTTTAATGCATTTATATTGAGATGTGAGTTTCACAAGTGCATCACAAATATCAAGAGTGGGCCTAACACCATATAACATCATAAAATTCAAATTTAAAATCATGAAAAATCCTAAAACAAATCCATTGAACAAAAAACTTATAAACTACATTGCTTATCCAATAATTAAAACTAAATAAATTGATTAATGGAAATCCAAACTTCAAATTATCATCTAAAATATATTTTTAAAAACAAACCATTATATACAAATATTATAGAATAGATTCTCAATTAATCATATACTTTCTCAACCACTTTATAATATACTTTAATAACCATAACATCCTCTTTTTCACTTCCATCCTTCAATATCCTTTCCTTTTCAAGATCCTCAATCACAAAATTAATAAGACCAATATTTTCCCTTTCTTCTTTTCTAGCATTTCCTACAAAAAGTAGACTTATATCGGTAATTATCTTCTATTTAAATAAGGCATCAAGATTGCATCCTTACTCTTTAATGATTTTTTAGAGTGTGTTGTTCTATTTATTCAATAGAACATGCTTCTCCTTAAATTGAATGGTAGATAATAAACTTTTTCATGCATTTTTTAGATGCACATTGAGGACCTCAACTTATTTTTTCAAATTCTCATATTTGGCCTGCAATTTAAAATTAAATGTAATTAGATGTGAATAAAAATACGTATGACATGATATTTTTTTTAAATGAAGATATATTACCAAATATTTTTCCTTATTTGCATTCATAATCTTAACAAGGTTGGCATATAAAATATGCTTAGGTTTTTGCATTCAAATTCTCCAACTTATTAAGCACAATAGTCAACACATTATCATTGTAACTACTAGAAATAGTAATTGACCTAGATTTAGATTTGGAAAACAAAGCATCAATTTTTGTGGGTTCGTGTTTCACCAATGAAAACAAATTTTATCACTGGGAGTGGTTGTGATAATGAGCATTTATTTATTTTATCAATGCCTTCACCCAAAACTACCACACATTTAAATTTTTTAATTCATATATTACTCCCTCCTCAATATTAGTATTAATACTACTTGATACCAAACTTTTTAGTGGAGAAGATGTAATAACATCATCAAATAAGACAACAATCTCTATTGTGGTGGGACTGTGGGGTGAAGAGGTAGAAGGTTCTTCCTAAGTAGTCACATGAACATCTGTTGATACTCCCTAGATAAAATTATCTCTAATAAAATTTCCACTTTCAATTCTTAGATATTCCTTGTCAAGATCAACATCTTGCAAACAAGTCAATCTTTATACACTTGATACACCTCCAACAGAGAAAGTGGGGAGTTGGGAAAATAATAATTGTAGTGTTGCTCTACTAGTTGCTGGTGCTTATTGTAATGAAAGAGTCTTCCCCCTTGAGCAAACTGAGTTTGAGGTGGAGGTGATAGAATAATGCTCCTCAGAGATTAAGGATGCCCTGTAAAATATAAATTATTTTACAAAAACATAAATTTTAAAAATAAAGTTATATGCTAATTTGGAATTAAAGGTTTGGTACTTGTATTTGTAGATAGTGTATCCTCCAATCTACATGTCATATTGTGAGTGATAGGGGTGTTTTGAGTTGGTAAATTATGCATTAGTCATAAAAAAAAATAATCAAAAACCAAAAAAAAATGAAATATATATGCAATGTAAAATACCTTCCATAAAGGGTTAAGAAGGCATAGTAAATGTTGGGGTTTGTTGTGGTGGTGGTTGATCCATGACCTAAATTTCTATCGAGTCAACTAAAACAATAAAAAAAATAACTAAAATAATGCACTTAAAAGTGAAAATATCATTTGAAATTTTTAAATAGCAAATCTACACATAGAGATGATGCTGAAGAAAATCTTGCATGTTTCAAAATCCTAAATGAGTACAAGTATGATTCTACAAACTCTAAATCTAAATATCCTTCAAATACACACTATCCTTTTGAGGTAGATTATTTTTAAGGGTCATCAAATCTTACCTATAACAAAAAAAATTCAAACATTTATTAATCTTTACCTTGGTAACTGTTTAACAAATAAACAAATATTAAACTTTAATTCAATAAATAAACAAATAAACTAACCTCTTGTTCCTCCAAAGACAAAGAATTTGTGCTCATATTTAGTTGAATTAAAATTAGAATCAATGATTTTTAAATGTAATATAAGGCTTCATAGTATAATGATAGAATAAAATTTGAACAATAAATAGTGGAATGGGGATTGGTACAAGAAAAATTTAATTCAAGCCTTATCCTAGAAGAAATAAAAGAGAACAAATCATATCTCAAATTAGAAAGATTATGAACAATGTAAACTAATTCCCAATAAGGAAAATATTATGGTCTTCCATAAAATACTATTCTCACTCGGAAAAAATGAACCATTGATTTAAAAAAAGGGTCAGTAACATCTTCCACATGGAGGCCCCTCTTCTGACTATTTGAAACAAAAGAGAAAATGAGGAATTTACATATCAAAAGTTGAATTTTGAATAAAAAAATTATAATTGCATACCAGTTCAACTAATGTGCAAGATGAAATTTGAATCCAAATAATTCTTATTATCATCTATGAGCATTGCTTTCAAACTCACTGGGTTTGTAATGTGAAACAAAAGACCTATTAGATTGTGAATCTCTTCTTGTGAGGTACCAAAGCAAATCATTTTGGAGTGTAGGTTCATGGTGAATATCTTCTCATTATGGACATAGGAATACATTATATATTTTATTAACCTAGTGTCTATTTCATATTGGGTCATATAAATTAGGCCACTAAATCTACATTGTGAAATCGAATCATTGTACACATCTGATTGCTCCATGAAACTCAAAAATTTTGGGCATAGTAGGTTCTTAAAAAAGCATTTTATTTCCATAGATATGGAATTTTTTTAGGTGGGGGAAAAGGGTGATGAGAAATATATTCTTTAAAATGTTAAAAATGATGGTAGAGGGTGAGTATTTATAGGACAGAGGGGTGACGAGGTAACTAAATAGTAGACCAACCATATAGTTCACCCAACAACATAGTCTAGCATCACCATTCAACACTTTCCACTCAAACTATCATCCAACACAATTATCTAATGATATACATATGGAATACACTATCCACCATGAACCATTAAGCTAAGCCATTTATCTCTATTGGATGGCATAGCTATTTGACATAGTCAGACGGCATAGTCATTTGACATAGTTAAATAACATAACTATTTAACATAGATGTCTGAGTAACCATCTATCATAGGCATTCAACATATCATTTTGGTGTTATAATTTAGATTCTATATTTTGATGTAACCAAATGGTTGTACAGAAAAATTAGGCAACTATTTGTTTTTTGTCCTTTAGAATCATCATAGATTCACCATTACCCATAGAGGATTCATCACACCTCTGAATCAAAATTCCCTAAATTCCCTAAATATTTCCAATGGGTTTTCTAGTAAGGACTCTTAAAATTAACCCTAGTATATAGTAGAGATAGAAGTTATACTAAAAACATGTATCATTGCCAACATCTTGAGTGCCTTATAATCATGAGATTTAATATATTGAACACTAATGATTTATTATAATTTTGAAATTTAGTTATGGCTTAGAATATAATTGTGTTATATTTTATTTTGACTTTTTTATTATGAAATGGATAACTAAATATAATAGGGTTGTTGTGTTATTACCTTAGGTACATGTTATTTTACTACTTTATATTGACAAACTAATATCATGCACATATTAAGTACCCTTAGGCATGTGAGGTATGCATGGGAGACTATGAAGTAACCACTTTTAGGGATAATTAATATTTATATAATGGATCATGTGAGTAGAGGCACATGTGAGGTAATGCATTCAACCCCATTACACACAATTACCCTTGGCCTGCCCTAGTTCCCTTATTTTTACCTTGAGTGAGCATGTAATCCGAAACTCATGTGATGTACTAGTTTATAAGGCTGTAAGTGTAAGTGTTGGAGTTTTTGGGAATACTATCATAATAGTGATCACTAGAATAGCCAATATTACTTACTTAATATTCCAAATATATGTAGGCTCTATTGTTAAGACCTTATTCAAGTCTTAGTCTATTGAGAGAAAACCCACCTCCTTAAAATGCTAATGAAGCTTCCTATGATGAATAATATTATGAATGTAATGAATATGGTGTCACTAAGTTATTACAAAAACCATAACTACACTTTCCTCTCAATTTTATTCAAATTAATATATCTACCAAATATAATTCCAAGAAAAACATCAAAACCTTAACCAAACATGTGTTATTTTGTTGACTTATGTTGAAGACTACATTATTTACCAAGCTCATTCTAGACACTTGGATGTGCTTTATTATCAATAGCCCCTTGAAAAAATTCATTATTTAAACTAAGATGTTAACCTAATACACCTTTCTTATGATATTTACCCTTGATTAGACTAAAGTTATGAAGAAGAAAATATGGACATAAAAGGTTGTGTGTCTCCCATTAATCCTCCCTTAGAAAATACAAATAGGTGTAATATAAAATATCTTATTTTTATTTCTTAACTCAACTAAAATCCACTTTCAAATAAATTTATAAAAAATATGCTAAAATAGCATTTACCATGTTGATACTATTTTTAAAAAATCATCTCATCCCAAATGTATTGCTCATGTCAATACCATTCAAAACCATCCCTTACCAAAAATCCACTACCTCAGTCAAGATATTATTTTAAATGTCAATAAAATATAGAACAAACTTTAAAAACCAACTATATCACCCATGACACATCCAAAAAAAACACAACTATATCGAAAATGTTGACACATTTCAAACTAAAATAAATTACATTACCTAAATTTTCCCTACCGATTCTAACTATATTGACCAACATACCATTCAAATAGAATCAATTAAAAATAATTATATTGGCCAATATACAATTTTAAAAAAATCATATAACAGATTATATCAACCATGATAAAAATAACATAGACAAGCCCAATTGAATAGGAATATATTATATTAGGATGATACAACTAAAAATAAATCATAAATGCATAACTACTTCAGCATGATGAATACCATAGAAAATTCTTCCCAATAATCTCCAACATATTTTTGATGCATCTAAATGTATCATTAGGTTCATATAGTGTTTAAGAAACACTTCTCATTTATGGATTTAAAGAATCCATTGCTTGAGTTTGTGATAATCCTATTATCCTTGGTGGGATAGAGGTAAAACAAGTTGACTATTTCACAAATTTATATTAGTTGGTGGTTAAAAGCCATCATATATTAATAGTTGATCTTTGATTTTCTAGATTACCTATGCTAATATAAGTGAATTATTCTCAAAACTTAAGTCTAAAGCTAAACTAAGATGAATAATCACAATGAAACTGATTTAAGGTGAATTGATAAAAAAAGGAGTAAAAGGAAGAGTAGTGCAAAAAAGAGAGGCTTTGTTGATATTTGTTTCAAACATTATCACAAAGTTTCAATTTCATCCGAACATGCATTCAACTAATGTGCAACATGAAGTAGCATAATCTCAAATCCTACCACATATTAGGTAAGCATATAAGGAAAGTATGAAAAGATGTAAATAAGAACAAGATTTACTTTAAGAATTCTACCCCTACAATCAAATAGCATTAGCCTAGATATAAGAAGAAAAAAGAAACTGAAGTAAACCTAAGACCTTTAAACTAATCTAGCATTAGCACAAATTAGAAACTATGTATTTAAATATACACATCCAAAATTCACAAGAACCATTCAAATCTGAAAATAAGATCAAAAAAATGAGAGAGAAACCATGATAGGAACTCACACAAGCAAATGTGGACAAAATTTATAGAAATCCTTGCTTATATTAATTTTCTCAAAAGTTACAAATAATTTTTTGGCTCCAAAAACTCTCTCCCCTTTACAATTGGCAATACTTCTTTATATAGACAGTTCATGTGGTATGTTAGTTAGTAATGGTAAATTACATTTGTACATATGTATAAGATAGTTGTCCTTTCTATTATGTTCTATAACAAATAACCTTCACTAATATGTTAACTTATAGGAAATGTACTTTACAAGCCATACATAACTTTACAAAAATAATATTCCATTTCAAAAATATATAATGCTAGTTGTAAAATAATATTCCTAATCTAACTAACTTTGGGACCCTAGTGCTACTACAACCTTTTGCCTTCCTTGCAGGATATTTATTTTATAATGTTGCTCATTGATCAGCTAGAGGTCAACAATGGGACTCATCAATAACTTTATTTCTTGATCTCTTAGGTTATTGAGGTCCTATCAGCTCCTTCCAAGGCCTACTTAATATTCCTAGCATTTCCTATCTTTTCCTCAAATGACAATAATAGGCCCATGATATTCTTATTATCAGTCCCTATATTTCCTTGGCATTGGTTCCTTGTTTTATGAATTAAGAAGTTATATGATTGAAATCCTCATCAGTGATAAGTCCTAAAAGACTAAGTGAAGTGGGATCTTTGATTAATCTATCTAAAATGTGTACCATCGTATCTTCCTATTATTTGAGGTCCTTAAAAATTTCCTCCATCTACTTAGACCAATTACTCAGGGATTTGATCTTATTCACTAATATATCCATAGCCATGTTTAGATGGGTTAGGCTGACTATTCTAGATTTAGGGATTTGGTTTTTGGTTAATGATTTTATTAAATCCTTTACTTGATAACTGGTAACTTGCCATTGGCTAACTTGGCCTACATCCATGAAATTTTGCTTACTTATTACCTCTTGTTTAGTTCTAACTAACTTTAATGGATTGAATAAGTCAACCATGGTCTCCCTAAATAATTTGAATATCTTCTTGGATTGACAAGATGGTAGTCTCTTCTAAATTCTTCTATTGTTACATCATACCTTTGATGATAGCCTAAAATTGATCAAATTATGTTTGATCCATCTTTAATGGGTCCTCATTAAAAATAGGAACCTCACTAGGCCTTTATCCTTCTATTGGAGTCAAACTAGTAAATTGTTCCACTTTTAAAAGTTGAATTCCCCTTCAACAATTATGGACCTATTTTCTATCACTCTTTCTAAGCTAGTGGTCTGTATTTTAAATTAAACCCCCACTAATGATTGAGTCACTTTTGGAGCTAGGGTTTCTATTTGTGATCCACTTGATGCTCCTATGGTATCAATTCTTTTCTCCTCTTCCTTTTGTAGAGACATAATCCATGACTTAAGATCTTCATTCACAATGACATTGACAAACTTTATTATTGCCTTAAGATGGTGTAGAGTAGGGACTTTTTTATAATTTGCCATAGTGGCTAGGAATTTGCTCAAATTGCTCACTAGTGGTCTATATTTTAGTTTTGGATTGAATTCTTCTTGCATATATGATAATTCAACTCTCTTAGTCTTGATTATTATTAATACACAGTTTAATTAGGTCTTTCATGCATGCTATGGATCTTCTAAAGCTCATATTAGTGCTTTAATGGTGGTATCTAGTTTAAATGGTGAGCTTCATGGCATCCATGTGGTATTTTTATGGAACTTTGCTTATTACTTTTTAAAAAGTGACTATTGTCTTTTGAAAATTCCACCTTGATCTTGTACCATTGGATCTATTTATCTTGATCAATGCACTTTGTTGAATCTCCATCTAAGGGATGGAATGCTATTGGTTATTTGATATTCTTTCACTAAAATTGTGACACCTATCACTTTCTCACTTGTCCTAAGGCTCCATTAAAACTTTGACTTGGTATTCATCATTATATCAATCTTACCCAATAAAAAATGTACCATTGATCCTTGAAAGATGTTCTAACTATAGCTTGTGGTATATAGTTGTGCTACTTGTCATCTCCATGATTATTTGTAAGATTCTTGACTTTTTAACATTTGTTATGCACCATCCAATCATCTTCACCCAAGCAAATCTATTTCATTATATCTTGATTTGTAATTTTGAATGCCATTGATTATTGAGTGTTTTTTGGATACAAGTGTGACACTTGTCACCTTCTCATTGTCTTAGGACTCTATTGAAGCTTTGACTTATTACACACTGTCTGATCAACTCTACTTAAGTAAACATATATCATTGATCCTTTAGGTAAAAATGATATTTAAGTCAGGCTCAATAAAATAAATAACTTAGCATAAATTTTTTAGAATGTGATTTTATTGTGTTAATAAACATGGGTAAGACCTTAGGATAAAAAATTTAAACTAAGTTTTAAACATGATAAAGGTGACCCCATGAATAATAAAAGAGATGACATAAAGTCTTAGGATAAGGTTTTTAACTAAAGTCTAAAATATAAAAAAAGGACTTGGTGGTTAGTTAGACCATGTGTAAATAAAAGGGACCAATGGGGTCTCGAGACATAAAGGGACCAAACATAAAAAATTTAGACTAAGGTTTGGTCATGTTAATAAACATGACTAAACCCTAGGATAAAAATTAAACTAAGTCCATGGCATGATTAATCATTCCCACATAAATTGTTCCTATCAAATTTGAATTTTATTCAAAAGAACCTGAGCTAAGGTAATTTGAATGAGGGTTTCAAGATGCTTTCAATTTTATTTTCAACAAACCAAAGGCTAGTAAAAGGCCAAATTGATATAAAAATCATGAAACCTAGGCATTGGCCATTCCAAATATATTTGATTGAAGTTGAAACCTAAAACATAAAGATATAATGTTAGTAATTTTAGGCAAGATTAAATTAGAATTATGAACAAATAATCCAACTAAATCAAGTGTTAATGATCTTCAAATTAAAATAACATGTAATCATGCTAATGGTGCTTTGATCAAGTGAATTTCAATTTTAAGGTACAACTTTTCATAATTTGAAATAAGGGTCCCTATTTTTCATAAATCAATAAAATAAATAACTTAGCATAATTTTTTTAGACTATGATTTTATTGTGTTAATAAACATGGGTAAGACCTTAGGATAAACAAAATTAAACTAAGTTTTAAACATGATAAAGGGGACCCCATGAATAATAAAAGAGATGACATAAAGTCTTAGGATAAGGTTTTTAACTAAAGTCTAAAATATAAAAAAAGGACCTAGTGGTTAGTTAGACCATGTGTAAATAAAAGGGACCAATGGGGTCTCGAGACATAAAGGGACCAAACATAAAAAAATTAGACTAAGGTTTGGTCATGTTAATAAACATGACTAAACCCTAGGATAAAAATTAAACTAAGTCCATGGCATGATTAATCATTTCCACATAAATTGTTCCTATCAAATTTGAATTTGATTCAAAAGAACCTAAGCTAAGGTAATTTGAATGAGGGTTTCAGGATTCTTTCAATTTTATTTTCAACAAACCAAAGGCTAGTAAAAGGCCAAATTGATATAAAAATCATGAAACCTAGGCATTGGCCATTCCAAATATATTTGATTGAAGTTGAAACCTAAAACATAAAGATATAATGTTAGTAATTTTAGGCAAAATTAAATTAAAATTATGAACAAATAATCCAACTAAATCAGGTGTTAATGATCAACCTGCAATCATGCTAATGGTGCTTTGATCAAGTGAATTTCAATTTTAAGGGAACAAATTTTCATAATTTGAAATAAAGGTCCCTATTTTTCATAAATCAATAAAATAAATAACTTAGCATAAATTTTTTAGACTATCATTTTATTGTGTTAATAAACATGGGTAAGACCTTAGGATAAAAAATTTAAACTAAGTTTTAAACATGATAAAGAGGACCCCATGAATAATAAAAGAGATGACATAAAGTCTTAGGATAAGGTTTTTAACTAAAGTCTAAAATATAAAAAAAAGGCCCTGGTGGTTGGTTAGACCATGTGTAAATAAAAAGGACCAATGGGGTCTCGAGACATAAAGGGACCAAACATAAAAAAATTAGACTAAGGTTTGGTCATGTTAATAAACATGACTAAACCCTAGGATAAAAATTAAACTAAGTCCATGGCATGATTAATCATTCCCACATAAATTGTTCCTATCAGATTTGAATTTGATTCAAAAGAACCTGAGCTAAGGTAGTTTGAATGAGGGTTTCAGGATGCTTTCAATTTTATTTTCAATAAACCAAAGGCTAGTAAAAGGCCAAATTGATATAAAAATCATGAAACCTAGGCATTGGCCATTACAAAATATATTTGATTGAAGTTGAAACCTAAAACATAAAGATATAATGTTAGTAATATCAAGCAAGATTAAATTAGAATTATGAACAAATAATCCAACTAAATCAGGTGTTAATGATCTTCAAATTAAAATAACATGCAATCATGCTAATGGTGCTTTGATCAAGTGAATTTCAATTTTAAGGTACAAATTTTAATAATTTGAAATAAGGGTTCCTATAATTTGAAATCAATAAAATAAATAACTTAGCATAAATTTTTTAGAATATGATTTTATTGTGTTAATAAACATGGGTAAGACCTTAGGATAAAAAATTTAAACTAAGTTTTAAACATGATAAAGAGGACCCCATGAATAATAAAAGAGATGACATAAAGTCTTAGGATAAGGTTTTTAACTAAAGTATAAAATATAAAAAGAGTACCTAGTGGTTAGTTAGACCATGTGTAAATAAAAGGGACCAATGGGGTCTCGAGACATAAAGGGACCAAACATAAAAAATTTAGATTGAGGTTTGGTCATGTTAATAAACATGACTAAACCCTAGGATAAAAAATAAACTAAGTCCATGGCATGATTAATCATTCCCACATAAATTGTTCCTATCAAATTTGAATTTGATTCAAAAGAACATAAGGTAATTTTAATGAGGGTTTCAGGATGCTTTCAATTTTAGTTTCAACAAACCAAAGGCTAGTAAAAGGCCAAATTGATATAAAAATCATGAAACCTAGGCATTGGCCATTCCAAATATATTTGATTGAAGTTGAAACCTAAAACATAAAGATATAATGTTAGTAATTTTAGGCAAGATTAAATTAGAATTATGAACAAATAATCCAACTAAATCAGGTGTTAATGATCTTCAAATTAAAATAGCATGCAATCATGCTAATGGTGCTTTGATCAAGTGAATTTCAATTTTAAGGTACAAATTTTCATAATTTGAAATAAGGGTTCCTATAATTTGAAATCAATAAAATAAATAACTTAGCATAAATTTTTTAGAATATGATTTTATTGTGTTAATAAACATGGGTAAGACCTTAGGATAAAAAATTTAAACTAAGTTTTAAACATGATAAAGAGGACCCCATGAATAATAAAAGAGATGACATAAAGTCTTAGGATAAGGTTTTTAACTAAAGTATAAAATATAAAAAGAGTACCTAGTGGTTAGTTAGACCATGTGTAAATAAAAGGGACCAATGGGGTCTCGAGACATAAAGGGACCAAACATAAAAAATTTAGACTGAGGTTTGGTCATGTTAATAAACATGACTAAACCCTAGGATAAAAAATAAACTAAGTCCATGGCATGATTAATCATTCCCACATAAATTGTTCCTATCAAATTTGAATTTGATTCAAAAGAACCTGAGCTAAGGTAATTTTAATGAGGGTTTCAGGATGCTTTCAATTTTAGTTTCAACAAACCAAAGGCTAGTAAAAGGCCAAATTGATATAAAAATCATGAAACCTAGGCATTGGCCATTCCAAATATATTTGATTGAAGTTGAAACCTAAAACATAAAGATATAATGTTAGTAATTTTAGGCAAGATTAAATTAGAATTATGAACAAATAATCCAACTAAATCAGGTGTTAATGATCTTCAAATTAAAATAACATGCAATCATGCTAATGGTGCTTTGATCAAGTGAATTTCAATTTTAAGGTACAAATTTTCATAATTTGAAATAAGGGTTCCTATAATTTGAAATCAATAAAATAAATAACTTAGCATAAATTTTTTAGAATATGATTTTATTGTGTTAATAAACATGGGTAAGACCTTAGGATAAAAAATTTAAACTAAGTTTTAAACATGATAAAGAGGACCCCATGAATAATAAAAGAGATGACATAAAGTCTTAGGATAAGGTTTTTAACTAAAGTATAAAATATAAAAAGAGTACCTAGTGGTTAGTTAGACCATGTGTAAATAAAAGGGACCAATGGGGTCTCGAGACATAAAGGGACCAAACATAAAAAATTTAGACTGAGGTTTGGTCATGTTAATAAACATGACTAAACCCTAGGATAAAAAATAAACTAAGTCCATGGCATGATTAATCATTCCCACATAAATTGTTCCTATCAAATTTGAATTTGATTCAAAAGAACCTGAGCTAAGGTAATTTTAATGAGGGTTTCAGGATGCTTTCAATTTTAGTTTCAACAAACCAAAGGCTAGTAAAAGGCCAAATTGATATAAAAATCATGAAACCTAGGCATTGGCCATTCCAAATATATTTGATTGAAGTTGAAACCTAAAACATAAAGATATAATGTTAGTAATTTTAGGCAAGATTAAATTAGAATTATGAACAAATAATCCAACTAAATCAGGTGTTAATGATCTTCAAATTAAAATAACATGCAATCATGCTAATGGTGCTTTGATCAAGTGAATTTCAATTTTAAGGTACAAATTTTCATAATTTGAAATAAGGGTTCCTATAATTTGAAATCAATAAAATAAATAACTTAGCATAAATTTTTTAGAATATGATTTTATTGTGTTAATAAACATGGGTAAGACCTTAGGATAAAAAATTTAAACTAAGTTTTAAACATGATAAAGAGGACCCCATGAATAATAAAAGAGATGACATAAAGTCTTAGGATAAGGTTTTTAACTAAAGTATAAAATATAAAAAGAGTACCTAGTGGTTAGTTAGACCATGTGTAAATAAAAGGGACCAATGGGGTCTCGAGACATAAAGGGACCAAACATAAAAAATTTAGACTGAGGTTTGGTCATGTTAATAAACATGACTAAACCCTAGGATAAAAAATAAACTAAGTCCATGGCATGATTAATCATTCCCACATAAATTGTTCCTATCAAATTTGAATTTGATTCAAAAGAACCTGAGCTAAGGTAATTTTAATGAGGGTTTCAGGATGCTTTCAATTTTAGTTTCAACAAACCAAAGGCTAGTAAAAGGCCAAATTGATATAAAAATCATGAAACCTAGGCATTGGCCATTCCAAATATATTTGATTGAAGTTGAAACCTAAAACATAAAGATATAATGTTAGTAATTTTAGGCAAGATTAAATTAGAATTATGAACAAATAATCCAACTAAATCAGGTGTTAATGATCTTCAAATTAAAATAACATGCAATCATGCTAATGGTGCTTTGATCAAGTGAATTTCAATTTTAAGGTACAAATTTTCATAATTTGAAATAAGGGTTCCTATAATTTGAAATCAATAAAATAAATAACTTAGCATAAATTTTTTAGAATATGATTTTATTGTGCTAATAAACATGGGTAAGACCTTAGGATAAAAAATTTAAACTAAGTTTTAAACATGATAAAGAGGACCCCATGAATAATAAAAGAGATGACATAAAGTCTTAGGATAAGGTTTTTAACTAAAGTATAAAATATAAAAAGAGTACCTAGTGGTTAGTTAGACCATGTGTAAATAAAAGGGACCAATGGGGTCTCGAGACATAAAGGGACCAAACATAAAAAATTTAGACTGAGGTTTGGTCATGTTAATAAACATGACTAAACCCTAGGATAAAAAATAAACTAAGTCCATGGCATGATTAATCATTCCCACATAAATTGTTCCTATCAAATTTGAATTTGATTCAAAAGAACCTGAGCTAAGGTAATTTTAATGAGGGTTTCAGGATGCTTTCAATTTTAGTTTCAACAAACCAAAGGCTAGTAAAAGGCCAAATTGATATAAAAATCATGAAACCTAGGCATTGGCCATTCCAAATATATTTGATTGAAGTTGAAACCTAAAACATAAAGATATAATGTTAGTAATTTTAGGCAAGATTAAATTAGAATTATGAACAAATAATCCAACTAAATCAGGTGTTAATGATCTTCAAATTAAAATAACATGCAATCATGCTAATGGTGCTTTGATCAAGTGAATTTCAATTTTAAGGTACAAATTTTCATAATTTGAAATAAGGGTTCCTATAATTTGAAATCAATAAAATAAATAACTTAGCATAAATTTTTTAGAATATGATTTTATTGTGCTAATAAACATGGGTAAGACCTTAGGATAAAAAATTTAAACTAAGTTTTAAACATGATAAAGAGGACCCCATGAATAATAAAAGAGATGACATAAAGTCTTAGGATAAGGTTTTTAACTAAAGTATAAAATATAAAAAGAGTACCTAGTGGTTAGTTAGACCATGTGTAAATAAAAGGGACCAATGGGGTCTCGAGACATAAAGGGACCAAACATAAAAAATTTAGACTGAGGTTTGGTCATGTTAATAAACATGACTAAACCCTAGGATAAAAAATAAACTAAGTCCATGGCATGATTAATCATTCCCACATAAATTGTTCCTATCAAATTTGAATTTGATTCAAAAGAACCTGAGCTAAGGTAATTTTAATGAGGGTTTCAGGATGCTTTCAATTTTAGTTTCAACAAACCAAAGGCTAGTAAAAGGCCAAATTGATATAAAAATCATGAAACCTAGGCATTGGCCATTCCAAATATATTTGATTGAAGTTGAAACCTAAAACATAAAGATATAATGTTAGTAATTTTAGGCAAGATTAAATTAGAATTATGAACAAATAATCCAACTAAATCAGGTGTTAATGATCTTCAAATTAAAATAACATGCAATCATGCTAATGGTGCTTTGATCAAGTGAATTTCAATTTTAAGGTACAAATTTTCATAATTTGAAATAAGGGTTCCTATAATTTGAAATCAATAAAATAAATAACTTAGCATAAATTTTTTAGAATATGATTTTATTGTGTTAATAAACATGGGTAAGACCTTAGGATAAAAAATTTAAACTAAGTTTTAAACATGATAAAGAGGACCCCATGAATAATAAAAGAGATGACATAAAGTCTTAGGATAAGGTTTTTAACTAAAGTATAAAATATAAAAAGAGTACCTAGTGGTTAGTTAGACCATGTGTAAATAAAAGGGACCAATGGGGTCTCGAGACATAAAGGGACCAAACATAAAAAATTTAGACTGAGGTTTGGTCATGTTAATAAACATGACTAAACCCTAGGATAAAAAATAAACTAAGTCCATGGCATGATTAATCATTCCCACATAAATTGTTCCTATCAAATTTGAATTTGATTCAAAAGAACCTGAGCTAAGGTAATTTTAATGAGGGTTTCAGGATGCTTTCAATTTTAGTTTCAACAAACCAAAGGCTAGTAAAAGGCCAAATTGATATAAAAATCATGAAACCTAGGCATTGGCCATTCCAAATATATTTGATTGAAGTTGAAACCTAAAACATAAAGATATAATGTTAGTAATTTTAGGCAAGATTAAATTAGAATTATGAACAAATAATCCAACTAAATCAGGTGTTAATGATCTTCAAATTAAAATAACATGCAATCATGCTAATGGTGCTTTGATCAAGTGAATTTCAATTTTAAGGTACAAATTTTCATAATTTGGAATAAGGGTTCCTATAATTTGAAATCAATAAAATAAATAACTTAGCATAAATTTTTTAGAATATGATTTTATTGTGTTAATAAACATGGGTAAGACCTTAGGATAAAAAATTTAAACTAAGTTTTAAACATGATAAAGAGGACCCCATGAATAATAAAAGAGATGACATAAAGTCTTAGGATAAGGTTTTTAACTAAAGTATAAAATATAAAAAGAGTACCTAGTGGTTAGTTAGACCATGTGTAAATAAAAGGGACCAATGGGGTCTCGAGACATAAAGGGACCAAACATAAAAAATTTAGACTGAGGTTTGGTCATGTTAATAAACATGACTAAACCCTAGGATAAAAAATAAACTAAGTCCATGGCATGATTAATCATTCCCACATAAATTGTTCCTATCAAATTTGAATTTGATTCAAAAGAACCTGAGCTAAGGTAATTTTAATGAGGGTTTCAGGATGCTTTCAATTTTAGTTTCAACAAACCAAAGGCTAGTAAAAGGCCAAATTGATATAAAAATCATGAAACCTAGGCATTGGCCATTCCAAATATATTTGATTGAAGTTGAAACCTAAAACATAAAGATATAATGTTAGTAATTTTAGGCAAGATTAAATTAGAATTATGAACAAATAATCCAACTAAATCAGGTGTTAATGATCTTCAAATTAAAATAACATGCAATCATGCTAATGGTGCTTTGATCAAGTGAATTTCAATTTTAAGGTACAAATTTTCATAATTTGAAATAAGGGTTCCTATAATTTGAAATCAATAAAATAAATAACTTAGCATAAATTTTTTAGAATATGATTTTATTGTGTTAATAAACATGGGTAAGACCTTAGGATAAAAAATTTAAACTAAGTTTTAAACATGATAAAGAGGACCCCATGAATAATAAAAGAGATGACATAAAGTCTTAGGATAAGGTTTTTAACTAAAGTATAAAATATAAAAAGAGTACCTAGTGGTTAGTTAGACCATGTGTAAATAAAAGGGACCAATGGGGTCTCGAGACATAAAGGGACCAAACATAAAAAATTTAGACTGAGGTTTGGTCATGTTAATAAACATGACTAAACCCTAGGATAAAAAATAAACTAAGTCCATGGCATGATTAATCATTCCCACATAAATTGTTCCTATCAAATTTGAATTTGATTCAAAAGAACCTGAGCTAAGGTAATTTTAATGAGGGTTTCAGGATGCTTTCAATTTTAGTTTCAACAAACCAAAGGCTAGTAAAAGGCCAAATTGATATAAAAATCATGAAACCTAGGCATTGGCCATTCCAAATATATTTGATTGAAGTTGAAACCTAAAACATAAAGATATAATGTTAGTAATTTTAGGCAAGATTAAATTAGAATTATGAACAAATAATCCAACTAAATTAGGTGTTAATGATCTTCAAATTAAAATAACATGCAATCATGCTAATGGTGCTTTGATCAAGTGAATTTCAATTTTAAGGTACAAATTTTCATAATTTGAAATAAGGGTTCCTATAATTTGAAATCAATAAAATAAATAACTTAGCATAAATTTTTTAGAATATGATTTTATTGTGTTAATAAACATGGGTAAGACCTTAGGATAAAAAATTTAAACTAAGTTTTAAACATGATAAAGAGGACCCCATGAATAATAAAAGAGATGACATAAAGTCTTAGGATAAGGTTTTTAACTAAAGTATAAAATATAAAAAGAGTACCTAGTGGTTAGTTAGACCATGTGTAAATAAAAGGGACCAATGGGGTCTCGAGACATAAAGGGACCAAACATAAAAAATTTAGACTGAGGTTTGGTCATGTTAATAAACATGACTAAACCCTAGGATAAAAAATAAACTAAGTCCATGGCATGATTAATCATTCCCACATAAATTGTTCCTATCAAATTTGAATTTGATTCAAAAGAACCTGAGCTAAGGTAATTTTAATGAGGGTTTCAGGATGCTTTCAATTTTAGTTTCAACAAACCAAAGGCTAGTAAAAGGCCAAATTGATATAAAAATCATGAAACCTAGGCATTGGCCATTCCAAATATATTTGATTGAAGTTGAAACCTAAAACATAAAGATATAATGTTAGTAATTTTAGGCAAGATTAAATTAGAATTATGAACAAATAATCCAACTAAATCAGGTGTTAATGATCTTCAAATTAAAATAACATGCAATCATGCTAATGGTGCTTTGATCAAGTGAATTTCAATTTTAAGGTACAAATTTTCATAATTTGAAATAAGGGTTCCTATAATTTGAAATCAATAAAATAAATAACTTAGCATAAATTTTTTAGAATATGATTTTATTGTGTTAATAAACATGGGTAAGACCTTAGGATAAAAAATTTAAACTAAGTTTTAAACATGATAAAGAGGACCCCATGAATAATAAAAGAGATGACATAAAGTCTTAGGATAAGGTTTTTAACTAAAGTATAAAATATAAAAAGAGTACCTAGTGGTTAGTTAGACCATGTGTAAATAAAAGGGACCAATGGGGTCTCGAGACATAAAGGGACCAAACATAAAAAATTTAGACTGAGGTTTGGTCATGTTAATAAACATGACTAAACCCTAGGATAAAAAATAAACTAAGTCCATGGCATGATTAATCATTCCCACATAAATTGTTCCTATCAAATTTGAATTTGATTCAAAAGAACCTGAGCTAAGGTAATTTTAATGAGGGTTTCAGGATGCTTTCAATTTTAGTTTCAACAAACCAAAGGCTAGTAAAAGGCCAAATTGATATAAAAATCATGAAACCTAGGCATTGGCCATTCCAAATATATTTGATTGAAGTTGAAACCTAAAACATAAAGATATAATGTTAGTAATTTTAGGCAAGATTAAATTAGAATTATGAACAAATAATCCAACTAAATCAGGTGTTAATGATCTTCAAATTAAAATAACATGCAATCATGCTAATGGTGCTTTGATCAAGTGAATTTCAATTTTAAGGTACAAATTTTCATAATTTGAAATAAGGGTTCCTATAATTTGAAATCAATAAAATAAATAACTTAGCATAAATTTTTTAGAATATGATTTTATTGTGTTAATAAACATGGGTAAGACCTTAGGATAAAAAATTTAAACTAAGTTTTAAACATGATAAAGAGGACCCCATGAATAATAAAAGAGATGACATAAAGTCTTAGGATAAGGTTTTTAACTAAAGTATAAAATATAAAAAGAGTACCTAGTGGTTAGTTAGACCATGTGTAAATAAAAGGGACCAATGGGGTCTCGAGACATAAAGGGACCAAACATAAAAAATTTAGACTGAGGTTTGGTCATGTTAATAAACATGACTAAACCCTAGGATAAAAAATAAACTAAGTCCATGGCATGATTAATCATTCCCACATAAATTGTTCCTATCAAATTTGAATTTGATTCAAAAGAACCTGAGCTAAGGTAATTTTAATGAGGGTTTCAGGATGCTTTCAATTTTAGTTTCAACAAACCAAAGGCTAGTAAAAGGCCAAATTGATATAAAAATCATGAAACCTAGGCATTGGCCATTCCAAATATATTTGATTGAAGTTGAAACCTAAAACATAAAGATATAATGTTAGTAATTTTAGGCAAGATTAAATTAGAATTATGAACAAATAATCCAACTAAATCAGGTGTTAATGATCTTCAAATTAAAATAACATGCAATCATGCTAATGGTGCTTTGATCAAGTGAATTTCAATTTTAAGGTACAAATTTTCATAATTTGAAATAAGGGTTCCTATAATTTGAAATCAATAAAATAAATAACTTAGCATAAATTTTTTAGAATATGATTTTATTGTGTTAATAAACATGGGTAAGACCTTAGGATAAAAAATTTAAACTAAGTTTTAAACATGATAAAGAGGACCCCATGAATAATAAAAGAGATGACATAAAGTCTTAGGATAAGGTTTTTAACTAAAGTATAAAATATAAAAAGAGTACCTAGTGGTTAGTTAGACCATGTGTAAATAAAAGGGACCAATGGGGTCTCGAGACATAAAGGGACCAAACATAAAAAATTTAGACTGAGGTTTGGTCATGTTAATAAACATGACTAAACCCTAGGATAAAAAATAAACTAAGTCCATGGCATGATTAATCATTCCCACATAAATTGTTCCTATCAAATTTGAATTTGATTCAAAAGAACCTGAGCTAAGGTAATTTTAATGAGGGTTTCAGGATGCTTTCAATTTTAGTTTCAACAAACCAAAGGCTAGTAAAAGGCCAAATTGATATAAAAATCATGAAACCTAGGCATTGGCCATTCCAAATATATTTGATTGAAGTTGAAACCTAAAACATAAAGATATAATGTTAGTAATTTTAGGCAAGATTAAATTAGAATTATGAACAAATAATCCAACTAAATCAGGTGTTAATGATCTTCAAATTAAAATAACATGCAATCATGCTAATGGTGCTTTGATCAAGTGAATTTCAATTTTAAGGTACAAATTTTCATAATTTGAATTAAGGGTCCCTATTTTTCATAAATGGGGGTATGTTGACCTAAGAAAATGAAGACTTCTGGGTGGAAACATAGCAATATGTTAGAATTCAAATACTTTGGTTTAGACTAATAACTAGGCTACTTATTCCATTTGATCAGGTATAATTATTAAGTTCAGTTCATGGTTAGCACAAATCTTGCACATGAAAAATGAAGATCAAATACCAAGACATATCCATGTTGTGTGTGTGATTTGATTCCACTTATTGATTTCTATAGGATTTAGAGAACAACTTCTAGATTCATGACCTTAACCATTAATATTGACTTAAAACATATTTGGATATTCATTAAGAATCATGCTTTAGCTCAGGGAAGGCTTGGGCATTACTCTGGTAATAGCTAGGCATCCATATCCCTAATAAAGATACCTTTATATCTACTCAAGGCCTTGTTTTACTACCAGCCAAGCATCCATATCCCTAGTGGAGATTACCAAAATCACCTCTACCTAGAAATCCTTTTAATTTTTTTGTAATAAATCTCTTTATTTTGTATCTTTTAGATATTTTCACTTTATAACAAAGATTTGGAATTAGATTAACCAAGTTTTGGGATTTGGTAAAAATTTTGATCTTCAGACAATCATCCTTGGTTGTAAACTTTATCCCAGGTAATTAATGTTTTTTACGTGCAAACATGGCTTTGTCCTAATAATTCAATATTTCACCATGTATGTGTAATTCTTATTAGAACCATACTTAGATTAGAACAAGGTTTAGAATATCAAGGAATAATTAAACTATTTATTATTCTTTATTGGTTTTTTTAAACTATAATATTAAGCTCATGTTCCAACAATCCATGATCAACCAATTCTAAGAAAACATATATGCATTATTGTAGAGTTCATTTTGAGCATCTAAATGTATTTTGAGCTAAGGAATATCCAAAAGGACTTATTAAGAGTAAGGATCTAAGTAGTGAAATCAAACACACCAAATAAGAAGCAAAGGAAACAAACAAACAAATATATACACACACTATTACAAATAAGGGACAAAAATGAAATAATAAGAAAGAAACTAATCTAAAGCCTACCTACATTAACTATAACTATTATTATAGTTTACTCCATGAAAACTCTAGGTACATTAGAGAAATAGTTCTTGAGGTATTTTATATTGGTTGGTAATGTGAACTCTGCTCCTTGTAAGTCTTTTAATTTGAAGGTGTTATCTACCAAGGTCTCAATAATCTGATATGGGCTAATCCACAAGGGTGTGAACTTCCCATGTTTTCCTTTTAGTTCTGAGGTCTTATCCCAAAGAATAACTAAATCCCCTTATTTAAACACCTTTATCTTTGAATTCTTATCAAACCACCTCTTGAATTTGGTTTGGTGTCCGTTGAAATTGGCAAAAACTTCTTCTCTTACATCCTCCATCTCTATGATGTCCAACAACCTTAAACTTGTAAATTATTGATCCTCCTCCATGTACTCTTCTATGAACCTATAGGTTGGTATCTTGAGTGTTATGGGAAATATAAGTTCTTGACCATATACCAATAATAATGCTGATGACTTGAGATCTTGTTAGACTCTAGTTTTATCTACCCAAAAGGCATACTTAAGTAGCTTGTGCCATGTTCTTGGTTTAACAGTTGAAAACTTCTTTATGGATTTCATCAAGTTCTTATTTGTTTATTTTGACACTCCATCTCAATGGATACAAAGGTAGATCTATTATCATAGACTAGATATATAGGTGTCATAAACCTTTTTGTATATGTTTTCTTCTAAAAATTTGATCACCTCTTCAGCCCTACACTACTTGGTTTCCACTACTTCATTCTATCTAGTGCAGTAATTAGTAGTAAATAGAACATACTTGTAACCATAAGAGGAATTGGGATTAATGATCCCCATGAAATCTAGTCCCCATTATGTAGAGGGTTTGTCAATCATTACTAGATTTAGTATCATGGCTTCCTTAAGATCTTTAGTGTTGAAGGATTGGCATGAGTGGAATTATCTCACATGCTTGTGAGAATCCTTGAAGATAGTAGGCCAGTGGTAACCAAATATAAGGATATTATGGGTTGTATTCCTTCGAAATGGAATTCCACTTCTTAATTTTTCATAGAAAGTGGTCAATATCTTAGTTGCCTCTTCCTTAGAAACACACCTTAGGCAAATGCCTTCAAATTTATTAATTTACATCACTCCATCATTGATCAAAAAATGAGATACTTTGAGCCTTAAATCTCTCTTTTACTCTTTAATTAACCTTACAAGTCAATAGCCATTGATTAACAAATGAACAATAGAATCATACCAATCATTGGGCTGAAAATTTTGTTGTTTTATCTACATGACATTCAGTTTGGGATTAGTATTAGTGATCAACTGAATTAAACCTTGGCATCTTACTAAAATTATAGTCTTCATCTCTAGATCATATTCTTTGAGAACAAGCATCCACTTACCTCTCCTTTCTCCAAGTTCACATTGACTAAGCATGATATTAGTGGTAGGGTTTGTTACTATTGCATTCACCTTATTTCTAAGGATATAATGCCTAAATTTATTCACTACTTTAACAAGATCACATGCTTGTTTGTCAATAAGATAATAATTCAATTCAGCATTTTTAAAATTAGTACTCATGAAAGTAATAGGATGATCACATCCATCTATCTTCTAAGTTAGGATATCTATAATTATATGGTCAAAAGCAAAAGAGTAAAGATAGATGTCTTTAGTAAAGTTTGGACTTATCAGCATAGGGGTTTGTCCAATTACTTCTGATTAGCAGTAGATTCATAATCAAACAAACTTCTCTTGATTCAAATAAACAAGGAGAGTTACCATATACTTGTATCTTCTAATTTTATTTAATTTTCAACTTGAGGATGTAAACTTGATAGGATGATGTCACTATATGTGCACACTCAATATTCTAATGTGTCCTGTTGATTGGAATCTAAGATGCTAAAAACCATGTAAGAGATGGAATGCTAGAATTAAACACTCATGCAATACTATAACTTAAATTATTAAACTTATTTTTATCTTTTTGAAGCTTCCTTAAAATAATTATATACAAAATTAAAACTCACATGATTCAGATTTAAAATGCACAACATAGATAAACTAAATAGCATGCTTAGTTATTTAATGGGTTGGATTGTTATTGTAAGACTTCCAAAGGGGCCCCTTCCTCATTCCAACTCTAGATTCAATCCTTCATCTTATAAAAATGAAATGGACTCATAAATGGTTGTTCATATTAATCAAAATGCAATAAAGAAACTACAATAATATATGTCTTACAAAATATACTTCTAATATATTTCTCTAATTGATCTCTACCTACCTCTCAACCCTATTGTTACATATATATATACAACAAATGAGATTATTTTATATAAAACAATATACATTCCAAACTAAGAAATATTTGGTTATAGGATAATATAAATTGGCTCCTTCTACTAAGGTCACCATTCATGTGAATCTTGTAATATTGCCTCAGGACAAGCAAAGTTGTTTCAGTCTTCAACTAAATATTTATTATGTTCCATGCGTATTTTTATTATTTCTACAAGTTATTTAAATTAGTAATAAAATTTTGTTTGTCCATGGTTTTGATTATGTAGTGGCTATAGGATGTGTCCACATGATTAGATCCATTTATTGCAAGATGGTCTGTGTTATATACCTATTGATTCAAAACATATTTAAAACACATTATAAAGAAAAAAATACTATAGTAGAAGATAACTATTATATACTTGATTCCAAGAAAAAGTTCTAATTATTTAGAGAGTATGAGAACACAATCCTATTTGTAAGATTATGGTTGTTTGAGGATAAAAAATTATAGGAAGGTAGTTTAGAAGAATGCTAAACAAGAAGGATGAGCATGATAGATGAGGAAAAAATGTGACAATTATGGGGCTCATCACACCCCCCAACTTAAGACCTTACACATCCTCAAGTAATAAACTTGCTCATTTTAAATTCATAAATAGTTCTTGAATCCATAGGCTCCATGACACCACTTGATAGGTGAGCATAAAATCCATGCCATTATTCATAAAGCTACTAGTTTTTAAACTCCTTGGCTTCATCTAATGGAGATTTATCCTACCAATCTAGAAAAAGATACCAAAATAGAGGGGGCTAGAATTTTATGCTCAATAGTTGAGATCCCATTTCACCTGTAAGCAAACTATATCTTGTGAATCTATCAAATGTTGCCTTTAAATTGAAAGGGGAATATGGATCTTTCATTTTTAGCTTAGGAGTGAGCTCATTCCATCTTCTTATGTAGGATTATTTTGATATGGGTCCAATAGAAGTTCTCAACCCCAAGTATAAATCTTGGGCTGCATCATAATTTTTGGAAAACCAAGTCGTGACTTCCTTTCATAACATAATGTTATCCCATTCTATCAATGCAATCTTAAGTGCAACTGACTCTCTTATGATAAACAATTGACTTTCCCTTTCCTTTTTCCTATATTCAGTCATCTCTCATCCTCTCCTATGCTCATTTAAAATATATGATTAAAATTCCTTTAAAAGGACATCTCCAACATATAAGTTAGGATTCCATTCCCTGTCATAACGTACAACATAGTTTTAGATTATGGTAAAAGCAAGTTTTGAAGGGACCCTAAAACCCTTTAACAAAATCAAAAAAGATAAAGCATTAACAACCACCAAGAAAAGTAGTCCTGAAACCTACTGAAGAGCATCATCACAATCAGGTTTTACAGGGACTTGAAACCACAAACATAGTCCAATAAAATTACCCAAGTTTTACAAGGACCTAGAACCTCAAATAAAGTTTAAGACCAAAAACCAAGAAACAGGACCAAAAACAAGAACAAGTTACAATAACTAGCAATAAGGACCTGAACAGGAACAAAACCAACAAAGAAGACCCTAAGCTTCTATTGTAGTTCCATGATCATCTTGACAGCCTCCTTCCCAATCGTAGTAGTATCCTAGATGGAATTAGTAGCCGAAGTAGCAGTAGCTTACAAGGCTTTCTTCCTCAAACTCTACCTTGTCCTATTACTTGGACCATCTGAGGATATTATTTCTTCATTTTCTCTTTTACCAAGGCTAGTTACAATAGCATAAATGTTTGATGTTACCTACTCCATCTTTGTTCCACTTTCCATAATATAGAAGTCACACAATTATGCTTGTTCTTTTTGTGAGCTTTCTTTATATAATTGAAAGAAGGAGAGAGGAGTGATTACTTCAGAATACAGGTCATATTAAACTCTCATAAACTTAAACTTATGCCATTTTTCCTTAAGATAAATTGAATATACCCTTGAAAATAGCCTACAATCAATGATCTCTTGAGTAAGACTAGCTATATCTTCAACTTTATACTATAATTTGGAGATCCTTTCTTATTTCAACCTGACCTCTTCTTTCAATTTCTTGTTCTCCTTTGTTAATGCCCTAAAAATTTCATACTGACTATTTATCCATCTCATCAATTTAGAAGAAACCATAGATGAAGAATTATACCTAACAACTTGGGTAGTTGTAGGTTTTTTCTTGTTGATTTTTTTCTATGGAAGGTTGTGAAATAATGGTTGTAGGATCACTTTATATAGAAGGTTGTACCTAAAAATGTATTTTAACAAGCACATCTAGTCCTCCTCCTAACTAATCCTATAGTTTCTTCCTTAATCATTCTATTTCCTATAGGGATTTCTCTAAAGTAGGAAATGACACTTGTATGGTGGGTTAATCCATTTGTTATACCTCTATCTACATTGGTTCTTCTCTCAATTCTTCAAGACTATGTTGTATTTTCTCTATCTAATTATTGCCTTCTTGAGAACATTCTTCCTTGTTAGTCTCTAGGTTATCAAGACTAAATGTCTCTAATGATTCATGACTATTGGTAGTTTGTTTGTCTCTAGAATCCTCATTAATTTCTATAATATAGTAAGGTTTAGTTCATGGTTTACCTTTCATCTTTACTCTTAATTTGTGGGATATATGAGGAGTAGATGTGACCATAGCCTTTTTAAGGGAAGATAAAAGTTATTCTTTAGATTCTTCAAAGTCAGATTGGAGAATGAGTTTCCTCTTCCATCTTCTAGATTCTTTGCTTATGGGATCCCCTTCTACAAGATTTGTCCTTATTGCAGGTTATTTTGTGGCTAAAAAAAGATCTTCTTTTGTAGGTTCTTGTGGATCTATAGGAAGTTCTTTTTCTATAGGTTCTTTTAGAGATATAAAAAGGTCTTCTTCTATTGGTTATTATGGTGTTGCAAGAGGGCTTTCTTATGTAGGGATTTGTGGTACTACAAGAAAGCTTTCTTCTATCTCCATCTATTCTTTTACTTCCATTTCCTCTTTTACCTCTATCTCTTCTTCTTCATTTCCCTCACTATTAATTTTTGCATTTCTAAGTATTTGGAGAAAATCTTCTCAAGTTATATTGGGCCTAATCCTCTATAAGTAGTCTTAAACAATTAACTGAATTACATAATGATGAGAGAAAACTTTGGGATTACCTATTTGAACTGGCTCTACCATTTTTGTGATCATGTTAAGAAAGAAGTTGGGGAAATCTATCTAAATACCATGCAGTAAATGATTCTTGAATTTGAAGTGAATACCATGTAGCATGAAATATCTCCCTTCATAGGTGAAATATCTAAAAATGAACACAATAGCTCTAGCCCATCTTCCTAGTAATGATAACCATGTAGTGCCTTATTTTTAAGTCTCCAATATTTCATATTTTCTAATGAATTTTTTCCTCTCTACCTCAACATCAAACTTCTCCTACCATAATTTCCCTTGTTCATGGAAATCTAGTTACTCTACTTATGATGATTTCAATTATCTTTATTTTCATTCCTCTCATTATTTCTAGGTCATTATACAATGAGCCAGTGAATTATTCTATAATTTCTTGATCAAAAGCATGTATCCTCTCAACATATTAGGCCCATCTTACATTCTGAAATAGGACTAGGATATCTGAGTTATTGGTCAGAGGAGATATATCAAGTGGCTCATATTTAAACAAGTCCCCTCCCATATTATAGAATGTAAATTTAGTTGCATGGTTTATGATCTTAAAGTAAAGGTTATGTATATTTGGATGGAATGTTTGTGATTTATTTTTGGAGTGAGATAATCTATTTGAATTATGGGAAATCCCTCCAACTTAAATGATCACTTGTCCTCAAATGATGTATTTGACATGAACGAATTACTTGTGGAAATGATAAGGGGTGGTAGCAACAATGCTTCAATGGTCATATCAATCGGTGAAAGAGAAGATATCTTGAGATGGTGTGATAAAGAGAATATATGGTGGAATTTTAATAACATTAAGACCCATCATCTTAGTAATAATTAATTATTATGACATGAAATAAATATAAAATAATTACTGTAATACTTATAGGAATACCTTTCATTAATTCATGAATGATGACTTGAAGTGGAAAATGTGAGGTGTATTGGCATGTGTTGGCTTTTGATTGGAAGTAAAAACACTTTGTGAGAAATTCAATGTATGATGGAATGATAAGAACTCATCTAATAGTGATAAATGTTTCCCATGTCAATAAGAAGTGTCTTGCAGCAATAATAAATATCCTAGAGTAGAAATAATTTCATCCTATAGTAAAGAGGAAATTGTTTTTTTCTCCAAAAGAATGAATCTACAACCAAAAACATATGAAAATAAAAAATTTATTGTTGTATTTTTTTATTTTTTATAACAAATGTTGATAAGCCAGTGACCTAGTTTTTTGATACAACATCCATCAACAATGTTTGAAGGTTTTCATTACTGAATTTTATATTTATTTTTAATTTTATGGTACCAAATCAACTAGAATTTTCTATTTTATTAGTTGTAGGAATATTTATTGCACTTAGAAATTATTAAATAAGGGTTGAAAAAATATCATTCAAATGGAGGAATAGGTTGAGTTGCTCCATGAAGAAGAGACAGATGTTGTTCTTCAAGAAGTTGTCAAGTGAGAATTTCTTTGAAAAATGCTTTCTTGTATAGCTTGAGTATGTGGCCATTAATAAGAAGTCAAAACTAAACAGAGTCAATGGTCATAAGCTTTATAGATCCATTGTCAAAAACTTGCTTGATCTCATAAGGCCCAATCCATCTGGACTAAATCTTTCCTTTATGATCCTTGTATTTAGAGTCAAAAAGAAGTACCTAGTCACCAGGATAAAAATGATTGATGTTCCTGTCATACCAACCCATGCATTATCTTTACACTACTTCAGTGTGATAAAGTACTTCCTTTCTAAGTTCATCAAGTGAATTTAGTTTCATGATCTTATCTTGTTGAGCTTGGAAAAGATTCAAATCCAAATCAAGTGTTATTTTTAATGTTTTATACTCAAACTCAATGGGTAGAATAGAGTTTTTATCATAAACTAGTCCATATGGGGTAAAACTAGTTATGGTTTTCTAGGTGATTCTGTAAGCCCAAAGTGCTTCTAAAAGATGAGTTGACCAATATTTTATATGCAAGATGATAGTCTTAGTGAGTATATTTTATAATTATATATTTGTAACTTCCACCTATCCATTTGACTAAGGATGGTAAGGGGTAAATTTTTTATGTCTGATTTCATATTCTTTTACCAAGGTAGCTATGAGGTCTAATGTGAACTATGGTCCTTGGTCTATGACTATTTCTCTTGGTACTCTATAGTGGGTCAAGATTTCTTCATATAAGAACTTAGCTAATTTATCATCTCAAACATGGTTTAAATCCTTGACCTCAACCCATTTTGTGACATAATTATTTCACACCAATATATAGTCTTTATTATTGGATTTAGGATCAATGGAACCTATAAAATCTAGTCCCCATTTGTCAAAAGGTTACAAAACTAGTTGTGGCTTTAATGACATTTCATTAGAGAAAGTGGTTTTCCCCATATGCTACTATTGATCACATATATAGAGGTATACATCATGGAATCCTTATATAAAGAAGATTAATAATATTTGGTAGTAAATAATTTCATAGTAGTCTATTTAGCAACAAAGTGACCCCCAAAGGGTTCATCATGACAAGCTCTAAAAATGTCATAAGCTTCATCTTCTCAAATAAATCTTCTCATAACTGAATCTAGACCAATGATAAAGAGATATCATATAATCTAAGAATAATGTTTGCTATTTTGGATCAGATGTTATTTTTCCCTTGGTGATAAATGTTGTGGTAGTGATCTTGTAGTAAGATAGTTAGCAATGCCTGTGAACTAAGGAGATTGAATAGTTACTACAAAAAAATACTCATCAGGAAAGGAATCATTAATAATAGGATTGTACTCATCATTTTCTAGTCATGATAGAAAATGTTCTACTACATTATCCTTACCAAGTTTATCCATAATGGTAAAATCAAATTTATATAGAAAAATCAGCCATCTAATTATCCTACTTGTTATAGTAGGTTTATTCATTAAATACCTAATTATTGCATGGTCTTTGTGGATGAATACTTGGTAACCTATAATGTAGTGTCAAAATTTGTTGATGGCATAGACAAATGAAATAAATTCATTCTTTATTATAATATAGTTGAGTTCATCCCATTGAAAATTCTAGCTAATAAAATAGATTGCATAACTCAAAGATTCATCTTTTTGGCTAAAGATAACTCCTAAACTGGTGTTAGATACATCTATGTGGATATGAAAAGGCTTCTTCCAATCAGACCCTCTCATAATAGGATTTGTTATAATAAGTTCATTAAGTTATTGAAAGGAAGTTTAACAATCATTAGTTCAAGTGAATTTTGCATCCTTAGTAAATAATCCAAACAATGGGGTGGCAATTTTACTATAGTCCTTGATGAATCATCTATAATAACCACCATGTCCTAAAAATCTTCTAATATCTTTCTACTTCTTTGGTGTGGTTATATCCTTAATGATACTTATCTTTGCTAGGTCAACTTGAATTCTAGTAAGGGAGATGTGATGACCTAACATAATCCCTTCCATTATAATAATATAACACTTTTCATTATTCAAAAATAATTGGTGGTCTTGGTAGCATTGAATAACTTTCTCCATGTTGGTAAGATTTTATTAAAATATCTTCCCATAGACAACGAAATCATCCATGTATATTTCAACACAGTCATGGGAAAGATCAAAAAATATGCTTAAAATAGCTCTTTAAAAAGTAGTTGGGGCATTGCAAAGACCAAATGATAAGATGGTATAGGCATAGGTTCCTTAATGGAAAGTAAAAGTGGTTTTGTCTATCTTATGGAGATATTTATATCAGATTATAGCCACTATATACATCTAGGAAGGAAAAATATTTTTTCCCTACTAATGTATCCAACACTTGATCAATAAATAGAAGGAGAAAGTGATCCTTCCTAGTAGTAGCATTCAAATCTCGGTAGTCAACACAAATACACTATTTGATCCCTTTATTAGGTACAATAACTAGGGGAGAGACCCATTGGATATCTAAAATAGGATAAACAATTTCTACATTTAAGAGTTTTTATAACTTAGTTTTGATAATGTCTTTAACTACAAGATTCATTCATCATTAGGGTTGATGAATAGGTTTGCATTCTTATTTAATGGAAATATGATGCATGCATAAATCTATGGGTATTATTCTCATGTCATGGTAGTCCCAAGTAAATATTATTATGTGTTTTCTCAGCATTGTAAGTAACTAGATTTCTTGCTAGGCTATTAAGGAGGTGTTGATGTTGAGAGGTTTATTTGGTGGAATGCCACTTGTTTTGTTAAAGAGGGCATGGTTTCTATGTTGGAAATTAAAGGATCATAGTTACATTGATGGGGAAGCAACTGATGGAATATCCAAATGTCCCTTATATTTTTAACAAGATCATTTTTAGGAAAATATTTTGAAGGGTGAATGGTGTACATTCTAACATGTTTATGGCTATAGGATCTTGTCAATAGGTGTTTTGCAAGATACCAGTAAGGACAGTGTCTTCTTCTTGTGCCTACAAAGTTAGAATCTAATCAAATATGTAGAGAGTTTTCAAGGAGATAGCTTGCTAAAAGTCATCAATTGAAGGCATTGGGCTATCATTCTTTGAAGGTTTGGCTGCAAGATAAAGAACTAGTTTCTTGCTATCATTTCTATTAGAAATTAACATTTTTCCTAACCTACAACTAATAAAAGCATCAGCAGTGGCTAACCATGGATGGCCAAGGATGAGAGGATAACCTCCTAAGTTAGTTTTTGGATATAGGACAATAAAGTTTTATAGATATTGCTAGGAGTCCACATTGATAACCAAGTCTTCAATAATCCCCTTAGGATTAATAGTTGATCTATCAACCATCTAGAGGATAGCGGGTGTTGGATGGAGAGTTGTTAGTTTTAGTTACTACATGGTCATCATGTTGATGGTGACACCCAAGTAAATTAAATTATTGGAGATGGGTTGGCCATGGATTCTAACATTAACTATAGGACCTCTAGGATCAGAATATTTTAGGGGAACTATGTTTCCAAAGATAATATCTAGTAGTTGGCTAATAACTTGGATTGTTTTAGGATCCTTCTTCTTTTTTCCCAATTTTTTTAAACATATCTCTCTAACAACATTATTATAGATAGGAACATATTTTATTTCTTGAAAGAGTGGGATTTGTATGCACACATTCTTGAGTTGTCCTAAGATATTGAATTTGGGCTCTAATTCAGGATGTGATATGTTTAATCTCTCCAAAAAAGAAAGATTATTAGATTTGTGTTGGCTTGATTGATATCCAAGGTGTATGTTGGATATCACATTATTTTAGTGGATTGTGTTGGTTGAATCAACTTATTGGCAGGGTTGGGGATGGGTTGGGTGGGTAATTGAGTGGGTCTAGTAGGTTGATAAATTTTGGGAATTAAGGCTTGCTATTGTGGTTGTTTTATTTTTTGAGGAAATCCTTGATTACTTCTCCATTACTATTGCCATGGATTAGAGGGAAAGGTTATTTACTAGTTTTGGAATTGTACAGGTTAAGGTTATTGTCCATTCTATTTCATTCATAATTAATTATAGGATAGCTTCTAATTTTTTTGGCGCTAGTTTTGGTTGGGAATATTCATCCAAGAACCATATTAAGGATTATTTGAGAATTAAGAATTTTCAAACATAGAGTCTAATTTCATACCTAATATTTGCACCCATAGTTAGCATTAGGCCACATAAAATACTTGATTCTCATCTCCTCTTATGGAATGTAGCTCCATTATTTCAATATTATATTTATTTATGTTAACTATTCAAGCGTTCATAGAATGGCATGTGCATTTTGCCCTTTTTTTGCATTCAGGGCAATAGGAACCTATGGCTTTTTTAGTTTTTTATTATTTCCTCTATGTATGTAATGTATCAAGTTGAGTAGCTAGGTGATTAATAATTTCCTCATTCATGTCTTGTAGTATGTTGTTAAATTCACCTTTAGATAGTCCTACTGCAGATGTTGTAGGAAGGATTATGCTCCTACTTTTAGTCATGGTTAATCTAGAGTAGTTTGTACATAGGACAATTAATTCATTAAAGGAAAGTGTAGAAACATCACCACTAGACATTAAATCTAGTGTCTCCAAACAATCATCTCTAATTCCTTTCAAGAATATTAGCTTGAAATATTCTTTCTCCATTATAGTATATTTAAACTTTTGTAAGCTGAACATAAATCTTTCCATATATTCTTCTAATGACTCATCATCACCTTGTGTCATTCTAAATATGTCATCTCTCTTATAGTTTATTCCTCTATAATAGCCTTGGTATTTCATTAGAAACCTCTCCATTTCTTCCCAAGTAGAAATGGCATCTTTTTCAAGTCCCATGAACCATCTAAGTGATGTATCTTTGAGTGCTGCTAGAAATAGCTTGACTTTTTGAGCATCTTGATTATAATCATAGTTGTGGCATAAAATTTCAAACTCAAAAATAAATGTCTCTGGATCCTCATATGTTTTTCCCCTAGAAGTAGGGAGGTCATAGTGAGGAATATTCTCCATGGGTGCATTTATCTCAAGAGTAAGGATAGAAAATTCAAAGGTAGCAGACTCATTGGTATCATTTTATCCTAGGCATCCTCCATGAATAATCTTTGTGTTGGTCAACCAAAAGTTATTACCACCCATTTCTCAAAATTCTTATTAATTCTTCTATTTCTTAGGGTGTAGAAGATGGAGACTTTATCTTTTTTCTTAGGAATATATGGATTTTTATATAATGGGGATAGTGTATAGGTTTTATAAGATTTATCTTGTGTCTCAGGAAAGATTCATTCTAAATTGGAAGATTCTATTGGCTTGGTACTCCTTCTAGGATCAAGAATAACCTTTAATGCCTCCTTAGCAAGAAATTTGGGTGATGAGGGGAGGTGAACTTTAGATTCCTGAGTATGAGGTGATAGGGTGGGAATTATCAAGGGTGGTACATGTGGGTCTATTCTAAGGGTGTGAACCTCTTCAAGTTCTCCAAATTGTGCTACCAATCTAGCCAAAAATTCCTCCTTTTCTACCTCTTTTATTAACAACTATGAGTGATCCTCAAGAATTTACACATGCTCCTTAGCTACTGCAGGATGAATTTTTTATCTTAAAATAATATTTGATGACTCAAGAAAAACTTTTCCTATATAATTCCCTTTGCTTTGCATGTATGTCAACCACTTTTTTTCTTTTTCTTTAAATTTTTGCCCACCTTGCCTCACAAGGTTAGTAATATGGGGGTTTATGAAAATTTCCACTATTCTACTTACAAAAAGATAAACTTAAACTATAAAAATATATAATATTTAATTTAAAGAATAATAAACTCTAGAAATTAAAAAAATAATGAACATCTAGAAATAACTAATATCAATATTGAAGATTATAAGTGTGTGACACCCTTCCTCGGCAATGGCACCAAAAATTACTAGAAATAGATTCACAATCAAATATACTTCTCTTGATTTGAATTAAAAAGGAGAGTTACCATAGACTTGTATTTTATACTTTCATTTAAATATCAAATTGAGGATGTAAACTTGATAGGATGATGTCACTATATGTGCACACTCAATTTTCTAATTTGACCTTCTGTTGATTGTAATCTAAGATGCTAAAAACCATAAAAGAGATGGAATGCTAGAATTGAGCACTCATACAATACTATAAATTAATTAATTAAACTTATTTTATCTTTGGAAGTTTCCTTAAAATAATTCTATGTAAAACTAAAAATCATATAATTTAGAAATAAAATGCGCAACACATAAATAAACTAAATAACATGCTTAGCTATTTAATGGGTTGGATTGTTGATACAAGACTTCCAAAAGGGTCCCTTCCTCCTTTCAAATCCAACTTCAATACTTCCTCTTACAACAATTAAATAGACTCATAAATGATTTTTCATATTAATCAAAATGTAGTAAATAATTATTGTAAGAAAATTACAATAACAATTGTCTTACAAAATATACTTATGATATATTTATCTAATTGATCTCTACCTACCTCTAAACCCTATAGTTACATATATATATATATATATATATATATATATATATATATATATATATATATATATATAGGGAAGATATTTTATACAAAATAATATACATTCCAAACTAAGAAACATTTGGGTATAGGATAACAAAAATTGGTTCCTTCTATATGAAGTTCAAAATAATATACTTCTACTAAGGTAACCATTCATGTGAATCTTGTAATACTACCTTAGGATAAACAAAGTTTTTTCAGTCTTCAACCACATCTTTATTATGCTCCATGGAGGTTGTTATCATTTCTATGAGTTGGTGAATTAAGAATAAAATTTTATTTTTCCATGACTTTGGTTATGTAGTGGCTATAGGATGTGTTCATGTGATGAGATCCCTTTGCTATAGGATGGTTTGTGTTATAAACCTTTTGATTTAAAACATATTTAAAACACATTATAGATAAAATCATCCTATATTAGAGGATAACTATTACATACTTGATTCCAAAACAAAGTTCTAACTATTCAAAGATTATGAGAACATAATGTTATTTACAAGATTATAGTTGTTTGAGGATAAAAAATTATTGGAAAGTAGTTTAGAAGCATGATAAATAAGAAGGATCAGCATGATAGATGAGGATAAAAACATGAAATTTCTAGGGCTCATGAGCTTCTTTGATTTCTTGAACCAATACTGGGCCTTATAGGTCTCTTCATTCCAAGTGATATTAGCATCTTTTTTCAACATGTCATTTAAAGGTCTCATTATTTCTACAAAACTACAAATAAATTTCCTCACGAAGTTAATTTTACCAAAGAAAGACTTTAGTTCCTTCCTATTATTAGGGGTTTCTATCTTTGATATTACATTTAATATATTTGGATCTATACAGATCCCCTTATTAGTTATAACATTTCCAAATAATTTTCCTTTAGTTACACAAAAAATGCTCTTCCTTGGGTTGAGAGAAATTTCATACCTTCTAAAACTTTCAAATACTTGTTGCAAGTGCATGATGTGATCTTCCCTATTCTTTGAAAGATAGTCAATTCATCCATGTAAATAATAATTCACTTACCTATGAGGCCTTGGAATGCATGATACATTGCTCTTTGAAAGGTTTCACCTCTATTTATCAATCCAAAGGGCATTCTTTTATAGGCAAAAGTGCCCCACTTAGTAGTAAATGCATTTCGAAGGCTTCATTCTATCTTCTTTCTTCACTAGCACCTAGTTATACCCTAAAAATCCATCAAGAAAAGACATCATAGTATAACTAGAAACAATTTGGATTACTTGGTCAAGAGAAGGTGGGGGGGGGGGGGGGGGGGGGGGGGAAAGTGTGGGGGGCGGTAATTATCCTTTTTAGACACTCTATTCAGATTTCTAAAATCAATGCACAATCTGATTTCACCATTTTTATTCCTAACTGGTACTAAGTTATCTACCCAAGTGGAGCATCTAATGGGAAACACTATCTTAGCATCTAATAAGTTATTGACCTCTTTGTATATCATTAGTTCTAAGATAGGATTGACTAGTCTTTGTGTTTTCCTAAATGTCTTTTAGGATTTTTTAGAGGTATGGTGTGGGTTATGACCCTAGGATTAAAGATTTTTAAGTCATCATAGGACCATGATATTACATACTTATACATGGTCAACAAATCTTTGGCCTTCTTAGTTTCATTGCTTGTGTAGGCTATACCAATGTTCACTAGCTGAGGTTGACCTTGGGAACCTAAGTCCATTATATTGTAGTCCTTCCCATCTACTTTGGAAATATTGATAGTCTCATCTAGTTTATCTAAATAAAACACTCTCTCTAAGTTTATCATCCCTTTGGAGATATTATTGTCACTCAACTAAATGACCTTGTCTTCAAGATTGCCTTCAACTTTATCATCACCAAGGGTATTTTCACTAGCTTCATCAATAATGTGAGCCTTAAATACTCCTGAGCTAGTCATAAAGTCTATGATTTATTGATCATCACTAAATACTTGTAAATGTTTAACATTATCTAGAATTGAAGGATATGGGACTAATTCAATGGTAAGGCTTTACAACTTGAAATCTTGATTGGGCATAAGGTTGGTTGCAGCTGAAGCAAGTTCATCAACCTTGTTTTACTCCCTAGGTATTGATAGAATGTTGAAATCATAAAAACATTCAATTGATTCCCACACTCTAAATTTATATTTCTTAAGATAAGACAAATTACATTGATATTTACTCTTGATCTGATTAACTACTAGTTCAAAATCACCAAAAACTAATAATTCCTTGACCTTGTGTTTGATTGTAAAATATAATCTAAGAATAAGTACTTCATACTCTATGATATTTTTAGTGCATGGGAATTAGAGTTTGTAAGAGACATTATATTGTTTCCCCATAGGATTCATTAATACCACTCCTACTCTAAAACTTGATTTGTATCTAGCACCATCAAAATATAGCTTTCATAATCTAGGTATAACATGAGAATTTTTGGACTTACATGCCTTTATGGTGTCAAGAGTGTAAACACATAGATCTGAGTTAACCATGTTCACCCTTTCATTGGTTTCATTTTACTCAGTGATCATATTCTTTATTTTAGGTTCCCTTTAAATCTTGATCTGATTTGGAACTCCTTTCCAAGGTAACTATTATCTCCAAATCTTACACCCTATAAGAGAGTGTTCAATTCTTTTCCTAATTTGGGAAATGTTGGAACATTTCTAGGCATGTGGGTATGATTATAGAGGAAATAAACCTATATATTTAAAGGAATAGCTCTCTGAATGTATCTTTCCAAAACAACCTCTATCTAAACTAGTTTGATTTAAAGGAAAAGAGTTAGAAATTACATAAAAGGAAACCCAATCTAAGATTTGTGATGTACCAATATTATCTTCCATGGTAATATCATATTCTAATACATAATACAACAAAATGCATCAACCATTTTCAATCTCTAAGGGGTTCTAACACAAGTATTTCAATATAGAGGTGAGATGTATAAAATGGCATAAGGTAAATGAACTAAAAGGCAAATTTCACATTCCAAGAATAGCTATACATTTACATCAATTCAACATACTTTAAAACACTCGATATAACCTGTTAGACTAAGAAATTTTGCTTAGGCATGAAGGATAAAGGGTAGAAGGATGGAAAATCATCACTTATTGTCATTATACATCACTTACACACTCAGATAATTATTTAGAATTGGAAAGAAAAGACTTGTACTAATGCTTAAATGCACAATATAACATCAATCGAGTAGTGCTTTACCATACACTATGTGGTTGTTTTTTACACTAGCCCAAGGGCTATATTTATAATGAAAAGGAAAAGAGAAGAGGAGGCCTTCAGCACCAAAAAGAGGAATCAATCTATTATAAGTCTCCATCTTTAGTTGTAATCATCTTTACAAATGATGCTCATTTAATATATTTGATTGATCCATGTCAACTCAAGTGGTTACATAGCCTACTCTCTCAAAGATGCTTCCCCAATAGTTACACCAGTAGAAGATATTTTGAAATGGCATCAATGTGGTTATGACAAATGATTCCACTATTATGGATTTGTCTTGATACTAATAGCTTCTCATTGGCTCACTGAGGTATGAAATGGTGTGGGGAAGAGTCCTTTTCATTTTTTTGGCCTTGGAGAGTCATCACTTGGAGTTTACATGCATTCTTTCATGGCATTTATCAAAATTTTGGTTCCATGTGTATATCTACAAACATCCCTTAAAATTTCACCCTAGATTGACCTTAGTCAAATGTTATAATCCTACAAATCCCCTCAATTAATTGTTCCTTTGATTGGCCATCAAAAAATGACTTAGATCTTGATCTGATCAATGGTGAGATGAACCCTCTGATCTACTTTGGTGGATGAAGAACGTGATCTATTGGATCTTTGAGTGTTTGAGCGAGGACCATCTATCTACTTGGGACCAAATATTTAAATGCCAATGGCTATCTCATCACCTTGAAGTTGACATCCATATAACTATTATAATACTAGGAGCATTCCTTCAAGGCATTTTCTTAGATAATTTTCCTATGGAGCCTTTTATTTTTGCCCTTTGGAAAGCTTGAACATGCCCTTTGGCAATCTTGAAATGTCCCTTCATAAGGGAAAGACCCTTCAGACTTTTTGAACTACACACTTTCCTAAGAAAAGACCCTTAAAACTTTTTGAGAGTGTCCCTTTAGACTTTTTGAAAGTGTCCCTTAGTAAGAGAAAGACCCTTCAGAAAAATTGAAAATGTCCCTTCAAAAATATTACAAAAGACACTTCCATGAGAAAAAACCCTTAAAAAATATTGTTTTGGACAAAATGTCTGAAACAATTCCTTTAAAAAAGTTGAAAGAGCCAATTCCTTTGGAAAAGTTGAAAGAGCCAATTCTTTCAAAAAAGTTGCAAAGGACCAATTCTCGAGAAAAGTTGAAAGAGCCAATTCCTTTGAAAAAGTTGAAAGAGACAATTCCTTTAGAAAAGTTTCAAAGGACCAATAACCGAGAAAAGTTTAAAGAGTCGATTCCTTCAAAATAGTTAAAAAGAGCCAATTCCTTTGGAAAATTTACAAAGGACCAATTCCTAAAAAAAGACCCTTCAGAAATATAGAAAATATACCCTTCGAACTTTATGTAAAGGACACGTCCATGAGAAAAATACCCATTGGAATTTTTGAAAGTGACCCTTGGGAAAGATTGAAATGGACCAATTCCATTGGACTTTTTATTTCAGACAAAAAGTTTGAAATAATTCCTTTGAGACTTGAACAAAAAACTCAAAGCAAAACCTTGCCAAAAGAAATAACACTTGTGCAAAAAGACTAAAATAACACTTGCAAATAGATCAAACAAAGGATTTAAAAGGAAATAACACTTGACACTTTGTTTTAGGGATAAAAAAAATAAGAATACTACACTTAGCCAAAATGAAAGATGCAAAACTTGGGTGTGAAAATTGGCTAACATTATGTGTGATTCTTAGGGGTGGCATGCATGTTATACCTAAGACTAGTTTCCTAAATCCTTCCATTGGGCATGGAGTCATGCATATAGGCACATAAAAAAAATGACATGAATAGACCCTTGGCTCAAAAAAAAAAACATAAGATAGTTGATCACATGGACAAAGGCAAAGACACACACCAAACAAAAGGAAGGAAACACATTTGTGCTACAAAATACTTAGGGAACACAACAGGAAACCAAAATAAAACTAGACAAAACACACACATCTAAGCTACTATTTATAAAACATGTCTTTTAAGGACTAAAATCATAACTTTATATGTATCCCATTCATAGGGATAGGCAATTCTTCTCAATTCATCTTGGTCGGCTAAAAGGAGTTGTTTTGCTTACACTTGCTAATGATGTAAGGGCCACTCCACAAAGTGTCAAACTTTGTATGTCTACCTGATTTTGCTATATCCTCATCTCATTTTAGGACCAAGTCACCTTCCTTGAACACTCTTACACTTGTTATTTTTTTAGAGGACTTCTTCATGAGTACTTGGTGGTGCTCCATGGCCTTGTGTGCATTATCTCTTACTTCTTACAACTACATTAGTTATATCAATCTAACTTCCATTAGAGTATTTTCAAGTAGTTCTAGCTACTATGCAAATTATAGAGTAGGGATTTATTAATATATCAACAACCTAACCTCTCTCCCATAAACAAGCACAAAGGGAGAATTTTTAATTGATCTTTTAGGATTAATCATGTAGCCCATAAGGATGTCTTCAACTTGTTGTGCCATGCTCTTTGATTATTCTCCAATGTCCTCTTGATGATCTTGATGAGAGTCTTGTTAGTAGATTTAGATAATCCATTACCTTGATGGTAATAGTTGGATGAGGTACTTAAGTAAACTCCATTCCTGTTTGCCCAATCAAAAGTTTTAGCACTTATGAAAATAAGTGAATAATAAAAAATGATAACATGGGGAACTCCAAACCTTGTTATAATGTTCTCATAAAACTCCAAAATAGCATTTTCGCTTGCTTCCTTCAATGGAATAGCCTCTACCCACCTTATGAAGTAGTTAGTAGTAGTCAATATCCATTTATGTCCAGCACTTGATGGGGGGTTGATCACAACAATGAAATAAAGGCCCCATTACATGAAAGGCTAGTCTACTTAGATAGGTTTCAATGGAAGGGCTGCAAGTTTCTATTTTCCTACAAATAAGGTACATTGAGGACACATCTTAGCCCAATGGTAATAGTCCTTAAAAAGACTAGGCCAATAGTAACTATCCCTCATTATCTTTGTAGCTATCATCCTCAGAGAGAAATGACCTCCATCTACACCATTGTGAAACTTTTCTACTAGCATATCAAATTGATCAGTGTTAACACACCTCAATAGCATACCATTCACATCTTTCCTAAAGAGAACACCATCTACAAGATAGTATGGAATGGTATGCAATCTAAAATATCTCTTTTGAGACTTATTCAAGCCATTAGGACACCCACCATTTTGAAGAAAAATAATGATGTCTTGTGTCCAACTTTGAACTTGTATTGGATCAGATGGTTGGGGGAAAACTTGGTTGATCAAGACTTCCTCTTTTGGATCTTTAAAATATGAAGCTAATTTCTCAAATAACCCTTTTCCTCTTACCAAGTTCATCACCTTAATATCCACATCATACTCCATTACTTTGGTAATCCACCCAACTCACTTTTCATCAAGGTCTTTGCTTAAGAGAAACTCCTTGGTGCTAGGATGAGAAACCGTGACATGTATCTTGTTGTTTGAAACTATGTGTATAAATTTTTTCTATCTTGTTATCACTATTAGATCTTACTTCTCAAAAAATATATACTTAACCTCATAATCTTCTAATCCTTGGTTGAAGAATACAATTCACTACTCTACCTCTTCATCATTCTTTTACATAAGCATATCTGAGATTGTATCAAGGTTAGTAAAGGTATAGAGTATGAAATCTTTGGTAAAGTTTGGGTTCAAGAGAGTAGGATATTTTTCAATTTCTTTCTTGATTGCCTCAAAACTACTCTTACCTTCCTTTGTCCAAGCAAAATATTGGTTCTTATTAAGCATGGATGTGATAGGCTTTACCATAATTGTAAATCCTCAAATAAACCTTCTTATAAAGTTTATTTTCCCCAAGAAGCTTTGAATTCCTTTCTTGTGTTGAGGTAAAGACAGGCCTAGAATAGCCTCAATCCTCTCAGGGTCAATAGACAAGCCTTCTTTTGTAATAATATGACCTGATAACTCACCTTCATGAAAAATGAAGATGTACTTTTTTGGATTAAGGGTATTACATACTCTCTACATTTCTCAAAAACCTACCTTAGATGTTCCATATGATTAGTATCATCTTTTGAAAAAATAGTTATATCATCAAGGTACACAAGTAGAAGCTTATTGATCAAACCTTTAAAATCCATGTCCATTTCCCTGTGAAATGTAGCTCTAGCATTAGATAAACCAAAATACATCTTCCTATAGGCAAAGGTCCTCCATTTTGTAGTGAAGGATATCTTGGACTGATCCTCTTCATTCACCAGTATTTGATTATAACTTGAATAACCATCAAGAAGTGAGAAGCATTGAGAACTTGAAATAACTTACATAATTTGTTCCATGGAATGTAGTGGATAATGATCCTTGAGAGACACTCTATTAGGGTCTCAAAAATATAAAAAAAGTCTAATCTCTCCATTCTTATTTTAGACATGTATAAGATTAGCCACCCAAGTTAAGTGTTTGATAGGAAAGATAATCATAGACTCAATCAACTTGGTCAACTCTTTCTTCATGAGTTCTTCTATCTTGGGATTGATAGGCCTTTATTTTTTCCTGATTGGTTTAGCTACAAGTTATAAATCAATGGTGTGATGAGATAGACTTGGATCAAACCCTTTAACATATTTATATTCCCAAGCAAATATGTCATGGAACTCTTTGCATAATTCAATAAAGGCCTGCCTCTCAGACAAAGAACTTATCTTACCAATTTTTAGAAGTTTGTCCTTGTAAATCATGACTCTCTCATAGTTTTCTTCTTTTTTTGACATGCTCACTCTTTCTTTCTTATTTTTATCATCTTCATTGAAAACACTCTCCAAATTAATCAGCCCCTTAGTTATCTTGTTTGTCTTTAGTTGAATAATTTGTTCTTCATATTGATCATGCAATCTCTTTTTGTTTCTCAAGGAGAATCCTACCTCATTTTGTAATAATTGTGAAATGTGTTCATCAATTTCAAACACCTTCCATGATACTTCATTATCTAGAATAGAAGGCCTCATAATGACCTTGATATGAGATTAATCTTTCTCATTTCCTACATCAGCAACTACATCAAACTGTGCTCTTATGGTAGTCAATCTATCAACCTATTTATTTGAATCCCTTGGTATGGGTTGTATGTTGAAGGAATCAAAGTCTTCAATTAGGTCCCATACCCCATGATTGTAGGATTTAAGGCAGGGATTTTTGGTTTTATGTTGATTTCTCACTTGGTAGATGACCAACTCACTATCTCCATAAACCTTCAAATTCATTATCCCTCTCTTCTTTGCCCATTGGAGGTCATGAACTAGGCCTTCATATTCTACCACATTGCAGGTGCAACTAAAGTGGAATCTATATGAGGAGTAGTATTAATTCTTTGATCGATAAACTAACATAATTCTATCCCTTGCACAAAAAACTAATTTACTTCATGATCTTCATTAGTGAGTGAAGGGATTGAAACATCCTTTTCATGCATGTAATAAACTCCCAAATTAGTCTCTTATATGAATGTATATAGATCAATTCCATGAATTTAAGTGCTTTACTTATCAAGGAAAAGATTAGAAATACCTTCAAGGGGGGAGGATGCTTCACCATCCATGACACCTTCTTTTTTACTAATTAATCAATTCTAATTTGAACTGATCTCCATATATGGCTCAATATGAAACTTTGCTAAGTTTTATGTCCTTATAGTGACCTTGGTTCCATATCTTGTTTTAAAATCTATAAAATACCAACCAGTAGAAAGGTACCCTCCTATCTTAGACATGAATCCCCTTAACAAGTAGATAGTAAAATGAGCTAGAAGGTCTACCACCACAACATCTTATACAATGGAGAAACTTGGGAAATCATGTAGAAAGACTTTTAGACCTTTGAACAATTCCACTATCTTGGTTGGAGTCCCATTGATCTATAACACACCTTTACTAAATGGTTCATACTTCAATCCCAATTTATCAGCCACCACCTTAGGCATTACAGTAGTACTAGCTCCACTATCTGCAATACATTTGTGAACCAACTTTTCTCCCATAATGAGTGTGAGGTAGAAGGGTGTAGGCTTTAGATTTGGTGGATGGATCTAATACATGACTTGGAGTGTTGGTAAGGGATACACTATTATGTTTTGAAGTTTGGGGGGCTACATGAATGCTCGCAAGCTATTCTTGTAAGAGCTCCTTTTGACCAAGCATATGCAAGACTTCCCAAAGAGATATGCTTGTCTTGGTATTCTTCAAAGAATTAAAAAAAATTAGAGGGAAATTATTCACCTTTTATTGCATTCTTAAAGGTAGTGAGGGAGTCTGAACCTACTAAATTTTAGGCTTGATAACCTACTTGCATTTTGACTTTGTTGAGGATCATGATTGATAGTAGGTATTTCATTAGGATTCACACTTTGTGGGCTTAGAGAGGAATTAGTTAGAGTCACATGTACTCTTGTAACATCTCCTAGAGCTCTATTCTTAGTTTTTGTGTTGGCTATAATTGATGTGCTTTGATTTAACACATAATCATCCTTTGCTTAAAAGTTCATCATACCTACACACTGGCTACTACCTTCTCCATGAATATCTCTTTACATGAAATTCACTTCTTCTAATGTCACATAAGGAGTATATTCTTCTTGTGCCACCAAAGCTTGGCTATCTTTTCCACCATCATACATAAATTAACCTTGAGGTTGTCCCTTTTGGTCCAAATGATCCTCCCATTGGACCAGGTTAGGATGCACTAGAACAATAGCCTTTATGGAAGGAGTGGAATTAGGATTATAGGCATTAGGATACCTATTGAAACCTTGTTGACCTTGTCCTCTTCCTTGGTAGTTATATTGGGGTGGAGCTCTATATCCCTATTGAGGATAATGTTGAGGGTTAGGTGGAGCACTTATCTAGAATTGAGCTTGCTTGACCTAAGTGCATAATGATCATATTTCCTCATCTTTGTCCATAGCATTATCCACCTTCTTGGGAAAGGTTCTTATCTTGACATTGGTGTTAATAACTTGTGATATGCTTAGAGCTTTAATTGAACAATGAGATAATAAAGGCATGAAAACTCTTAGAGGTAGCTTTCTAACTTATATCAAGCTATTCTCATCTTCAATAGCTATCTCATATGCATCTAGTAGAGTATATCCTCCAATTGATTGCAATATTACTACCACATTAGTACTGATAGCCTTGAGATAAGTGGGAAACATAAAGCTAGGAGGAAGTCTCATGACAGGTGGTAACCTATGTCATGTCCTTTGAAATATTTTGTTAAAATCTCTCATAGATTCATTAGGACCTCTCTTTATCACATTCAGCTAGTGGATTAGTGAAGTATGGTCACTCTTATTCTCAAATCTAGTTATCAATAATTCCCCAAAGCCATCCCAACTTGTAATCTAACTACCTTCCAAAGTCCTATACTAGTCAAGTGTCTTACCTCTTAGAGACATGGTAAGTAATCTAATGGCTATGTTGGCTTAGGTGACACTATGAAATTTAAAAAAAATTGAAATGTCCCTAATATGCTTATATGGGTTAATAGAACCCTCTCCATTAAAATTGGGGAGATTCTTGGTAGCATTGGGAGGAATAGGGTCATATGCAGGAAGGTCAATTAGATTTTGGGTGTTGAAGGATAGGAAAGGTTGTTGCCTATCTATTTCTCTTATTTTCTCTTGATCTCCTATCTCTTCAATTTTTTCTTCTTTTTATTCTTCAAAACCTCCTTGTCTAAGATCTCTAAGCATTAGGAATGGATCAGGGTGTTATTCTTCAAGAAGGCTTTCAGCTAGAGGGGTTTGATCATAAATCCTAACTGACCTAGTGAGGACCATGAAGTATAACATGGAAAACTTGATCTACAACCAGAGATTCTCACATTTTAGAGTTTCCAAATTCTAGATTAAGAATATTTATACAACCTTAGGCTTGTTAATACCAGCATTCACCTTGACATGTAAATAATTAGGACAAGTGGTCCCACTGAGCATGTTAGAAGCATTGTCTCCAAATCTTACACCCTAGAAGAGAGTGTTCAAGTCTCTTCTAAATTTGGGCAATGTTGTAACATTTACAAGCATGTGGGTATACTTATAGAGGAAACTAACCTCTAGATTTAAAGGGCTAGCTCCTTGAATGTATCTCTACAAAACAACCTTTGTCTAAACTAGTTTAATTTAAAGTAAAAAAGTTATAAATTGCACAAAAGGAAACCTACTCTAAGATTGGTGATGCACTAAGATTATCTTCCACATGAATATCATATTCTAATGCACAATATAGAAAAATGCACAAACAATTTTTAATCTCTAAGGGGTTCTAACACAAGTATTTCAATATAGAGGTGAGATGTATAAAATGACACAAGGTAAATGAACTAAAAGTAAAATTACACATTCTAAGAATAGTTATACACTTACATAAATTCAACACACTTTAACACACTCTATATAACCTATTAAACTAAGAACTTTTTCTCAAATGTGAAGGATAAAGGACAGAAGGATGGAAAATCATCACTTACTATCACTATACCTCACTTACACAATAAATTATTCAAAACTAGAAATAAAAGACTTGTACTAATGATTAAAGGTAGAATATAAAATATTTATAGAAAGTCTTCACCATACACTATGTGGTTGTTTTTTTAATACTAGCCCAAGGTTATATTTATAGTAGAAAGGAAAAAAAAGGAGGCATTTAGTGCCAAAAAGAGGAATCAATATATTAGAAGTATCCATCTTTAGCTACAACCATCTTTGTAAATGATGCTCATTCAGGACATTTAATTGATCCACGTCACCTCAAATGGTTACACAGTTAGCCTGCTCTCTCAAAGATGCTTCCCCAATGGTTTCACCAGCATAAGATATTTTGAAATGGAATTAATGTAGTTATGAAAAATGAGTCCACTATTATGGATTTATCTTGATACTAACAGCTTCTCACTAGCTTACTAAGGTGTGCAATGGCATGGGGAAGAGTCCTTTTCATGCTATTGGCCTTGGAGAGGCATCACTTGGAATCTATGTGCATAATTTCATGGCATTTGTTATAATTTTGTCTCTATGTGTATGTCCACAAACATCCCTTGAAAGCTCACTCTAGCTTGACCGTAGTCAAATTTTCTAATCCTACAAAGCCCCTTAGTCGATTGTTCCCTTGATTGACCATCAAAAAATGACTCAAATATTAATCTGATCAATGGTGAGATGAACCCTCTGATCTACTTTAGTGGATGAATAATGTGATCCCTTATATCTTTAAGTTTTTGAGTGAGGACCAATGATTTGCCTAGGACCCACTATTTAAATTCCAATGTCTAGCTCATCATCTTGAAGTTGACATCCATATAGCTATCATTCTACTAGGAGCATTCCTTCAAGGAATTTTCCTGGATAATTTTCCCATAGACCCTTTTATTTTTTTCCTTTGAAAATATTGAACATGCCCTTCATCAATCTTTAAATGTCCCTTTACAAGAGAAAGACCCTTCAAACTTTTTGAAAGTGTCCCTTCAAACTTCTTAAAGTGGACACTTTCCTAAGAAAAGACCCTTTAGACTTTTTGAAAGTGTCCCTTCAAAATTTTTGAAAGTGTCCCTTAGCAAGAGAAATACCCTTTAGTAAAATTGAAAATGTCCCTTTAGAAATATTGCAAATTACACTTCCATGATAAAAAAAC
>JARHVA010003942.1:797500-800000 GCA_037957365.1 Torreya grandis | reverse complement strand
GAGGGAAGATTTATAGAAGCAAGATGATGGTAAGAATATTTTAATTAAGTACTGATTGTTTATTCATTCTCTCCCATTGATGTTTTTGTGAAATTTTTAATTGATTTAGTATATTTAGTGCATTTAAATTTATTACTAAAATTTCACAAGCATACATTGGTGACCACAGTGGTAACCCTCCTTTAGACTAATCACCTGTGTGTAAGGTGTGTTAAATTTAGCTTGTAAGATAGGTTAGGAAGAGATTAGACTCAAAAAATTCAAAATTTTGATGATCCAAGAGAGTCATGACTTTTCTCTATAATTAGTGGTTTTACAGCTAATAGTCATGATTTTGACTTGACCACTTGGATTTGACTGCTAACTGTTAGTCTACCTGGAATTTAATTGACTATTTTCAAAATTGCTTATACATAGTCATGATTTTGATTTCCATCTATGATCTTGCCTTAGCTAGTAGTGATTTTGATCTAGAATATACATTAAGGTTTTATTTAGCTAATTAACATTAAAAAATTTGATCTCTTTTTGGTTTTTTGCCCCTAAACTAACCTTTTGTTCTTTCAAGAACAAAACAAAAAATTTGTCACTCTCAAAATAACCATCTCTTTTATGCTAAACAAAATCACTTATTACTATCTAAAATATTGATTCTTATCAGTGATTTTGATTATACTAGTCATAATTTTGATTGAGATATAACAAATTATAATTCAGTTCTCTGAATAATTTCATCACTCTCTATTTCACTTTATTTTGGTTGCAGGAAGGGGGAAACCCTGTCTAAATAGGTTCATTACCCCCTAAATCAATTTTTTTGCCATCTTATTCAATATCACTTATACCTAGAAGTGATTTTGACTCCCAATCATGATTTTGACATCTTAAAAGGTGATTTTGACAATACTTAAATAATAAGTGTTATTTTCATTAGTCTATCTTTTTATCCATATTTGTAAATAGTTTAGATTTTACAAATAGTTTATTTACTATCATATCATAAGTAGCTTTAGTAAAATCTTATGCATTTTGTATATATTTTAATGTTTTGTCTCAATGAAAAATTGCCTCTTGAAAATAGCGATTTTGATTTTTAAAAGTGATTTTGAAGTCCTATAAGTGATTTTGTAAATAGATAATTAATAAGCGTGATTTTCATATAGACTAGTTTTGGTCCTAACTGTAAATAGTCTAACTCTTGTAAATAATTTAGTTTCTCATCTTACAAGTATTTTTAAAACTTTGTACATTTTTGTATATATCTTAATTTTTCTAAAATCAAAATCATTTTTGATAAAGAGTGACTCTGATTATGAGTTGTGATTTTGACACCCTAAAGAGCGATTTTGACAATAATGAATTAATAGGTATTGTTTTATTTTAAATAGACTAGTCTTTTTATCTATATTTGTAAATAGTTTAGTTTTTTATCTTGTAAATATAGTTTAAATTTCATTCACCACCATCTTATAAGTAATTTTAGTACTTTTATAATATATATATATATATATATATATATATATATATATATATATATATATATATATATATATTTAGACGTAAAACTGTTTCTCATAAATAGCAATTTTGTTTATGAGAAGTGATTTTAAAATCTGATCTATGATTTTGACTTATAAGATTTTGATAAATACCCTTAATCTGACAACATTTAATATAAACTTGTTGTAAGAGAATTATTGGCCTTTTATTTTGCATTTTATTGAAAATAATTATTATATTTACCAATTGTAAAGTCACTTGTTATGATCCACATTTTTGTTTTGTAGGTGCAATTTTTAATATCTATAAGATATTTTGACTAATAAATACACGGTTACCATGCACTAACTATTTATAAAATTGCATATTTACCATCTACGATTCCAATCTGTTAGAATTGATTTTACCTCTATGTAAGTGATTTTGAAAATTTTGACTGTGTATACTATGAAAAAGTGGTTTTGAAAGGGAAAGAGGTGATTTTGACTTATAAAAAGCTAGTAACAACTTTTTGTTCAAGACATTTAAGCAAAAGGCTATCAATCAAAGTTTTAACTTGTTTGCTTATAAGATCAATATGTGATTTAAGATTTAGGCTTTGAAAATATTTTAAATCTCTTTGTTTGTTTGTGTTGTTGTCTTGTACAATAAAATAATTGGTTAAATAAACCCTTTTTGTGTGTTTGAGTGTCACCCAAAAAAAATTCTTTTATAGGGTACAACATGATGTAGAATTCATCCCCATGTAATTTTCTAGTCTTTAGGGGTTGGTGACGTAGATTTCATCATCATGCATTCAACCACACTCCATGTTTTGATGAAGTATAAAAATTAAGGACAACTATCATTAGGCTAAGTGGTTGGACCCATACATGTTTTTTGTTAAGGGGAAGAGTTAACTCTCTGACCCAAGCATTAAACAACACCCTATATAGAGTTGGGTGCCACATACCTAATGTATATCAAGGATACCCCTAAAAAGCCTTGTTTAACCTAGTGT